>JASPKZ010008882.1:2672500-2824368 GCA_030220185.1 Diploptera punctata
TTCCAGAGTAAGTTATCTCATCTCCTAACAAAGCACTTTGTCATGAAGTTTGATACAATTGTGTATGTATTATATTATGAATAGGTCTGTACCTCCACATGCCTACACGGAGCTCCTTCTAGTGCTCATACGCTGGAAGATAATTTTAGCGTACTCTGTGCACGAGAATCTATTCATGGGAAATCTGATTAAATGTGGCTTGAAATAATGAAAATTCAATATCACTCCGCCATCATCACGAGAAGGCTCTCAGCACCCTCCCCCCTCCCTAAAAACACCTCCTCACCACAAAAGTTGCTACGGAAACTCCTATTCGTAACTCATCAAATTATTTGCTCCTCCTTTGGGAATGGGAGACATATCGATTCAAATAAGCATATAACTCACATACTGGAAGAACGTGAGACAGTAGGTAATTCCTAGTAACGCAGAATAAGCAGTCATTGAGGCGTGAATAATTGTGTTATTTAAGACAAACCACTCTTCTTGTTTCGTTTGGATTTACTATCATACCATTAAAGTTATGAACATTTATATTCACGAACGCGTTTCCGTGAATTTTTAAATGTGCAAGCAAAAAATCCTTTAGATATAACCAAAAAATGCAAATATACTAACTGATAATTCAAATGTATTGTCACATGTTGACTACTATGACATATTCATTACAGGGTCTGTTGTCATCCCAGTTTCTTGCAAAAAAAAACGTTAAATTAAAAATGTATAAAACGATTATTCTTCTAGTTACATTATATGGATGCGACATGGTCTCTTACTTTAAGGGAGGAGAAAATTACAAGTATTTGAGAATAAAGTTCTTAGGAATAACCAAATCGAGATGAATAGACAAGTGATTGGAGGAAATTACATAACAGCTAACTACATAATATTTACTTGGACACCAGATGTAAAAAAAAAACAGTTAAGTTCTCGTAGACTGCGATGAAAACTTCTTATACAAAAAACAGAATGCTTAGGTAGGCCAGGAAATAAATCGTATAGAAAGGGTAGGACATGGCACCAACGGGAAATGAAAAAGGGGCATGAAAACTTGTTATAGAAAAACCAGAGGAAAATCGTAGATAGGTCAAAAATGAAATGGCGTTCAATTACATGAGCATCGTTGTTATTGGTTATTACTTTGTGTGTGTGTATACACACACAACACACACACACACATATATATATATATATATATATATATATATATATATGAAAAAGTGTATGATATTTTTTTTTTAATATTCCCATATTTATACTTCAAATTTAACATCTTAATTTTATTGAAGCAATCAATATTTCCTTCTGTAGATCTCATTGCATATCTAATTCCAGATATATACCTGTTATTTTTTTCAGATTACTGTACAATCCAACAACATATGTTAATTGCAAAATATGTGGACATAGAACATTCCTCTGATGTTAATTTGCGTTTCTAATTAAATAGTTTCATCGAATTTATCTATTAAATGTCAATACTACAAACAAGTGCTCAATTTAATGATTATTCCAACATTTCAGAGATACGAATATAAATGAAATGCATGTTTGCATTTAACCGAGCGTACATCATCACCGAGCTCCGACGTAACCGAATATTATATTGAGTTTTCCACCGGGGATTGGAGTTATGCAACGATGAGCAAAAATAATAGCGAAAAATGAAGATTAACAGTTTACAAACAATAACGGTTATAGCTTTGATTTGTACTTCCAAAAATTAATGGATTCTTTACTCGCTTGATCCATTCATACATGTAATCAGTTTTTGGCGCTTTGATATATTTTGTAAGTATTGCATTATTCGAATTAAAGTTGTCTATTATTGTTAGAGACACTTTTTTCACACAAACGAAAAAAGTGATCATGTTTAAAGCGATTTTAAGGATTCTTGACGAATCACGTGACTGTGGTTAGTGAAACGTCGATATTATAATCGCGAATTATAGCGAACAATTCAGTTTGAAGCTTAGTTGATTAATTTTGCGAAAAGTGTGAAATTATAGAAAATATCAACATGTATTCCTATTTTATATGTGAAGAGAATATGTTAGCTTGAGCGGTTCTAGGAATGATTAGGTATTTTAAAGAGTAAAAATTAAAACATGAACGAGTTGAATTAATTAATTAAATTGTCGAATAAATCGAATACATAACATCGTCGTGATGACTGCAAAAGGTTGTATGTCATTTTTTAACTTTGCAGTAAGCTAAAAAACCGATTATCTCAACAAATATTAGTAATATATTTGAGGTGATTATTGAAATTATATTATAACATTATATATTATTCTTGAATTACATAGGACCATGTGCAGCTTCTGCAAAGGTAAATCCTGGTTACGATCTGCAATAAAATACAATTCTGATTTTTAAGTGACATACGACCTACTGTAGTCACCACGACGATATTAAGAACTTAATACAATATCTTAATATATAAAAATTACGTGTCACGTTGTTTGTTTGCGATGGAATCCTAAACTACTGAACCGATTTTAATAAAATTTTGCACACTGTGTGCTGTTGATCCAACTTGAGACCTACGGTTGTTTATAAGTAAATTTATAGTCGCATTATTTTTATTGCAAATTGTTTATTATTTAACATGTAAGTTCCATACGACTCTAACAGATTACGGTGTAAGGTAATGGTTTATTATTTAACAAAGAGAGATCCAGGCGGCTGTGCTTTTTGTTGCAACCGCGAATTTCAATTGAATTACAAATATTGATTATTTCATAATTTAAGTGTGTTTATGTTTATTTTATTTTCAATATATTGATAATGATATTAATTTCGTGTGTAAGTATTAATTTTAAGTAATATGGCTGAAAGACAACAACTTAATTTAAATTTAACTGGACCGAGAAGGGGCATTGAACAATATGGCGAATCAGTTCTAGAGACCATGCATGATAACATATCAAGTGAATTTCCGCAAATTGGTATAGGCCTATGTGACATAAATCTTACATTTAAGAAGAATGTCAATTTAAAAACATATGAAGATCCTAAGGAACGGAATAACAGAACTGTAAGTAAGTCTGTTAGTTATAATAATATGCCTAATATTTCAGAAACAATCTCCATGCCTCAATTAAATGAAAAACAAGATGACTATAATATATCACAAGATGATATTACTATACAGAGATTTCTTGATGATGATGAGAATCCAAACTACAAACAAGTTCGTAGAAAAAAACGAAAGTATAATGAAATCAGCAAGCCTCCTCAAAATATTCCACCAATAAATGTATATAATCCTTATGATACACTTATGGATGATACTGAGAATGCAGACAACATAAATTCATCTCAATCAACAAAACCATACGGAAAAATTAACGTAAAAATAGTTAAAGGCGATACGAAGTTCGCCGGGCCATCTAGTTAGGTTATATGTTTATTTAATCATATTGCAAATAACTTTAATACAATTTACTGACCAATTTTGAATTTTTTCTCCAAACTCCCCGGATTGTAATTTCGATTTTTCTGGTATTCTCTCCTGTCATAGAGTACTTGTAACACACTTCTGAAGTTGGGGCGCTGCCTTGTCACGCAGCGGGCCCGAGTTAGATCCCCAATCGGGTCAAGTTTCCTGGGTGAGTTTTTTTCGGGTTTTTTCTCACCTGTAAGATAAATGCCAGGAAACTTTAAAGCCCAAACGACCCCCGAACACCATCTTGTCATCATTATCATCAGTATCATATTCGCCTAATTAGCTTAAGTTTAGTTTAAGGCCTCTCCTGGCTCACCACTACCATCATCATCAACTCTCATATCATCGGGGCGGCGTAACCCAGTCTTCCAGGCAATTTTGAAAGTTTTCTTTATGAAACACTGTGATAAAATTAAATCCAAATTAGAGCAATAACATTGGTAGTATTTTGCGACAAAATGCAAAAAGTGAAGAGTAGTTCTTAATTATTGTCATATAAACCTCCACCTCATCACTACCATCAATAACTTGTTTTCATCTGTCTCAGTGCCCTAGAAGCTACTGTGCTCGTCTCGATCAGATTTGTGAGTTGAAATTCAGATCAATGTCGATGGAGATGTGAACCTTTCGACAAAATTGGACCATGTCCATATTTTCACAATTTAAGACTGGAAGATGAGCATTAAGTCATAGAATTCTAGCGCATGCGTAGCACGACTGTATTTTGTTCGCTGCCAAGCCGTAGTAATAAGTCACAGTGAAGGTGAGTTCCTTATATCAAAATACTTTACCAACATTTCTGAGAACCTGTTAAATTTTGTAGGTAGAATTTTGTTCCAAAATGTGCAATTCTTTTGAATAGGTTTAACATACTACTTTGAATCTAATAGAAATGTCATAATACTGATAAAACGTGTTGTATTGTTTTTAACTATCAGCAATATTGGGTATCATTTATCACGAATGTAAAACATGCAAAACGGTTGAATGTAATGTTAATTCACCTCAGCCAGTTGCAAATGAAAACAGCACCCTCTGAAATTACTAACATCAAATATCCAATGTGAATACGTTACACGTTATTGATTACAGGGTAAAGGGCATTTTTACATTCTTTGATTGAAATTAATTCCAGTAACAGCGTCATCAAAACCCTTATTACCGGCTTCTCCCCCTTCTCTAACAGTTCAATTTAAGGGCCATTCCTTTCCCTTGGCTATTACACTATGACTCAAGCTTCAATAATGAAGCTACGTTATACAGCCAGTGTTTTTTTTAAGTATCCTAGAATTACGGGTAATGTGAGAAGTTAGCAAATGAAGTCGCCTGCAGAGCACTGGTAAGGTAAACCCGGATCCCTGTAAAGTCGTACAAGTTGCCTATAAATCGCGGCGAATGCGTAAATATATGATAATGGAATTAAATAATAAAATGTCTCTTTTTCGGCGACGCGACCTGTTTATTTTGACTATTTAACTCATGCCCCAAATGGGAGTCAATGACCAATCACATTTCAATGATTTTTTATTTACAACCAATCACAGTCGTGTTCGCCTAAAATTTACCAACTAAAGTTTATCATAATAAAGAGAGCACCTCCTTTTTAACATTCTGAATAGGTCATAGCATTATTTTGCAGTGACTGACCCTCCAAGAAATACGGCTACCAGATTTTATATGTAGTGCATGAATGTCAGCAGAAAGTGCATGCGATAGATAATATAAAAACATTTGTAACAATTTATTATACCACAAAAAAAATACACACACTGTTTGCATTTTCTTAAACGAATTATTTTCCAGGAAAGGACGTTGAAGAAACATATAATTAACATATTTATATCATAGGACATCAAATTTATTAATACCTATAACGTTGGTTATACATTTCTCCACTAGGGTGCATTCTTACAACATTGCGATCCTTTGGCTATAAATATTATGATCTGGTTGCAGCGATGAACAAAATAAGGAAATGAAGCGCACCAATCGTTTCTCATTTGTTTTCAAACATCGCCGTTTACATTAAATATATAAATATTTTAAAATAACTATAGTTAAATAATGATTTGTGAGTAAACAGCTTAATTTTATTCGTTAAATAGTCCTAACAAATGCCACTCTTGATTTACAAATTCTCTAGATAAATTGGAAATTACTCGTGGCATTGCTTATGATAAGTTAATATACATCTGTGTTGTTGGTATTATAATAATAATAATAATAATAATAATAATAATAATAATAATAATAATAATAATAATAATAATTATTATTATTATTATTATTATTATTATTATTATTATTATTATTATTATCATCATTATTATCGTTATTATTATATTTTTGTTCATACAGAAATTATATAAGTAGTAGTTAGGATCGCAAAAATATTATGTATTATAATCAATTATGTAAAAGGCTTTAAAAAAGGATTATGTAACACATTTTTTAAAATTACTTTTTTACGCGATAGTGCGTTCTGTCGTACTTACAGCAATGGCGACCATGATTGAAAATTCATATTCCTACATTACGGGGTTGCCAATCTAAATAACTACACTGCAATATTACATATTACCGACCTCGTGCGGGAAGTAAAACTACTGCCCATTATGTATACTACATTCAATGTATGTACAAAAATGTCCAAAAGGTAGTATTAATACATTATACGAAACAAATCACAGCATTTAAATAAACTTAACTTCATTTGAAACAATATAAAAAAAATAATTTGTACTTGCCGCCATTTTATGACTGATTGGTGTCACGGCCTGCTCTTGTCTCAATTAATAAACATTGGCCACACTGTTAACGTTAGTCAGTTGTTTATATTAAACGCAAATATTTCCAACAAATATGTTATTATTTTCATCTTCATCATCCGGTATCATGGCAGCTACCGCCGTCTTCCGGAAAACAAACGCCATTCCTCTCTGTCCATCCATTGATCTTCCTCCATTCCTCTGATATTCATAGCTGCTTGTACCCCTTCTATCCAAGTTTTCTTCGGTCTTCCTCTCTTCCTCCTTCCCATTGGGATCCATTCCATAACAATTTTAGGCAATCTTTGTTCTGGCATTCTTTTGAGATGGCCATACCACTGTAATCTTTTCTTTTCTATAATGTCTATGATGTCCGCTCCTCTTGTACACCCATAATTTCCCTTATTTCTTTATTTCGTATTCTATCCATTCTAGATTTTCCAGCTGATCTTCTTAAAACATCCATTTCTGTACTTAAAATCCTTTTCATTTCCCTGGTAGGAATTTGCCAGACTTCAGCACCATATGTTAAAATGCTCTGAAGTATGGTTTGATATATTTGTAATTTTCTATTTTTTGTAATATTTTTGTCCCACCAAACAAAGTTAAAAGCATTTATTACTTGTTTTGTTTTTGCGATTCTATTTTTAATTTCCACTGTGTCTAATTTTGTTCCTAAATAAGTGCATTCAATACTAGGTTTTAGTTGTTCTCCATTGTTGAAATTTATATTTTGTTATTATTTTACTATTATTTATTATTTTGAAAATACCATCGCGCAAAAAATAATGTACAACGCACGTTTGTGAAGTGTTTTATAGAATCTCGAACATTAAAAACCACTTCCCAACCTTGCAGTGTATTTTGTATAGTTGTCCTGTGATTATAGTGTAATGTAAGATTAATATGTATAAGAATCAAGCCCTGAGCACAAGACTTTGGTCTCATTCAGGGGTGGTTAGACTAAATTACATATGTATCATTAATTGTATTTTCATAGTTTCTAGCAACAAATGATTTTGATTTATTATTATTGTTATTATTATTATTATCATCATGATTATTATTATACCTTCTGAAATATATATATATATATATATATCTCCATATATATATATATATCCATATATATATATATATATATATCTCCATATATATATATATATATATATATATATATAAATTGATCCTCGTTCGTCGCGATCGGCATATCGATTCACCCCTAGTGATGAGTTTCTTAACAAGACTAATTAAGTTACGCTTATTTCCATATAGATATCAGTGAGTGACATGTAGTTAGTACTTCGCCTCAAGGAGACATCTAGGACAGAACTAAGGTAGTATTTGGATTGTAAAGAAACGATTAAATTTTGCGCAGAGACACCATATAGGCTTCAGAGTTCTTTTACGAGCCCGAAAATCTTTAGACTGGGGATCCACGGTTTAAAGAATTTGTCCCTTGGATTTTTTCATCTTAAAAATTCGTCTACCTCCGTCGGGCTTGAACCCGCAACCTTGGGTCTAGGGGCACCACCAGACCACCGAAGGACCACTAGACCACCGAAACTCTCATATATACTTACACACACACACACACACACACACACACACACACATATATATATATATATATATATATTGATCATGGTCATTTTCGGTGTCTACTAGATACGATCGCTGAAGATATGTAAAACTTTTTCAAACATCTTTTCATTAGAAAAACCTGAATAAATTAATTCCTTCGGAATTCGCTAAAATTTTGGCTTATTCCACTGTAACTCTAAGCCGAATATATAACTGACTGGCTCTATCAAACCTTTAGGTTCTTGGCCGAACGGACATAAGCTGTCCATATATCCATATTCTGAGCTAATATTTTCCATTCATCCCCTGTATAATTTACTTCCCTCAAATTATGGTTAACGTAACTCTCAAACCTTATTCTTAGTCTACCAACTGGGCGTTTTCCCACTGTTTTTCCTATAAGAAGCTTCCATGCTCCTCTTTTATTCTCTATTCGTGCCACATGTCCTGCCCATCGCAGTCTACGAGACTTAACTCTTCTTATGACATCTAGTTTCCTATAAAGATCACGTAGTTCACTATTATTAGGTCTTCGCCATTCGCATGTCCGTTCATCACTCTTTATTCCAAAAAATTGTCCTAAGAACTTTATATTCAAATACTCGTAATTATATATATATATATATATATATATACACACGCTGTGGTCTAGAAGTAGCGTGTTGCCTTGTCGCGCAGCGGGCCCGTGTTCGATTTCCGGTCGGAACAGGCTTTCTGGATGAGGTTTTCTCGGGATTTTTCCTCGCTTGTAAGGCAAATGTCAGGAAGCTTAGGGCCTAACGGTCCTCGAAAAACATCCGGCCATCATCATTATCATCATCATTCGCCGGTGTGGAAAACAACGGGAAGCTACCACACTTATAATTCCCTAATAAAGCTGCAAAACATAGCGTGGAAATGCTATGATTGCAGATGAAAGATCTGCCCTTGGGCAGAATATACCATATATATGTACACTCGTAAGTTCTGGTACCTTGTGAGTGGAATCGAAGATGATTTGAAAAAAAAAATATGTGCATTATTTCGGAATTTGTTAAAAATATAGACGCAAGTTTTATAAAAATATGTGAGTGACGATAAATGCGTATTACTTTCGCCACCACTGGCGTTTTCATTAACCTGTAGTCGTTAGAAAGGTATTGTGTATTATGGCGGGTTAATGCAATGTTATTTTAAAATGTCAGGAGTAAATGTTGTAAACCAAATAGTTGATGTCGCCGCGAGCAATCCAGTGTTTGCTGTGGGGCGTGTAGTCGTGTGGATATTCGCAATGCCAGTGGCTCTCCAAACACTAGACACATGATTACAAGAGATGATGAAAGCGTGAAAGTACACAAGAAATTTACTTCGCAATATTATGTTGGAGTATCTCTAGAAAATGGTCATGTAAATGTAGCTGGGCGTCATTTTTATTTCGAAATCTTCCTCTATCAAGGGGCTGCCTGGAAGGCAAAGAACTAGCTAATTATCACTATCGAACCCGGATATTTATGGCTGCACGGCTATAAGTTTTTTATATATTCTTATTCTGAGCTAATGTTTTCCAATCATTATGCCCTGTATAATTCATTTCCTTAAAACCATGGTTAATGTCACTCTCCTACCTCTTAACTTGGCCTACCTAATGATGCGTTTCTTCTGGTTTCTCCTACAGAAAGTTTCCATGCCCCTCTTTCATTTTCAATTCGTGTCATATGTCCTCCATATTGTACTTTACGAGACTTAGCTATTCTCAGTAAGTCCGGTTTCTCACAAAGATCACGTTGCTCACTGATTTGTATGCATTTTTCTCCATTTACCAGTCTCCTTGTTTCTCATTGGCCCAAAAACTCTCCTAAAACTTTGTTCTCAAATACTCGTAAAATTTTCTTCTCCATTAAAATAAGATACCATGTTTCGCTTCTATAATATAACTTAAAGAATGACAGTTATACTCGTATATATTTTTTGGTTTAATTTTTTAGAAAAAATGGAATGAGAAGTATCCCTGTAATGCATAATTAGAAAAAAAATGAGTATTATTGAAGAATTTATATATGTAAATCAAATGAAAAAATATAATTAATAATGTATTAATATGAAAAGAAGAGGGCCTAATTAATGTCGGATTTTTAACTGGCTAAACTTTAAGGCGGCACCATGGTCCTGGGGTCAACACAGCCTTTAACGGAATTCAGTACCAGTTGTTTATTCTGGGGGTAAAAGTGGCAGTTACTCAGGGCTGCAAAACCTGATGGCATTTACTGTAGTCCTGATTGTCTAGAAAGGAGGCAGCCTTAATCTCCTACTATTCCAGGGGTCACCTAAGATTACATCACTTTATTATAAAGGATAATTTAATATTAACTATGCCTTCTGTGCAATAACTGAAAAAACTGGCAACATATTATAACATTTTGTTGAGAGACAGACCAACTTAGATTACAGTTGCTGCCGGAGAGATTTCTCGGGTCGGATCGTGGGAGAATGGCGTGTTGGGAGCTTTCAGGACGGGTCGAGAGTGAAGTGAAAACATGCAAATTTTTGGGTACAGGAAGGAAACTGAGGGATATCAAAATTGGAGACAATGAGGAAATATATATTATCAATAATAAGAACTTCAATATGATACTTGCTTCCGATCTTAAATTGTGTTGTATAATAAATAGTCTTAGTTGCTATCTGTGGGGAGGGAGTATGGGCGTGGATATGTGATTGGGTTTGTGCGTGTGTTGGTATGTCTTTTTTTTTAATATGTTCTGTACCTGATTTGTTATTATTACATAAAGTGAGAGATTTTTTCTATCTATACACATGGTCTTTTTATGTATGAGTGTCGAGGTGTATTATTGTATACGTACTGTAGATGCAGACTTACATTTATTCATTGTTTTACGCCTTATTTATGAATGAGTGTAGGTGTATTTACTTATTTATATAATTCGTATGTTTTATATTTTATTAATGGGAAAAAAAATATGCACGTACGGCCAAGCACACCCGTGCGCAATGTAAATGAAAATGTATTTCCTTTCTTTCGAAAAAAAAAAGTAATAAAGTACTTTACTACTGCTAATAATAAAGCCGACAGATGCTTCACTACTTACCCCAGAGGTAAAATCTACTGGAAGACTTCACAAGAGATGGTTTGTGACCGCAACAGGCCACTAGACCTACTTCTTAACATAAATATGATAATTATTTAGATTTTGAGTGAACATTTAATGAATTCCACTCGAACAACATTCATATTCAACAATTTATTGTTTGATCAACAAATTGCTAAAGATGGTTAAATTATCCGAAAAGCCCTCAGGGAATTCAAATACTTTGAAGTATGATCTCTTACTTCAAAAGAGGAGAGATATTACGAGTATTTAAGAATAAATTGGTTATAATTTTGTTGGACCAAAGAGAGGTAGGCAGATTAATGGAGAAAACTGTATAACAATGAGCTATGTGAATTTAATGGTAAATCAGACATAATGAAAAGTCTTACGAGGTCCTAAACTGCGAAAGGTACTTAACCAATCTTATTTAGTAATGCTTATTTCCCTACAGATATCGAGTTACATGCGGTTAGCACATCGCGTCGCCTCAAAGAAACATACACGGTGCTCTAAAATTTCCCTTACAAACTTCTAGGACTTGTAGAGGGGACTGTGTTGATAATATTTAGAATTGGAAACGATGTCCAGAATCTTACCGTTTCTGTGCTACAGCCGTTTGAAAACGTTTTTAACGCGACCACTTTTACAAGTAATTTATTATGAGGCGTGACACATACATCACTTGTTTTACAATTCAACTGATTAATAGCCAAATAAACAAAATGGAAACCGAATCATGACTTTGAATTAATAATCTCCGATACACCCTCCACAATCAATTTTTGCAATTTTCAAAATTTCGAAAAATTTTAACATTAAAGAAAAAACACCAAGTCTTGGAATACTCGATACGGAAATTTTCGATTTAGACGAATCGCGAAGCTGTTACTTGTTGAGAGACGTGGCGTACGTTCAGGCAATGCTTGTTTTCAAACGGCTGTAGCATGGAAACGGTAAGTTTCCGGACATGGTTTCCAATTCTAAATATTGTCAACTCAGTCCCCTCTACAAGTCCTAGAAGTTTGTAAGGGGAATTTTAGAGTATCCTATATAGGAAGAGAATAAGGTATTTCTTGGATGGGAAAGGCAGATTACATTTTGCTCAGGGGGCTCTAATTTAGGCTTGAGGTTCTTTTACGAGTCCGAAAATCTTGGGAGTCGGAACCCAGGGAGAACTTGTCCCTTGGGGTTTTCCATCCTAAAAAATCCATTTAGCCCAGCCGGTTTGAATCCAGGACCGATTTAATATTAACTAGAGAAGCGAAAAATAAGGAATCATCAAAGTCTGTTTTATAGTCAGCTAAAAGGCGATGCAGTACATGAATTTGTATGTTCATTGTTAATTAATTCCGGTTCCTATCCCTGGTAAAAAAGGGGGATGCATGAAGTTTACTTAACAGTTCTAATATCTTTTAAATCGCCTCAGGCAAGCGCATTAAAAGAGGGAAGAATTTTGCTAAGGTTTTGTTAAATGTAGTTTATGATCACATTTGCTATCCACCATGACTTTGCAAGGGTTAGTCTTAATTTTCTTAACTACATGAGGAACAAGAAGAAGAAAGTTTATAACTAACTCGTCTTACTTTCTTCTTATTCTTCTTTCTCTTGTTCTGCCATATAGCTTATCATTTTTGTGCACAAGTCTGATAATTTAGTCTCCACTTGTTCCGGGAGGGCAATGGGACAGAGGAATGGCTCTTGTCGCATTTGCCAGTGAGAAAGAATGGGAGGAGAAGGGAGAGGGGTTCTGGATATCACCGCGTTCAACTTGGCTCAACTGATATCTGCTCTTCTCTCATATCCACATTTTATCTCGTTTCTCTTCCTCCAACATCAACCCTATATCCTGTTTCCTCCCACGCCCACGCTTAAGATGCCATTTGTAAGTGCATTAAATGCACGCATCTCGGTTCTCTTTACTTTCTCAGTAACTAACACACTGGCTCTATCGAACCCGCAAATTCATGGCTGCGCGGACATAAAGTCTCCATACATCCCTATTCTGGGCTAACGTTTTTTCATTCATACCCTTTATAATTTACCTCCCTCATATCTTGGTTAATGTAATTATCCCATCTGATTCTTCGTCTACCCATGGGCGCTTTCCCATGGTATCTCTACAAGGAGTTTCCATGCCACTCTTGCATTCCCCATTCGTGCTACATGTCCTGCCCATTGCTGACTAAGAGACTTAATTGTTCTTATCTGGTTTACCATGGAGATCACGTAGCTCACTGTTATGTAGTTCTCTCCATTCGCCTGTCTATTCATCTCTCTTTTTTTACAAAAAATCCTAAGAACTTTATTCTCAAATACTCGTAATATTTTCTTCTCCCATGTCATCTTTATCTAATCGTGGTGAAGTGGATTGAGTGCTTAAATGTTCCTGAGAGTAATGCCTAGCGATAACATTGCTGCCGAAAGGGTTACCCATGCCGTAAAGGTCGATAGACGATAAACCAGATGGAAAAAAAAATACCTAGGTTGAAAGAGTGGCGATCTTTCATTGTAAAAATACAACTGTCAAGAAACGCTGACATTGCTTCTACTGGGATAAAATTATCCGGAGGTAAAAAAAAAGTCCCCTATTCGTTTCTCCGGGCGGAGATTTCTTCAGGAAATCCATAGAAAAGGTGCCAACAAAGGGACATATTCCTAGGAACAATGGATGTTAGGACATTATATAATAATGGGGCACACGGTGTATTACTATTATTATTATTATTATTATTATTATTATTATTATTATTATTATTATTAGAGATGAAACCTCTCCTTACAGTAGAGGTCACTGAACTCTGAACAGCGGTCAGACGTAAACAAGAGCAGAATTAAGACTTGCAAAGAATACTTCGGTAGAATATAAAAGTTGCGCACTGATTATTCGGAACGTTCGGAGTAAAATATAACTAATGTAAAATGGCCATTCTAAACTGTTTCTCTAACCAGATGGTACAAAGCCCTCTTCCCTCTGACATCATGTTCAATGATCGCATCAACAATACGCTGATATCGTATTTACCTCTATCTATCTTCGGGTTTTTACAGCTGGTGCTGTCTTCCCGCGCCAAACCTCCAAAGCCTGCGATCTTGGGCATCTCCAATGCTTAGTCCTCTTGCTTGCATTACTATATTCATGCTTTCCTTGTTAACTTTGGTCTCCCTCTTTTCTTCTTTCTGCTCGGTTGCCATTGATATAGTAGTTTCGGCCATCATTCATCTTCCATTCTTAAAATATATCCTAACCATTTTAATCCCTTCTTCTCAATTATTTCAATTATGCTTTCTTCTGCTTCCATTGTTTCTAATTTCCTTATTTGTGACAAATTCTAATTTAGACTTTCTGGCACTTCTGCGTAAATAATCCATTTCTAGAGCTATTAGTCTATTCTTGTAGTACTTATTGATTGTCCATAACTCACTTCCATGCACTGCAACAGATTCCACCAATGTTACACCAATATATGTATTTACTTGTCCACCGCTGTGGTCTCGAGGTAGCGTGCTGCTTTGTCACGCAGCGGGCCCGGGTTCGATTCCCGGTTGGGACAGGCTCCTGGGTAAGGTTTCTCGGGTTTTTTCCTCACCTGTAAGACAAATGTCAGGAAGCTTAGGACCCAACGGTCCTCGAAAATCATCCGGTCATCATCGTCATCCTTATCATAATCATCATCCTTCACCGGTGTGGAAAGCAACGGGAAGCTACCACACCTATAATTCCCTAGTAAAGTGCAAAAAATAGCATAGAAATGCTGTGATTGCAGTAAAAGACCTGCCCTCGGACAGAATTACTATGGATTGATGGATGTATTTACCTCTAATATTATTATAATCGTATTTATTTCCTTTATCGGGTCTATAGGGTTGATGGATATTACATGAATTGGGGGGGGGGAGGAATGCCCTATAATGTGATGACTACATTGTTCCTGAAGTTCAACAAATGCTAATGTTTTAGAATGTCATGCGGGGAAATAAATATTGCTATTTTTAGTACGTAATTGTCGCTGTCAAGAAGATGGCGCAACTGCTATGATAAGGTAACTGAAGAGCGAGAGAGACAGAGATAAGTTTAACATATCTTGAAGCATCAACATGAACTTGCATTTGCGGACCCACTTGTGTCAACTCGCATGATGAATCACTCAAGATCATTTCACACGAACGGTTTTCAACTAGTGGCTTTAAGTCTAAGTGACAAACCGAGATCGGTTAGTGAAATCCACAGCACAAGACTGCACACGACGTTAAAAACTTACTCAATTAGGCCTACAACTGGAAAGTAACTTAAAGCAAGAATGTGTGCTTAGATACGAAACACGATACATTACAGAGACAATAAAATCATGTCAGACGTGAATATGGTAGAAATGCAATGTTGACAAATAACACGTTCTAATTCTAATCAAACATAGCTTAACCTGTGAAATGCCAACAATATAATAACGATAATTTTTAGAAATCTGATTAATTTCCCGCGCCAAAGTCGACCTGTTTAAGGCATGGAATCTTTGATGCAGAACTACGAGACTTGGGCCAGTTCGAATCTGCATAATGGAATACATTTTCTCATGGAATTTCGGTCAGTGTAGACCGTGCCCACCCAGCATTGTGAGGAAGTACCGCGCCGCGCCGTAGCCGAGTGATTTAAGTCATAATGTCTGAGTGCAGAGTGTTCAGGACTTACGCTGGTTCGAGTGCCCATGGGGGACGAACTTTTCTCATGGACAGTCGGCCAGTATGGGATCGGTGCCCACCCAGCAACGGCTCCTGGCCTCATATCTACTTATATTTTTAGTGGTAGACGATCATCTAGCCAGTACACGGTTGACATGTGGTCAGCATATTAAGTTCCTCTCTGTTATAGCTGGTTTCTCAACTAGAAATCGCTGCTTATTTCAGCTACCCAAATTGTTAATCCTTAAATTTGCGAAACACTAATTTCTCGTGCCGGTTATTTAAATGTGTCTGATCGCAGTGAAAACAATACCACGTAAAAAATATGTCTTGAGTTTTACTGTATATGTGTAATTCAATACAAATTTAAGTAATTTCTACTCGATCGCTTTTCTATTGTTTTATTAAAAAAGGTAAATAAATTAACAAATGTTTGTTTAGGAAATTTTGTCATTTTAAAGATCAAAATATGAGTAATAATCAACTTTTTGTCTATTTCGATTAAAGAACTGAAAACTTCAATATTTACAATTAAGTCATTGAATTTCTGGACAAGTGGTTGTTATTTTAACATTTTGTGAATGATGTGCTCCTGTTCTCTAGTGGCCTCCTGTGTGGCAGAACCGGGGTGTGAAGCTATTATTGCCAGCAGCTTCCACTCCCGAAGCGGCGAAGCATTTTCAGGCAAAGACTAATTATTGCCGAACAAGGATTTGCTAAATTATCACCTTGGAACCCCTCTCCACCCCACGTCTGAGTTAATAACAGGAGTCACCACCCCCTACTCTTCCCAGCATTGAGTTATGACCCGACACCATGCTTCGAAATTAACGTCTCGCAGTAATAACTCGGATAGAATATAAGAGCTTGCAAGCTCCCCCCCCCCAACCCATCGTCGACTCCTTTATACTCAGCACGTGACTTCAAAAGCATGAAGCAAGCTCTCCCCCCACTTTTTCTTCTTCCCTCCCCCTTAATATTTCACCACCCTCTCGTATCCTCTCTATAGCCAGTATTTTAATTTCTCCCCTTCCCCCCATGAGTATTTTTCATCCCTACCTCCCACTACATTTTATTTGCTGGACGTTTAGAAAGTCCATTTATCCATTTCCACAGACTGTTTTGATTTTCATTGCCTAAAATGTGATTTATGTGGAAGTTGTGTGGATTAAGTATTTTTCTTAAATACTTTATAATGACTATCTAGGAAGCCGTGTGTATCGTTATTAACAACAAACGTGTTAACGACAGGGGAGGGAGGGTAAAACCTGTCTTCATTCTTTCATGGTCTATTCAGTGGAATTATAGTGTGGAAATAATATGCTACAGTGTTTAAACATACCTGAGGTATATGGCTATAGGGAAGTTGAAATTCAACACGATTTAATATAATAATTCTGCAAAGCAGTTAAATTTAGAAACTGCTGCAAAACATATAATTAACATTCCATAGAATTGGCTGCATTAAGTGCAATTAGTATTTCGTTTTAATTAGGAGATGAACTATTTAAGTGTTCATTTCAAGAAATGAAGTTTCAGTTCAATGGTGAATTGATGTCAGTGATATTTGTGATTTATATTCGTTATGGGCTTGAATAAAGCCATGGAGTGTAATCACTATTTCGAAAACGAACTTCATCTAGAAATTTCTCTTGTAAAGACGCACATTCTCATTTAATTTCGCAGTGAATATCTATATGTGAATAAGGCATGGTTTTTGCCTCTTCAAAGAATGATTTAGTTTCTCTTCGTCTTTCTTTTTAAGAATTCACATTTACGATTCGGTGATTGTGGTAATGGATTTTATTGGATAATAGAAAAGTGTGAACTTTGCTCTTTCGCGGAAAATGTGTAACAATAATAATCATTCGAATTTTGAAATAAGAAGTTTCTCATTAACCATTGCAGAATGAAGTGGAATTTAAATAACCCATTTAAGCTTCTAGGTATGCAAACACTGATTTTTTCAAAGTTTATAAATATATCAAGCTGTTTATTTTTCAGAAAAATATGTGAAAAACTATCGTGTTATTTCTCATTTTATTGTATTATTTGTAAAATATAAAACTTTGCGCCCTAAGAATTAAAATGTCAGTAAACAAATAAATAATGTTCTGATAATATTGCCATGCCACTATTTGCGATGGTGTTGGAGCAGGTAGAATTTATTTAATATCACTGCACACCGGGTTACACCAAAATTGTCTTTATTTATTCCCTTCACAAAAAATATATATATGCCTATATATACTCTTCAAGCATATATGATTATTAAGTTAGGATTTTTATGCAATATCATGTGTTTTTTCAAGACTGATATTTCCCTTAAATATATGTAAATGCTTGTTAGGGGGGAAAAAAACTAATTGAATGAAAGTACTTTGTTAAATCATATTTATGCATATTTGACCATTTCTATATGATAGAACATATATCGGTAAATTAACAGTCATATTCGTCATATTTTCACTCTTTGAAGATTAAAAAGAAGTTTCTCATACAATTTATTTCTTCCATGTTCATATAAGTTGCGAATTCTTCAGAATTACACACCGCATTTTGTTGTCTGGAAAATGACAAAATCTATTTATCCCTATTTAACTAGAATTCATGGACTTTATCCGTAAGCGCCTGAGAGCAAATATTTGTGTAATTGTTTCGTGACTACTACACAGTTAACGAATATTACTGAAATTGGAAGTGTGTGTAGTATAGTTCAGGAAAAAATGTCTAGAGTAAAGCAAAATTTTGAAGTAAAATTAAAATAGTTTGTGTCTTTTGTATGGGGAGAAAACGTTTTCGAGTAATAAGAAAATACCGTTTTGCAAACTGTGCGACGTAGGAATATTGGAGAAATAATTTAAACGTTCAGCAATATGTGACCATAGAAAAACATAAACATAGTATGAGTACAGGCCTATAATGAATTGAATAAATGTTTTATTTTACAACTGTAATTATTGCCCAATTATAATATTGTTGGGTCATATTTTTTTGTGTTTTAAGGATATATTTTTGTAAATTTAAGGTTAATATTTTATGAATATTTTGGTGATTTTTAGGTAATAAAATTCTCAGCCCTAATGATTATTCAGCTTTGAGTCTTTTCACACAACACAATATATCTTGTAGTCAATTTATTTATACTCTCAGAAGCACTATTTTGCAACAGTATCATAATTCCGCATCCCCGTGTAGTCAGTTTCTAATCTATGGTCACAGAGCATAAGTTTAAGTCGAAAAATATCCAAAGTCATTAAGTGTCCGTGATCATCTCCCAAATTGATTGCACTAATACTTTTTCAAGTTACAAAAACGTTGATTATTTGATATAAGGATAAGAATGGAGCATGCTATCGGTTAAAGTGGCGATTCTATATGTAGCTTATTCCCTGTGGCAACAGAAATAGTCTTGATAAAAATGACTTCCCATAAAACATTATTTTGGACAACATATTTTTTTGAGCTACAGATTTGTTAAGCATTAACTGAGTAATTAGACCTATGCATATTCTGCTTGTTTACTTGCAAATTTAATTAACCCTTTATTCTGGTGTCCAATATTTAATCAATGAAGGATACGTAGAAATTAATTTTATTTATAATAGGCTATAGGCTTACTGTAAATATTCAGTATTGATTTGGAAGTAATTAAAGGGACAAATACCTTAACCAGTGGTGAATTTAAGGGTAATTTTATTAATGCTACCTCCAGCTGTTCTTTAGTTCAATCTGAATAGTTCAAATGAAATTTTCTTATATGGATGAATATACCGTATATAGGCCTATACAGGGCTATTCAGAAATAAGGAACAGACTTCAAACATTTATTTCTTCCAAACTACAAAACATAGAAACACAATTCCAACGTTCCTAGAAAGAGAAAAGTCCAAATTTCTTATGCATTCAATATGAGCACCTCGTGTTACACGATAAATATCAAAATGGTGGCTCATTTCTTGCCACACACGAATCAGCTGGTCTCTCGTAATCGAATTCACAGCTTCAACAATTCGATGTCGCAGATTTTTAAGAGTGTCAGACATAGGATATATAAAAACACGTTCTTTAACGTATATCCCACAGATAAAAATCACACGGGGTTAGGTCTGGTGACCTGGGAGGGCACCGGCGATGAGGTTGATCTTATGCTCCTCCTCTTCCAATCCAACGTCCTGTTGTGTCGCCATTTTAATACAAACAATCAGCGTGACAAGTAACAATTCCAATGCACCGTGATCGGAACTTCAAACTTTTCTCTTTCCAGGAACGTTAGAACTGCGTTTCTATTTTTTGTAGTTTGGAAGAAATAAATGTTTGAAGTCTGTTCCTTCTTTTTGAATAGCCCTGTATATATCAAAGCCACCCTATATTGGTGGCAATTATAGCGACGTAAATACATATTATTTGCGAGCATCATTTTATAAAAATCACGGCGCGATAGGCCTAGAAGGTCCTTGGTCTATCATCCGGCTGCTGGCCTCACATCCACATATATTAATCAGAGCTAGATGATCATCCAGCCATTGTAAGGGTGACAAGTGGTCACTATGCCTTTATAGCTGGTTTTCTCAACCTGTAACTGCTACTTATTTTAGCTAACCGAATTTCTGACGATGCCGAGTGGACACCGGTCCCATACTGGCCGAAATTCAATGAGAAAATTAAACATTCGCAAAATGATTTACACTATTCTAGTGCATTGCCCATTGTTACGAGCTACATCGAGCTTCACTCGTCATTAACTTATTTGGGTTTAAGTCGTTTGAGCCTGTTTCTGTGAGATCTCAAGTTGTGGTTGGTCAGTCTATCTTAATTTTCGTCTTCCTTATCTCGAAGTCATTTAGGTTGATACTGCAATGCTAATTTAGGAAAGCGAGATGGACCCATTCTTTAGGCATGTTGTAACCAATTACTTTGATAATCTGAATTTCTTTACCTACATTTTGAAATGTTTAATTTATCGTGTATATCTGTGTATCTTTGCTTGTCCAATCGATTTTTTTTAAATAAATGTTTAAAAAATGCCATATTCCCTATACAAGACACTTTAAAAACTATCCAGCCGGAATTCAATCTAACTTAAATATATGCCAGTCAAAAACTGACAAATATAAGATTATCATGAATTGTGTATATTTTTAAGTTCAAGAATAACAAGCAATATTTAAAAAATGAACGAAGTATGCCTATGGCCTATATGGTTAATGTGACTTGTTTTGGGTTAGCTTTCTTAAATTTAATAATGTTTTATCGTGTAAAGGTTCTTCCGAGATTCAGTAATTTCGAGCCATCCTCTTGAAAATGTTACAGTAACAGTATATAGATGGACATTAATAAAAACAATCCCGGAATCGTTACGTAAAGGAACTAGTAGAAAGTAGGGCTTTATTAGACTAAAAGTAAGATACATGCAATGTTATTTACACACATGGATTGAACAGGCAGCAAACCGTACGTGGCTTTGACAGTCCACATCAATAAATTATCTAGTAATTATATAAAACAAAATAAAAACAACACAATAGATAACAAAATTACATTATACATTAATTAAGCTAGATATAGGCCTAGTTGTTAAACATTATTAATATTAAATTTTGCTTACATATTTATTTATTCACGAATGTGTGTTCTTATTTTTCGCGTCTTGTCCAGATATTTATCCACATTTATCCAGTTTACTGGGTTTATAATTAACTCGTTAATTGCCAGTCTATCACGATTTGAATTTAGAAATCTTTTCGGCAACAACTGACGTATTCAGTATTCCAAAGCGTTACATTTCCTAATATAATATATATTTCGTCTTCAAAGCTCCCACACATAATCATATATATCGTGATCGACGGGAACTAAAAAAAAACAGCTGGAAGTAGCATTATTGAGATTACCGTAATTTAAGAATTAACTTCACCGATGACGTCACACTTTACAGTGTAGGCCTACTGGAAATAACATGTCAGCAATAACCTTAAACCTTTTAGTTATTATAAAATTCGTTCGCTGTTTCATATTGTGACTGTAACTTATTTATATCGCTCATTTGCTGCAACAATGCCATAACTCAAAAAATGGCTTAAAAAATCGAACATTTTGCACAAGTACAATAAGTTATTATATAGGCCTAGATATAGTTTTTCAGGAGAAGCATTTAAATTTTTGAAATCCATATACTTTTGCCTGTATTTGTCATAAATATCAAATTACTATACCAAATCATTGTATAAAGTAGCTTATGTCGTTCTTCCTGAATATAGAACTGAGTTTTGTCTTTCACGTAGTACCAATAACTCAAAATCGACAATGACGTTGTTGAAGCAAATGAGCGATATGGTGTACCTATACCTTCTCACCTGAATTTATAAATTAGGAGAATATATACCCTATTATTTAGGAATTAAAATAATTTATACTTTCTTGTGAATAGGTTCATGTGAACGAAAGTACCGAAAATTGATCAGTGCTACAGTCCTAGTGGTACTCTCATTGCGATCATTCCATAAATGCATTAAGACGTGTTTCATTTTCCATCACCTATACATTATTTGCACGTTGCTAAATTTTAGTTGATGTTAAATAAACTTTTGGACTGATTTAAAATCTTATATTAGTGTTCTTTCTAAGTCAGGACCCAGATAGATATGCAGATCGCTTTATTGTAATGAAAACGATAGATTTAAAATTCTTTATATTTTTACACCAAATCTAGGAGACAAACGAAATTGACCTGAATAGTAAAACAAATTTCCTGTTTTATATCGGTACTTTTTTCCTTCATTTTTGTGATTTTCATCCATTAACGATGATCCTATATATTTTAATGTTTTTGCTTTTCGTAAGAATCCACTACAGTAGTGCTAAGAAAATTTCTTGAACCATAGAAAAAAAACAGGTGAATGGAGAAAACTGCATAACAGGAGCCACATGATTTTTATGGGAAACCTCGTAACCAGTTAAGCCTCGTAGACTGCGATGAGGAGGCATGTGGCACAAAGGGAATGGAATAGGGGCATGGAATCTTCAAGGAAATCCAGAAGGTGGAAGATTATTACTAACCGTGCTTTGAGGGAGTTTACTTATACAGGGGATGATTGGAAAACATTAACTTAGCTATGGGAATGTGGGGGGGAGGGGGCTTATATCCGAGCGGGCATTAATCTCAAAGTTCGATAGTGCCAGTGAGTTAGTTAAAAGGTAAAGTGATCCCACCACAGGCCTTAGGAGGCCCTTGGGGTAATAGGAGGTTAAGGCTCCCACTTTTTCTAGACAATCGGCACGTAATGTCAGCTGGGTTGTAAGCCCTGCGTGACGACCGCTTTATCCCCAGAACAAGTGTCTGGCACTAATTTCAGTTAGAGGCTGAGTCGAACCCAGGGCCATGGTGCCAATAGAAAGTTTGGGTCAGTTTAAAAATCCTGACCCCACCGGGACTCGAACCCTCGATCTTCCGTCTACGGTACGGTGTAACCCTAGCATAATAGTTATTTTTTCTCCATTACATGTTAACTTATTATCGGACTCTGACTAGCGTTATTTCATGCTTGGTGTTAGCTGTTGTAGAATACCAGAGGATGTTTCCCTCGCGGCAGAACACACAGTTCGCAATGTGAACTTTGTATTGCTTTGATAACGATTAGAGATGCAAAGTTTTCCAGCCATTGATAGAAGTGTTTTGTTTGTGTTTAGGTTCACTGTTGGACAGTGCTCCACCTGATGTGCCACCTCGTAACCCCTCGATGAATCGACTAAACGGCCGTGTGGCTACGGGGATCATGGGCAACCCCGCCGATCGGGACGGCGAATTCGAGCCCTCCTACCTCGTAAGGACTCCGTCGGGCAATGTCTACATACCTACAGGTAAGTTTCAATACCACACAAAGGCATCTTTATGTTTTAATTATAGCTCAAATGGTGAACTTTTAAGTTTTATTTTTTGGGGAATTTAAACATTGGAATGATAACACTGAGCAACAAAAAATAAACTTTTTTTGTCTCAGAAAGAAAAATATATGATTCTGATAGTATTTTTTTCTCCTGAATTCAAATATGATATCGGGTTTTCTCCATCACGCAAGTTTTTCGAGAGACAGGCATTTTTAATTTCAAACATTTTAATATTTTCTACATTCGTAACTACACAATATTCGAACATTCGGACTCACCTAGAAAGTAAGAAATGACGATTTTCCCTCTTGATGGTCCAACAATAATCGGCCAGCATATTAGGATTCCATTTGCCTTGATATTTCTTTTCCATAGCTGAATCCATTTGAGTTAGCTCATTTGGTTTTATCTTACAATGGACAAATGGACGGAAAAACGCGTATTAAAAAAATACTTATTTAAATCCATTAATTGAAATTGAAATAAAAAAAACTGTGGGTGATGGAGAAATTCTGGATACATATTTGAAAACATGATAAAAAAACTGCATTAAGTACAACTATTGGTACTCATGAGACAAAAATCATGTTGACCAGTGTAATTTATCCTCTACTATGGTCTGAGACCGTGGATAGTATAAGTCCTGGGTCAGGTTTTTCAGATATTTTCTTTGCTGGTATTATAAATCGTGAACCAGAGGGTCCTATCTGCTTTTTTTTGCTATTCTATGTCACTTATGAAAACACATTAATAAAACAATGAAGTTCGCCTAGTACCTACCTAATTTAATCTTTTCTACACAATTTAACTTAATGTATCTAATCTATCCTATCCTGTATAAACATGTTGGCAATTGGCTGTAGCAGAAATGTAACTGTTGGCAAAATATATCACTGGTATGAATTTTATATGATAAGTATCAATATAGTTGGTAACTAATGGTTCAATGCAAGATTCATACATCACACATAAATTATAAAAAATAATTAAAATTAAAATTATTTAAGCTGAGAAAAGATAAGTTTTTAAAATGATTGTAACTGAGAAAATATAAGTTTTGATTGAACATTTATAGGAAAAAAAAAACACTATGAGGTTTAATTTAATATTTAAATCAAATTTTTTATACCTCATCTCATATCCTGTATTTTAGTTATACCCGTTTCGAAGCTTGCACAGCTTTGTCTTCAATAATTTCTTGTCGATCGACATAACATCAGTCGACAAAAATTTAGTGAAGATAAAGCTGCTCAAGCTTTGAAACCAGTATAATTAAAATTTTAATTTAAATCATAAGTTTGGACATTTGAAATTTCAGATGTTTGACATTTGCAAAGTCAAGAACCTCTTTAGATGGATGTAACCATCAAAAGATGATCTTAAGCTCTTAAATATGAATGCAGTATCCATTGTTGTTCTGTAATCTTCCCCAATTCAGTAAATATATGGCATACTGCTAAGTAGGTGGAATTATTGACCATTCAATTAAGCTCTTGGCTATAAGGTAATGTTCCCTAAAAACTAATGTCACATGAAATTGTTAGTTACATCCTTCTCGAGGGAGATGTATAATTGACATTCCACTTTAGAGATTATCTAATTTCTCCCACTTACTCCAGCATTTATAGGTATAGAGATAAGATATTGTGAAATGAGAGCAATCATTTTAATATATAATTAATTCCTTCAATGTTTATTGTGATATTGAAGACTATTGTCTTGAAAATAATGTTGACATGGGGGAACAAAAAAAAAACTCTTTTCTATGTAGGCCTAAATAATTGGTGCTGGTAGGCTGGTATTTACCATGGTCTTGTTGAAGGATCAAAAACTGAGAATAAGTTTGTTATCATTTTTACTCTATCTGCAAGGTTTGCAGATTCCAATCCTGCCAGTGTCAATGGAATATTCAGGACATAAAATTCCTGAATATGGGTTTCTTTCAAAGGGAACTATAGTTGTGAATCCCCTGTTATAGGGTGATGGAATGTAAAAAAAAATATTTAAAAAAAAAGAGATTTTTTTGGCAAAATTGATTGTCCCTTTTACGCCCAGATTTGAATTGTTAAAGAGCATCAAGTATTAAACCAACGTATGATTCTAATGACCCAGGTTCAATTTCCAGCAAAAGTAGGGGATTTTCAATCTCCACTTGGGTCTGGATGAGTGTCCCTTTCTTGTGTAAAAAAAAACCTATAACAAGAAAGGAAAATAGTAACAAAGGAACACAAAAAATCTGCAAAAATATATAATATTGATAAAGAAACCTTCTTCTTCTTCTTCTTCTTCTTCTGCTTCATGAAATTAGGCCTTTTGACCTGTTTTCACATCAAGTGGGATTTAATGAATCCTCCCATCTAGTAAATGGGCGTCCAACATTTCTATGTCCTAACCTAACTCATAATAATTAAAATAATTTTATATTCAGGTAAATTGTATGGCATCACCTCATATTATTCTTAGACCAGTTTTAGGACCGAAGATTGGTCTACAAAAATAATATGAGATGAGGTGATTCAATTTTTGATTAAATTAAAATATTTCATACCTCTCCTCACATCCAGTCTTCTAAGTAGGTTGCGATTTCAAACCCTTAGTGGCTTCATCTTCAGTACTTTCTTGTTGACATAACATCAGTCGACAAGAAATACTGAAGACAAAGCCATGAAGGCTTTGAAATCGCAACCTACTTAGAAGACTGGATTTGAGGAGAGGTATGAAGTATTTTAATTTAATCATAAATGAAACCTCATAGTGATTTATTCTATATAAGTTTGATACAGTTTTACTTAAATAAATAATAGCTCATAGTGTTAATTCCTAAAAGTAAAATGTAGTTATAAGTTTGTTTCTAATAGCACATAAAAAAATAAGTAGCAATTTATTGCATTATTAATTCCATGAATACAATGTGATAGTATTTTTGAACCACGTGATTAAAATTTTGATGTGTTTTGATAAACTGAATGTTAAATTTATATAGAATGTTAACGGTGTGGTAATTATGATTTTATTTTCAGATGTACCAAAGGATTCTCCTTTGGACTACAAGTCCAATTCGTCTTGCAGCAGTCCATCTAAAGGGGATATCCAGAAAAATTCTGAAAGGTAAATATCCCTCATACTATAAGGTTGGTTGGTTCCTAATGCTGTAGTACATTGGAGATCTATTTGTCTTATTGCTTCCCAGTATTGTAATAAGATGTAAGAGATCTGTAGTTGTTAATTTTTACACTTCTGGAGATGACTTACATCCATTATAGTATTTTATTTTCTACGAAATACACAATTTGGAGTAAGAAGGATCTGCAATTTATGTAGGTGGGTAGCCAAACAATAATTTCTGTATATAATCGAAAGAGAGCAACAACTTTTAATCATGGATCTTCTGATATTTTACACGCTTTATATTAGCTTGACCTGTATCTGTCTATCTATGTACGGAATCTTTCAACGCGATTTTCACCCACTTAAAATCATTGGATCGACTTGAAACTTTGTTTACTTGTAAAAGACCCGTAACAATGCAATAATTTCATATTTTGTTTCTAAAATCCTGGCCAGAAAATTAAAAAAAAATGATAACTGGTATAATAGGTTGCGGACTTGTCAACTTTTTAGTCAGTCGTTGTAAGAGCTCAGATGGTAGAGCAGTGAACTCTAGAGGTATATAACTTCAGTAATCCATAGGTCACTGGTTCAAATCCGGCTGTGAGTTTTTTTTAGAAAAGTATTACTTTTATCTCATACTACAATAGTATCGAATTTAAAGATATTTACATTTTCATCTTATTCTGTAAAATATTAAAACTAAAAAAAAACTAAAAAATAAATAATAGTTTTAAAAAACTAAAACAACACGCTTTATTAGAAAACCGAACTAAAACAATGAAAAATAATTTTAATTTCCAACACGCTTGGGATAAATATTTTACCATCAAAAGCGTGGGGTGCTTTTTATGATTTTTACATTTTCTTCTTAGAGACTTTACTTTTACCAATATCTGTTTATTATCAAATTTATTAATTGATAAAGAGCACCCCACACTTTTGATGGTAAAATATTTATCCCAAGCGTGTTGGAAATTAAAATTATTTTTCATTGTTTTAGTTCGGTTTTCTAATAAAGTGTGTTGTTTTAGTTTTTTAAAACTATTATTTATTTTTATTCAACAATGTATTCTATTGTTTATTTACACTCTCTCAGGAATAAAAGGGAATGAGAAGGCTAATTATCTGGCAGAGAAAGGAGTGAAAATATGTGCTTATACAAAAACAATTGTACCTTCTTCCTTTCAACAAAACTACTCATTAGATCAAAGTTTAAGGCCCAATGACTTGAGTATCTACACAAAATAAACAAAGAAAAAATGGGCATATGCACAATCATCTAAAAGAGAAAGGTGGCAGCTTTCCAACTGATGATGGGCCATGATTGTTTTGCAAAACACCTATACCACATACATATAATAAAATCATCAAACTGCATGATGTGTAACAACAACACTGCCATGAACTTTGAACATGTGAAAAAATGTAGTGCACTCCAGAAATTTTGGAATGGAATGAATGGACAAATGTATTGGAAAGCAAGAAGACAAATAGCAATTGTTCCATAAAATGTCTGAGCATTAGCTTAAATAAATTAACTAAATTAATTTACACTCTCTTAAAATTAAACTGTTATATGTCTTTTATTTTATGGTATTCTGAATTATTAATTTTTTATTTTATTTTTTATTTTGGAATTTATCCACAATACAATGGTTTTCAGTCACCCTCAAGAAATTTGCCTTCTCCATTTTTTATGATCTTCAACATCCACATCCATATGTCTCAGTTCACTCATACTTCTTCTCGTCCCATTTTGATTAAACAATAAATATGGATTTATTTTAAAAATAAAATTTTGCTCGGACCAGGATTCAAACCCTGGATCTCTGACTCTGTGCATCAGAATGATACCTATTACACCATCCGAATTTTGATACGAACGTCAACAATTCTTTCCACAGTACAATTCTCTTTCATCAGTAGGCCGATAGCAGTCACTACCAACAACGCCATCAAAATATATAAGGATTTCAAATATGGTGAATCATTATATTTTTACTCACAGTGATGCCAAAATTTGATAAACAATGAAATAGCCTTTATTTTACTCATGTGGGAAATCCAATATTTTGACCACATGTCATTCCTATACTGGATTATCATCCACATCAGGAATTGACACATATGGATGGGAGGCCAGCTGTTGGTCGGTATGCCATGTGTCTTCTAGCTCTGTTGTACCATGAATTTGTATATAATGTAACATATTGTTGGGCCCCTTTTGAATTTTGCAGACTGCAATGTTACTTTCAAGTCATATCTTGTAAGGTATAAGGGATTCGTGGGTCAGGACTTATGAGTCAGGAATACCTACCGAGAACTATCCACATGCTTCTATACATCATTTCAAGAAGCATCGACCTCTCAAGGTTTTGATTTGAGTAAGATCATATATAAAGGGATGCGAGTCTGTCGTGAGTCGGTAGTGGTCTGGCAAACAACCAGTGTAATGTGATCTGAGAACAAGCAACCGTGAAACTTAAGTTCATTAGCAAGATATACTAAGGTTCTTTGATGATTATCTGAAATGGCAGAGACTTAAAGAAGAATAATCACACGTGTTTGTAAATAAAATTAGTGTGAATCAAAGAAAATTGGAAATTATTACAGAAAACCCTTGTTGAGTTATTTAAAGAAATTTGGTTTAACTTCACTACTACTAGTGATAATATTCTAAGTCAAATGTGAATCTTAGTCATTTTTTAAAATAATTCTTCCAAGCATCATTTTGATTATTGTAGTACACATATAATCTCAATCCCATTTCTATATACTGTAACAATTATTGATTTAGTAGTAATGTATATATGGAAAAATTCAAGAGCCAAGTCCTTTAAAAGGGACTTTAAGCCATGGGTCCAGAGTCAGAAGATTTTCGGGCTCATAAAAGAACTTCAAATCTGAATAAAAGACCATAAAATTTAATCGACCTTCATCCATCCCAGTAATACGTCAGTGATTAATTCCTATAAAAGTTAAATAAAAATACCTCCGTTTCCTAGTAGATGTCTCCTCGAGATGATGTACTAACCACAAGTCCATTGCTGACATCTGTAGGGAAATAAACATTACTAAATTATTAATTTCATACATCTCAATGATGGATAAATCATATTTGAAGAGAAAAATTATACGCTCAGACCGGGACTTGAACCCGGGACCCTTGGTTTTCTAGTCCAAGTGCTCTACCATTTGAGCTACCTGATTTGCTCAGGTAGCTCAAATGGTAGAGCACTTGGACTAGAAAACCAAGGGTCCTGGGTTGAAGTCCCGTCTGAGCATGTAATTTTTCTCTTCAAATATTACTAAATTAATCTGTTAAGAAACTTCCCTCTAAGGAAAGCACCCATGTCTCTGCAGTGAAACGAACAGGGATCAATCAATCAATCAGTATTATATCGAAAATTGTGTTAACTATTAAGAAAGCATTCGAAGAATATTCTTTAACATTTACTTCATTTAAATCTTATGGCATTGATAATACTATATAATAAGCATTTCTAAACTATACATTTGGATTTTGTGAATTTTCAGATGTTCCTTGCCATTCGGGACACCCGTTCCAGTCCTGCCCGTCCGTAACAACTTGCGCCGCCCCAATTCAAGCCATTTTCCACAGTCGCGGTTCCAGTTTCGGAAAGGCCTCACTTCAAAATGTACTTGGAAATGTACAGCCATCGTATTCATTATTTTTTCAGTTGTTCTGACTGCAGCACTGACATATATGTCAGGTAAGTTTTGCATTAATAATATCTTGTTTTGTTACATTGTTATTTTAATTAATGGTCGTTTAAAAGTAATTCATTGTAATGAATATGTTTTGTCGAATGCTTCAATGAAGCACACTTTGTTCCAGGCAGGTTTAAAACACAGATACCAAGTTTCAAAGGAATCTTATGTGAAATTCAGTTTTTAATACTTTTATTACCTTTATGTTTTTCATAAATGACACGGCTTTGTTTAATTTTGATAGGTGTAATATATGAAAATATATTAGCTAAAGTGATTGGAAATTTGTTTTAGCTTTTAGACCATACAAAATATTTAGGGGACTATGAAGAGTATATGTCCCATGCCATAGCTAAACAATTTAAGGCTTTATGCCTTATGCAGAGCTATGGGTTTAGCGCTGGTTTGAGTCCCCATGTGGAAAGAAATTTTCTCATGGAATTTCAGCCAGAATGGGACTAATGTCCAGCTAACATCATGAGGAATTTGGGTAACTACAATAAGTAGTAGCTGCAGGTTGCAGAAACTAGCTATAGTGACTGGCTAATCCAATATCCTGACCACATGTCATCCATATACTGGCTGGATGATTGTACACCTCTGTGACTAATAGGTAGATACCAATAACTAGATGGTAGGTGAAGGATCCTCTAAGCCTGTCACACCATGGAGAGAATGAAATACAGTCAGTAATGTTATATTAACCAAAATGTATATATCATTTTCTCTACAATCATTAAAGAGGTAATGACATTTTTACAGAGTATAGATTCTTTTCTTGTAAATTCACTTATTTACTTTAATGAAAATATTCTCATTCTAGAGCAAGATATATATATCTTAAACAAAAATAGATTTGGTAATTGAATTTACAAGATATGAATCTATATACTGTAAGAATTTCGTTATATTATCTGAAATGATTCCAGAAAAATGGGACATAATTTTAGTTAATTTAACATTATTGGAGTTAACCTTGCATACTCCCATTAATGTGATTAGAATTTTTAGTGAAAATATTCATAAAATTTTTGTATGTCCATTGAGAAGAAATATATAAGATCATATGAAGTGTTGCACATAGCAGGATTAGGCATAAAAAATTCTTAGAATCTTGATATTAAACAAGATGCCATTTTGGTTAATATGTTTCTGGTGCTTCAAATATAAAATATATAAAGAATAGTATAATGAGGAGAAAATATTATATAAAATTAAACAATAAACATATATATGGAATTAGAAGTTAAAGGTCAGGGCTTCTAGCTTTAAGCACTATATGTCAAACAACTGACAGTAGTATAGAATTCATGGTTTATGAGATTTTCAGTTAATATCTTTAGTCATTAAACAATATTTCCCTTTTAATTACATAGATTAGACAACAGGTGGCCTTCCAGGGAGAAAGTTCTATTCTTGCATTCACAGTCTTAAACATTTAATGAAGATAGAAGTATTTATTAAGTTATGTAGATAGGAAATAACACTATGAGGTTTTTTAATATTGTTTATTTTTTCTTTCACTCACCTCATACTTCATAACTTCTTACAGACCCAGGGTTTCGTCACATCATTTGTGACATTCTCAATGCTGTTGTGAACGTGACACAGCATTGAGAATGTCACAAATTATGTGACGAAACCCTGGGTCTGCGAGGAGTTATGAAGTATGAGGTGAGTGAAAGAAAAAAATAAACAATAGAAGTATTTATTATTTGACTTTTCAGGAAATAATACTATGAGGTATTAAGATTAAATTAAATACTTCATACCTCAACTCATATCCAGTCTTCTACATAGATTGACAGTTTCAAAGCCTTGGTGGCTTCATCTTCAGTACCCTCTCGTTGACTGATGTTATGTCAATCAGAAGAACCACCCTACATAGAAGACTGGTAATGAGGTGAGGTATGAATCTTAAATTAAACCTCATAGTGATTTTTTTCCTATAAATGAGGTATTACTTATTTAAGTAACATTTTATCACTTCACCTTATATTCTTCTTCTTATTAGACCGGTTTCGGGACTTTCTTTGGTTCCATCCCTAGTATTTTCACAACCATTATCATATCACCTTGAAGAACCCCAAAATCAAATAATTTCATTTCAAGGTATCTCATTTCAGCAGATCTAAGTTTGTATATCCCTCTGTTTCAATGTCCATACTTTTCTACCATGCAAAAATTTGCAAGTGCCAGTGTTTTATACAATTTTAATCTTACATGTTTTTGCACTAACTGTGGCTTGAAGATAGAATTTATTAACCCTAAATTCCTTTAAAAGTTTGTGATTTTTGCATTTACATCCTTTTCTTCTTCATATGAGATATTGCATCCTAGATATGTAAAATTTTCACCTGCTCCAAAATTTTATTGTCAATTACAATTTTACTTCTCACAGGATCTACACCTTCAAATGCGATAATTTTTGTTTTCTTTGTAGAATCTTGAAATTAAAAAAAAAAAAACTTGAAACTTATGGTGCTTCGATGGATGATATGTGAATTTCTTGAATTTTATGTTTTCTTCTTTTTCTTTTAAGAAGAATATATATTATGATTTAAAAGATGGTTGAAAGGTAACCAGCTCATTCCAGAGTAAGTCATCATCATCATCCTCTTATCATGTCCTCCTTACAGGACTTCAATTCCAAATGTGCCCCCATCCATCTCTGTCTTATCTTTTCAATTTTTCTCAATTGTATTTCCTGCCTTGTAAATTTGGCTTCACTGGTCAATTCACCTTTCTCATGGTCTTCCTCATGCATGTTTCCCTTTGACTTTTATATTAGACTTTTGTAGAGGCAGTCTTCCCTTTTCTATTCTTTTGAAGTGTCCAAGCCATTCTAATCTATTTTTTTCTAAATATGTTGTTAATTTTTCATGTGTGATTCCATTCAGAAATTTTATCTCCGTTGCCTGAATTTTTTCTTTGTATATAACAAAGTTTCAGATGCACACATTAAAACTGGTTTGAAATATGTTTTATACATTGCTATTTTGCTTTTAACAACAATACTTTATTTAAAATTGATTAAGTTGAATGATACACTTTTAAACCTTTTCAATTCTTTTACTGATTTCATTTTTATTTAAAATTGTGAAAAACCATTTACGGTTTATAAAAATTAATCTAAAAATTATTCCGTTGTCTATTATGGCAAGTCTGTTAGAAAATATTTTTTAAATAGGTAATTTATGTGATTATGTATAAGAAAAACTATGAATTAATTCTAATCTTGTTTTTTCATTGCAGAACACAACCTTACTGGAGGTAATTACCTTCTAATATTTGCTGTTTATTTCATTTATGATGTGAATAATTTTAATTAAACTTAAAAAAATAATTTGTACCTATGTATTTCTCTTATTTCAGCAGTCAACCTGTTGAACTGGTCATATCAGAGTGCCAATTCCTGCAGAGTAGTCGTTGGAGTGAACCAAGAAGTTTTCCCCAAGACTCCTGCTGAAGCAAATCGTACGTCCAGTCGACCTCGACCTACTTCGGGAGGTAAATACCAACCAGCTGCAGCCAATTCCGTGTTGTCAACTCCTTCTTCTTCATCACAATTCAGTAAATTAGATGCACTTCACCTTCGTTGGCGTAGATCAGTTAACCAGCATGCCTTACCTCCTCTTAATGTTGATACCCGTGGTGAAAACAGTGACACTTCTGATGTCGATGTCAATGTTGATGATGTAGATGTTGCTGTGCATGTTGACAATTCTGTGCATGAGAATCCATCCAATAGCAGTGTTGTCAAACTTACTGTGGAGGAAGGAAGTGATGTCCCAGCCTCCCACCAGCATGCTATTGTGTCTTCCCTGCTTAATGTGAGTGTCTCAAGCACTAATGAATCTGTTGAAAGTGTGAACATTGCTGAGGAGCCATTTGAAGATGAAGGTAGTGGCTTTGTTCCAGCAAGAAGACATATTGCCCAATTACGTGATTCTTCTTCTGAGTCCATCCAGCGTGACTATCCTCCAGTGTTTTCCTATGGCCAGGATGAAGTAGAAATTATTAAGCTTAACCCTGAATCAGTTACCCTTAAATCAGGTGGTAATAGTCTTCCTCAACATACAAGCCCAGATGCCAACAAACTTAATAATGAAGTCCATGATATCCATTCATTTGATGGAGATATTATAGAGGAAGACACAGGTGTTATTGAAGATAATACTGATAGGTCTGAGCATGAGAGAGAAACAACAGGGAAATCGGTAATTACCACAACTTTTCAAGGCGTGTTTCAATCAGATGCTCCAACTACTATTCAGTACAAAGATGAATCCAAGCAAGAAGCTTCTCTCTTACACACTTCAATAGAAAAACCCTCAAAATCAAGTAGCCTAGATGTAGACATACAGCACAGTCCTCACACAACTACCAAGCATGGTGTGTCATTAGAGCATGACCCAAAATTAACTCTGCATACCGAAACTCAAAATGTTTCTAACAGCCATGCCACTGTACCTAATAACATTGTGAATGTGAGTTCATCAGATGCATCATTAACTCTACCAAAAGTGGATGTCCTTGAAGTGACTCCTGATACAAATGGCTCATCCAGACATGCTAAACGAGTGCTTGTGAATGTGACTATTGCTACCGAGGATGCCAGTCCAAGCAATGAGACTGGGCATCAGCCTGTGTACGTACTTTCTGTGGCTGTTCCCACTGATATTGAGAACGACAAAGCAGGCATTAACATCAGTCCTCCATCTCAGAAAGTTGCATCTGTTCTGCTTGGTTTGAGCAGTGAGAATGGTACCCAAACCTTAATACCTAAGCATGAAGAAAAACCACTTCCCCCACAACCACAAACTACTACCACCACCACCACCACCACAGTCCTTCCTCCAACAACCATTGCATATCATTTGTGGGGTGGAGTTTGTGAATGCTCTTGTCCATGTCTTGATGAGGATAACAATGAAACTGATGTGGAAGATGATAGCAAAGAAAATGAACCCACTGATAATTCAGTATTAACAGAAAATGTTAGAATAATTGAAACTCCTCAGGGAAATGTGAGTGCAGAATTAAATCAAACAGATGTCAAAATTATGTTGCCTGAAAATGTCACAGGAGTTGAAGAATCCAACATTACTTCTGAAATATTGGAATCAATTGTCAACCAGCCGTCGACTGTGGATCTGGATCCTTCTACCACTCTACTTCCTGAGTTGATGGAGACAACAACAGAGGAAGAAGCAACCACCATGAGTACTGTGACTCCATCATCCACCAAACACACAGACATCGAAGATAAATCTTCACCATCGCCAGCTGTAGAGAATAATTCTTCTATAGCTGAATTTGATGTAGTGACTGAGGTGTCAACAGAATTGACGACAACCGAGACAAGCAGGATGGATTGTCCTGTTGCCCCCACTGTCACACCCCCTCCACCACTCATCTTAGTACTTGAAGGTAAGGTCACATTCAGCAATGCACTGTCAATCCTTAGTTACAGTCTTATTTGACCTCATTATCTTTTAACACAATGATAATAATCCTTTATTTTGTTTATTACGAAATAAGGATAGTTGTTTATATTTCTTATCCAAATTACATTTTAATTGGTAGACAATCTTCCAGTACCAGGAGAGAATTCCAGAAATGTCATAAGGCAGTCTGATGGCATTAGACAAAAAATAAACACTAAAATCCAGAATAATTTTATGAACATTTTGTCACTCGTAAAAGAATGTTCAAAATTTTCCTTATAGTGATAAAATCTGGCCATGCCTTCTATAGTCCAGCCACTGGAACTCCGGCTCTGGTGTTTTCACGACAGTGTTGTTGCTTTGGATATTCAGTGGGATGTATGCAGTTAGCAGAAATACAGTTGACATCTCAGCAATTTGAAACCTTATTAGTACGCTATAGTGGCGTCAAGAATAGTGATTGGTTGTGGCAGATGTTAAACTCCCAGTTGAACTGTTGCCTTATTGACAGTAGAGGGCGAGTTCCTCTTTTTACCCCTCGTACTAACTAAACATCAGATCCAGAGATCCAGTGGCTGGACTTTAAATACAGTAATCCAAGTCTTCACTAATAAAATCAGTACACAGCATAGGGTATCCAAATTGATTTTTTTGAATCAGAATAAACCAGAATTGGCCATTTCTATCACCACTGTCGTCTCGAGGTAGCATGCTGCCTTGTCGCACAGCAGGCCTGGGTTTGATTCCCGGTCGGGACAAGCTTCCTGGGTGAGGTATTTTTCAGGGTTTTTTCTCACCTGTAAGACAAATGTCAGGTAGCTATAAGGCCAAAATGACCCCGACCATCAAATGACCATCATCATATTTATCTTTCACCAGTGTGAAAAGCAATGGGTAGTTACCACACCCATAATCCCCCAGTAAAGCTGTAAAGCATAGCATAAAAATTCTACAGTCACAATGTAAGACCTGCCCTAGGGCAGAACACTATGGAATAGAATATTCAAAAAATCTTTAATTAATAATGACATTCTTCATTTATGAATAATTTAAGATCTGGTGGAGTTTGGAAGTAAGTGTTTCCAACAAAATGTCTTATCTTAACCCATTCGCATCGAACGACGAGGTAGACTCACAGGCAGTTAAATGACCTTCAACTCAGAAGACAAGGTACACTTGCTTAACTCTGCTGTTATATATTTTACAATATTTTGTACATCCCTTGGCAGGGTAATCTTTTGTTAACATTTATGAATAGTAGAGGAATATATTTTGGCCTTCACCATGATTGTGATCTCAAGTACCGTTATATTTTGTTTGTTTTGAATATCTGAAAATGTACTATATAATTTATGGTAACTTAAATCCGGTTTCCGAGGAAATACATTGAGCATTTAACCCTGAAGTGAATGGGTTAATGCCCTTTACCATATGCATTGATCTGCATTTGGTCCAAATAATCAGGTTTAACCCGACATTTGTGTGATTAAATATTACAGCAGCAGTAGGGTGGAGGTATTGAGAATCTACATAATAAAAATTAACTCATCTTATTTATCTTTTGAAGGTTGATAACAATTTGTCAAGTGCCAGAACATTAAAAAAATTAATATATTTTTGCAGTTTTGTTATACAGATAGGCTGCGGTGGACTAGTGGTTATGCTCCTTGCCTCTGGTCCCGAGGGTTGCGGGTTCAAACCCGGCCATGGTCGATGGATTTTTTAGGATGGAAAAATCCAAGGAGCAAGTCCTCCGGGAGGGACTTTAAGCCATGGGTCCTGAGTCTGAAGATTTTCAGGCTCGTAAAAAATCCTTAAGCCTTAATGAAAAGGCCTCTAAGCAAAATTTACCAAATTTCCCGTCCTAGTACTACCTTGGTTTCCTAGATGTCAGTATGAGGCGGAACGCTGACCACTGAGCCACTCAAAATGACATCTTACGAAAACAAGTGTAACTAAATTAGTATGGTTCAAATTCTTCCCTGTAGGGGGAGAGCGCCTAAATCTCTGTAAAGGGAAAACATAGGCTTACAATACAATACAATACATTACAATACAATACAATACACAGATAGGATATTTTATATAATAGGATTTTTTTACATCCTTTTCCATATTTAGGCCTATAACAAAAATACATCAGATATTTAAGGTAAATTAATTTTTAAATATTTAAAACAATACAATTTGTAACTGTTGTGGCCAATTCTTTTGTTTGTACAGAGTGATTCAGAAATATGGCTGTATGTTTGATCACATTTTGTGACGAAAATATTATTATTAGAGGAAATATGATGTTATCATCGGAAAGAGAATCCTTCAAATTACAATAATAGAACAAAACAAAACAAATCACTGCTCACATGCAGCTTGGCGGGTTGATTTTGTGGGCTAGCGTCGAATGCCTCCACAATTCTCTTCGTTGTTTCTGCATCCGTGCTAATGCGAGGCCTTCCAGGAGGTTTGATTTTCTGCATCCTTCTCGTTTCCAGCAGTAGTTTTCTCCACTTTCCCACGGTCGACGGCTGCAATGCTTACATTAAACTCACGTCTTGCCAGTCTTGCGGCCTCACGATCATTAACATACATTATTGCCCATGCAGCAATTGTAATTTGCTGTTGCATATTCAATGCCATTTTGATTAATGACGTAAGTTCTACACTTTTTTGTTTTATTCCATTGTAGTAATTTGAATAATTGCCTTTCCAATGGTAATTTCATATTTCCTGTAATTGTAACATTTTTATCACACAACGTGATCAAACGTATAGCCATATTTATGATTCACCCCATAGTAATTTCAAAATCTATTACAGAAAGATTATTTTCATTTTATAATTCAATAATTAGTCATCCTCAACAAATTATATTTGTATAAAATATTCAGCTAGGCTTTTCAGAACTGGTTCCATTTTTAAAGCTGTTCATTGGGTATTGGTTGTTTTTAACGAATATATTGTATAGTAGGTTGATCTGGTAGGTACAATATATTTGTTAAAAACAACCAGTACCCAATGAACAGCTTTGAAAATGGAACTGATTTTCAAATGCCTAGCTGAAAATGTTATACAAATATAATTTGTTGAGGATGACTGCCATTTGAAGTACAAATTTTATTTTTGAAGAGAAAAATTATGCGCTCAGACTGGGGTATAAACCCAGGACCTTTGGCTTTCTAGGCCAATGCTCTACCACTGAGCTACCTGAGAAACTCTATACGCAAATTTTTCTCTTATACATTGTTAATTCCCAATCGCCGAATGCTATAAACATTTGATTGATCACACAAATGGCAGCTTCTTGTTTAAGAAAACATTTATTAGGAATTTAAACACTACTTTATAAAGCCCTACTTTTTTTTATCTTGATGAATCCCACCACACTACTGCCAGCTCAAAAAATAAAGTAAAAAGAAAAGGCAAAATAATCCCATTACAGGCCTTGGGATAGTAGGCAGTTAAGGTTCTCATGTTTGTAAACAAATGACACAAGATGTCAGCTGAATTATCAGCCCTGCATGACGGATAACCTCTACACCCAGAACATAGACTGGTACTCATTTCCATTAGAGGTTGAGTCAACCCCAGGGTCAAAGTTACCAAAATATTCTTCATACTTATGGATGTGTCAAGTTCTTGTAGATCTTTAAGTTGCAATCAGTGGTTCTCTATCTCTGAGTTGGGGGTTTTATTTTTTTTAAGTTGTACAAGATTAGGTGTTTATACTGTAATTATTGCTGAGAATATTCTGTTAGATTCCTCTATCATTTGAATTCATTATCTTCACCCAAGGTTTATTGGACACCATCGATCTCGGTGGTTTAGTGGTTATGTTCCTTGCCTCTTGGTCATGAGGGTCATGGGTTAAAATCCACCGGAATCAATGGGTTTTTAGGTTGGAAATATTCCAAGGAACAAGTCCTCTAGAAGGGACTTTAAGCCATGGGTCTTGAATCTGAAGATTTTTGGACTCGTGAAAGAACGTCAAGCCTGAAAAGAAGGCCTCTGAGCAAAATTTTACCAACCTTCATTCATCCACCAAATAATCCTTAGTTTTTTACGAGCTCCTTGAGATGATGTACTAACAATGACATCTATAAGGAAATAAGTCTGGTTAAGAAACTTCTCACTAAGGGAGCACCCCTGTCCTGAGCAGGACGAATGAGAATCAATCAATCAAGATTTCTTGGTCAAAACATACATAATACCAGAATTTAAGCTAAAGTTAAGTAAAAGTAAATTCATGAATGAGTTGGAGAAAATGCTTTAACATCTCACCTCATAAAATTGCGTGTCTTCATGATACCAGTTTCAAAAGTATAGTATTACTTCTAGTCCAAGATCTGGCTGCAAGATTACTATGTTCATTGAGTGTATGAACAAGATTTTGTTGATTATATTATTTTTGGTCTGGACATCTTACCTCAGTATTAATGTTGATTTGTTCTTGGACATGTTTCAAAACAATTCTGTTTTATCGTCAGCTTTCCCAGAGTCTGGGATTAAAATAACCTCAAAATATAACTTCCTAATATTAAATATTAAGATTTTGTTTATTAATTTTTTTCATAAAATTGTGAATTACTGAATACATTTTTGCCGAGTTGCCTATTAAAATTTGGCCGCCAGTATGTTTAATTAAAGTATAATTATTTTATTAATCAAAATAATTTGATACACTTGTTATTAAAATAAATTATAATCCAGTTTGCAGAAATCGATGTATAGAGCTTGAAAAGTTTTGGTTGTCATTGCACACTTGGCTGTAAACCTCCTCGCGGCTACAGCAAGTAATAAAATGGCAGTAAGTATGAATTTATTGTTTTATATTGTTTCAAAGAACTTCGACAATTTGCAATATTTAATGGACACAGAATTACTAACACCTATTTTAGAAAGAAAGAAATACATAAGTACACCTGGTCGGCTAGAGGATTAAGATCAATTATTGATTATTTCTTGGTAAACAGAAAATTGATACCCTGGGTCACAGATGTAAGAGTATATAGAGGTTTCGATGTAGGAACAGATCATTTTCTCTTGACATGTAATATAAAATTATTAGAAAGATGGAGGAAACAAACAACAAGAAAAATTTACAATGAAGAAACATATAAAGTGAATTTATTACAAGAAGAAAGTATAAGAAAGTTGTATGCAAATAGATTATCTCAATATATATTACAGAGAGAAATAAATAATAATATAGAAGAGGAATGGAGCAACATCGATTGGGCTTTAAAGAAAGCAGCATATGAAGTCTAGGATTAAGAAGGAAAAATTGTAAGAAGAGAGGACTAAGAATATGGAATGACGAAATTAAAACAGTTATAGAGGAAAAGAAGAAAGCATATTTACAATATTTACAAAAGAAAACTGAAGAAACAAAAGAAATATATTATAACAAAAGAAAGGAAGCAAAGAAAATTGTTAGGAAATCCCACCAAGACAGTTGGGATCGATATGTATCTAATCTAGAACATGATCTACATGGACAACAATGGACTACTTACAGAACAATTAAATATTTAAATAAATCAGAAAAAGAAGCTGCATATATACCTACATCAATATCAGAACAACATTGGATAGAATATTTCAGAGACCTGTGGTACGAGAATGAAAACGAAGAAGAACCAAAATGTGAGAATTTGAAAGTAGATAAAATACAAATGGAAGAACTGGAAGAATCGCTCAAATTAACAAATAATAGAAAAGCTAGCGGACCAGAATGACATCAATTCAGAACTAATTAAATATGCAGATATATTCTTTAAATTAAGATTCTTGAATTTTCTTAATATGTGTTAGGAGAATCATAATATACCAGCAACATGGAGGCAAGGTATAGTAAAACCAATTTACAAGAAAGGAGAAAGAAACCAACCATCTAATTACAGAGGCATTACCCTCCTAAATAGTGGCTATAAAATCTATGCTAGAATAATAGCAAAACGAATACAACGAATTACTGAAGTAACACTAGCAGAAGAACAAAACATGTTCCAAAAAGGAAGATCTTGTACCGATGGAGTATTTGTCCTGAATCAGATAATAAACAAAAGACAAGAAAAAACCTAGAAACGCATTTGTTATTTATAGACTTAGATAAAGCATTTGATCGAGTAAACAGGGAAATATTGTGGAATGTCCTAAAAGAAAAAGGCCTCCCTATTCAGATTATAGAAACTGTCAAGAGCTTGTACTATGGAACAAATATTTGTATTGACCCACAGCTGACTAAAAATAAGACATTTTTTCAAATAAACCAAGGAGTACGACAAGGGTGTTCACTATCACCTATATTATTTAATATTTATAAGGACGATATCCTAAAAGAATGGAAGAAGGTTTTAACTAATGAAGGAATATTAATCGATAATAAAGATAAAATAAATGCTTTATTTTTCGCTGACGATGTTGTACTTTTAGCAGAATCTGAAAATGAGCTCCAAATGTTAGCATATAAATTTAAATTAATAGCCAATAGATATAATTGTAAAATATCAATAAATAAGTCAAAAGTAATGGAATTTATTGGTAAATATGGAATTAGATCAAAAATTGTACTGGATAACAAAATAATAGAACAAAAATCACATTTCCAATATTTAGGATGTGATATAACTTATAGAGAAAATAAAGATATAGAAAATAAAGTAAATAAATTCCAGGCTATTTGTGGAACCATAAAAAGAACCTTAGGTCGGAAAACAAGGAAAGATACGAAACTTAAATTATATAAAACAATGGCTGTTCCTTTGTTGTTGTATGGAAGTGAAAATTGGATAATGAAATCAAGGGATAAAAACAGGATACAGACTGCGGAAATGCTGTTTTTACGTAATGTGAAAGGATGCACAAGAGCGGATAGAATAAGGAATGAAACTATACGAGAAGAATTAAATATATATAAAATTGAAGATAAAATCAGCGAAAATAATAAGAAATGGACAGAACACTTAATGAGAATGAACAACGAAAGAATACCAAAAAGAACCTTCCTGTATAATCCCAGAGGAACAAGAGATGTTGGCCGACCACATAGAAGATGGACTCCACTTTTAACTTTGCCAGAACAGGCTGCATAGCCTAAACCTTGTAGTAGAAGAAGAAGAAGAAGAAGAAGAAGATATTGTTTCAAAATAAAGTTCAGTTCATTTAAAATGCTGTGATTTGTTTCATATAGTGTATATTAACACTACATTTTGGATATATTTTTGTATATACATTGTACGTAGTGTACATAAAGGGTAATTGTTTTACTTCCCATTGCGAGGGAACAATATAAAACAACAAAAACATACTTACTGCCATTTTATTACTGATTGGTGTCACAGCCTGCTGTAGCCGAGAGGAGGTATATGGCCAAGTGTGCAATGGTAACCAAAACTTTTCGAGCTCTATACATCGATATCTGCAAAATGGATTATAATTTATTTTAATAACAAGTAAATAAAATTATATCGAATAAGTAAATTAATTATATTTTAATTAAACATACTGGCAGCCGAATTTTAATGGGCAACTTGGCAAAATGTATTCAGTAATTCACAATTTTATGAAAAAAATTGATTTTGTTCATACACTCGAACTTAGGAATCTTGCAGCCGGATCTTGGACTATTCCATCTTCAGTCAAATGTTTCCTCAAACTGTAATTTTAATTAAAAATAAATAAATTGCTTATTGATAATATTATATACATATTTGGGTTTTTATAAAGTTATTCTCTTCAGTTCTTAAAAAAGAATTATGACAGTTTTATTTTTGTTATGTAAACTTATAACTGTTTGAAGAGTTATAATTTTGATTTTATTACATGAGTTGTCAAATAGCAAAAATATTTACATTTTTATAAAAGAAAAAGGTAAATTTTATGGGGGTTTAGTGTTTATCATTTATGAATTATGATGCATTAAGTTGTATTAAGTTCTTATGATTTATACAGTGCTGCTACCTAACCTTAAAAAGTTTGAAATAAAGTAAACAAAAAAGTGCATTAATCAGAGTTATGTAACATCATTATAAAACCAATCACAGTGATCTTGAGTCCCTTATAGAATGAGAAAAAGAAGTCAACCTCTTTTGTATAATATTAGATACAAAGGAAACTGAAAAGGTTATTTATATTGAACTTACATAAGAAAAATCACTATGATATTTAATTTGAAATCTTAGGTTGTGTACATTTGGATTTTAGTGCATAATTATGAAATCAAATATGAAATAAAAATAAGATTGACTAAGTACTAAGGATTGACAAATATTTTTATATGAATTATCTTAAATATCAAAGGAAGTAAATAATTATATTTTGTTAACTATGCATGTTTAAATGTGGTGATAGGTATGTTAAAGCGTAGCATTTATTTGGTAGCATGGCTATATGGTTGTGGAACTAATTTTACTAATAATTAAGCAACACTATATACAACTCCCATAAAATTGCATGATCTTGCATGATTAATGTTTTCACCCATATGAGCTTACAAAGTTGTGGTGTTTGGTGTACTGTAGTAAAATTTAATTGAATAATTTTCCAAGTGTAATGTAGTTATAATAGAATGCAGTCCTCTCCCACCCTTATGGTAGATTTAGATATACTCACCATATTAGATGCCATTATAAACCACAATCTCACTAAGTCCATGATGCAAAACATTCACATTAACCATAACTGTCCAAAACAGTTGAATCTTTTAAGTTCTGCAAATCTCTAGATCCTCTTGCAAAAAGGATAAAAACAAAACTTGAGATTTACATTCATAATAAAATATTGCTTACAAGGTCTCATTTAACTATTAGTATTGTTTGTAATAAACCTTAATATTGTATTAATTAAATCAATCATAACCCAGGTTAAAATACCTATATAGCTTCAATTAAAAACGAAATAGGGTCTTAATTTATCAACAATTGATAAGAAAGTAACATTATAAAAGGAGTGGTTCAACTTGGAAATACACATCTCCCTGTTTATATTTAGATTTGTGCTCACTTGGAACATTTGTTCTACTGAGGACCATTGTACCTCCATTCCTCAACTAGGCCTACTTTCTGCTATAATGATGTTAGATGTAAATTTAATTCACTCAGATTGATCAGATATAGCATTTTGCAATACAAAGTGTGGGAAATGTATCTTAACAGAATCCATTGAGGTTAAAAAAAGAGAGGCTTATCCAGCTTTTTTTCCTATATGTGAGATTCGCTTAATAACTTCGACCCACTTTTATTGCAGACTAGCAGACTATTTTTTTGTATGATGTGGGCCCAACAGAGGGGGAATCTTTTAAATTGGTTGATGGCTATTAATATTGATTAAATATAAAGTAATCGCTAAATTAAAATATTTTAATGAAATTTATTAAATATGAGGAGAGAACAGATAAAAGTCGCTAACAATTTGACGATATCACAACACATTTCAAGTACTCTTGCATTTCCAGTCTAGTTGCATTAGCAACCAGGAAATTCGGTATTGCACTTTATAGAATGCATAGCAACACGGTTAGGTGTGGGAGAATGTCAATTTTCATATTCTGACAACAATCCTAGTTAAGTTAAATATTATGCCTTGTTTTACGATTGTTCAAAAGGAAATTATTTAATAATGAAACAAAAAATAATTTTTTATCAATCAATATGAGTGCATAAATTTACATTAACACCATAATAGTTTTACATTTATAATAGCCGTACTAGTATTAATAATTCCGTCATAAAGTCTTCTTGAATTAAAAGCAAACTAATTGCATTGTGAACATGGGTTCACACTACTGGAGAATAGGATTACATAAGAGAGAACAATTTATGTTAGGGCAGGGTTGCACGAATAGCAGAATGGTTTGAGTGCTAGTTTCTAAAAACCAAAGGTAACCTTGGGGTTCAAATATCAGTTCAGCAGACATTTTTCGTGAAAAAACTATATCTCCTAGTTGTACTTGGCCGTCCATTGTCCTGTAGATTCTTTCCCTCTAGTGATAGGTAGATGAAGCTCATGATCAAATCTTTCTCTTTGGGAATTTCAAAATTTATTAACTTGTCTCTGTTCTTTTGTATGTAGATTCTTTCCCCATGTTGCGAGTTCTGTTAGTTTATTTAATTTTTGGGGGGTTTCAGTAGTCCTCTTTAATTTCATGATTTTCATGCCAGATCTGAGCAGCTATTATAGATTTTTTTATTGAATTAATAAAAAATGGACAAAGTTGGTGAAGGTAAAATCAGGAATTTATCATGTCAACTGTTGTGGATATGAAAATGTTTTAACAAGAAAACCAAAATAAATTTGAACATTAGATCAAAGCTTTAAAACAATCCTGTAGAACACTTTATAAAAATATAAAGTATGGAGAAGTAGAAAAATCTGCAATAACTACTCAGATCTAGAAGGAGAATCATATAAACTAAAGAGAAGGCAACAATTCTGAAACAAGTTGAAAAAGTAACAGAACTTGCAATGTGGGGGAAAATATTACATCCAGAATAGGGCACATTAGTGAATTTTGAAATTCCTAATGAGAAGGACTTCATCATGAAGTCTGTTTTCCCACAACTAGAGGGAAATAATCTACAGGGCATCAGATGACCAACATAAGATTCTCATAGTTAAGAATGGAGATAACGGTTACCAAAAACTGTCCAAGTAAGAACATTTAATATGAAGTGGGATATGTATTCCAGTTCAATCTCTTGATAATACCTTTATTATTGTTAATTCACGTCAATATCACCTAGTATTTTAAACTAATTGCTGGTGAAGGAAACAGAAATTGATTAAATGTCACTAAATTTATTTGCTTATATCTAATGCATTTTTAAAACATTTATACAGTAGTACTAATTTAGAAGTTCTTGAAAATGTAGATGAAACACAACCTCTTAAGCACAAAATATTACATATAAAAAACAAACTCGATGTCGCGACAGGCCTAGAAGGCCCTTGGCCTATTAGCTGGCTGCTGGCCTCATATCTACATATGTTAATCACAGAGTTAGACTATCATCTAGCCAGTGTAAGGGCGACATATGGTCATAATATTTGCCCCCCCCCAGTCGTTATAGCTCATTTTCTCAACCTAGAGCAACTATTTATTGTAGCTACCCAAATTCGTTACAATGCTAGGTGAGCACTGGTCCCATTCTGACCGGAATTCCATGAGAAAATTCTTCCCTCATGGAGATTCGATCCAGCACAAGTCCCAAAGCTCTGCATCAAGGTATCTTGCCTTAACCACTCGGCTATGGGGCAGGATTTATTATATTAATACAATTATTTTAATAATCAATGTTTTGATTTTTTTATTTCTTGTAAATTATAAAAAAAATCTTTATACTTATGTCTGCCATAATGTCAGGTTGATGGAGAAGATCAGCCCCTATTGTTGAAAGTCTTTGTGTGAAATATTATAATAAGTACCTAGCAGGCACTGTCATCCTCAACTAAGTTATAAAAAAAAATTAAAAAAAGCTTTCAAGAACTTTAGGCCTTTCAGAAACCAGCTTCCATCTTCAGCAGAAGAGCTACTAACTGTTGTTGTTGTTACTAATTTGTGATGCTTCTGGCATCAGTGACCTTCCATCGCCATCAGTAGCTACTGACGCTACTGAATTTTATCAGTATTGTTTTGAATGTTTGTGATATACAGGGATGCCAGGTGATTTAGCCTCTTGCATCATCACAGGGACAGATGAAATAAAACAAAATAAAATGGGTGGACATGAGTATGGAGAAGTAGTGGAATTAAATTTTTATGTAGATGGAAACAGGAAAATCCCCAAAGAAAAATTTGCCCTGGCTCTGATTTGTTCACCACATAGAGTGATTGAGATGTAAAGTTGAGATGCAGAGGTAACCTCTTGTACCTCATAGTCGTCTCTTCCTATATATTATACAGGACGTAAATTAATATATTTACAAAGCTCTGTGGTAGGTAGATGGATAACATATGATCATATTTTCTTCGTAAACTCATGTTCAGAAACACTATGTTTATGTATTACAGTTTCAGAAATGTGGAGGAGGATATAGGAACTACAGATCTCAGAAAATAATAAAGAAGTAAAAGAAAATGGAAATAAGTATGCCTGTGCATACAACTAAGTATCTGGGCCCTCAGTCCAGATAATTCTATGCCCATCTCCTTTCCCCTTCGGGAAGGATCGGTGGCTAGAGGTCTCCATGTGGAAGTGTCTAGACCTTGGATCTAGAAGTTTCCCTGTCTGCCAGATATATCTGTGGCCTTGGCAGGAAGTCATTCAGTCTTAGTTTGACAAAGATAGCATTCAGCTGTTTAGTTTGAAAAGAATAAGTATCGATGTTTTTATTATTAATTTCATACATCTCAATGATGGATAAATCATATTTAAAGAGAAAAATTATACGCTCAGACCGGGACTTGAACCCGGGACCCTTGGTTTTCTAGTCCAAGTGCTCTACCATTTTGCATTTTGCTCAGGTAGCTCAAATGGTAGAGCACTTGGACTAGAAAACCAAGGGTCCCGGGTTCAAGTCCCGGTCTGAGCGTATAATTTTTCTCTTTAAATATGAAGAATAAGTATACTCATCAGAAACTGTGAAATGATTGTGAGTGAGACAAAACATTGAATCAAGATTAATTGTTAACCCATATTGTGAGTGATCTTCTACTAATAATTTGTAGAAGTAAATAAAGTGTTTTCTGAGATTTTAAATTACATCTGTGTGTGATCATTACACGAAACTATGTGAACATGAATCTGGCCACATACAGTGCAACATTAATTCATTGACCACTTTGCTATCTGGGCATAGATGGAAAATTTTCTCTCCTTATACAATTCTATGCGGATGTGTAGTGAATCTTCATCCACAATGCCATCTGGCAAATTCTTATTCAAAAAGATTTTATTAGGATTTAATACTACTATTATAGTGGTGTTGCTAATATTTGTACAATTTATATGTGTATATATCTACAACCAGGAGATTGGACGGACCGACAAAATTGGCTATTAGGAATTGGACGATGTCAAAGACATTAATCAACCAATGATCTATCTATATATATATATATATACACACATGGTGTCCCATTTATCTTGATCACCCAAAATATTTTCATACGTAAGTACAAGAAAAATTAATTTAATTAATAAATATGGATTTTCATCAAGTAAACACCAACTCAATTGATTATACAAGAAAAATTGTTTTATACAAAAGTTGTCCAACCACGATGGGGAAATAATATTGTTATTTAATGAACTTTGTAGCTGTATTTATTAGCAAAATACAAATACTAACTTTATTTTCTTCAATGGTACTAGGGCCTATGTATTTTTTTCTTCCATGTATTAATTAAGCACTCCAAGACCTGTTCAAAAATGTATGATATCACAATGTGCCATTCTAATAAATACAACCTTCTTAATGGAAACAAAGTGGAATTATTACAGCTGTATTACAGTACTAGTCATATGAATTATGAACAGAGAACTTTCACATTAAGTGCTGAAACTGGTGACCATTTTCAATGACACTCATGTCCAATCACTGAATGATTAAGGGAATAGATTTCTCCAATGTTACTGGATGAATGGAATTACAAGCATGCACAATATGTTCCTGTATATTCTCTGGAGTAGCCAGAATATTTTAATTGACAATGTCTTTGGTAACTCTCCAGAGAGAAAAATGTCCAATGGGGTAAGATCAGGAGACCAAGCAGGCCAATAAACTGCCCCTCCATGACTAATAATCCCACTTTTTGTTTACATTAATAAAGTTCTATTTATTAGAATGGCACATTTTTATTTATTTCCAATATATGAAAACCCTTTTTTACCTTATGGTATATAAGGGTTTTAATTCTGTAACATTATGAAGTAAATAAACATAAAACAGTAGAACAAAATACAATTACATAACAATATTATAACAAAGTCAACCGCTGTGGTCTCGAGGTAGCATAATGCTTTGTCATGCAGTGGACCCGGGTTCGATTCCCAGTCGGGACAGTTTCCTGGGTGAGGTTTTTTTGGAGTTTTTTCTCACCTATAAGACAAATGTCAGGAATCATATGGCCCAATAGTCCCCAAAAATTATCCCGCCATTATCATCATCCTTATCATTATCATCATCATCCTTCACCAGTGTGGAAAGCAACAGGAAGCTACCACACCTATAATTCCCTAGTAAAGCTGCAAAGCATAGCATGAAAATGCTATGATTGCAGTGAAATACCTTCCCTCGGGCAGAATTACTATGGTTGGATTATAACAAAGATGAACAGAGTAATACTAAATTATAGTTGTGAATAAACACTATTTACAAAAGAAATTAAGTAATTATAATATTTTTCATTGTTAAGAACGTGATAAAAATAACTGGAATAATCATATTCCTTAAAATTCAAATATGATTCAAGTTACGTTCAAACCACAACATTGGACAATTAAATAAAACATGTTTGACTGTTTGTATATCTTCTCCACATTTACAAGTTTCATTTGATGATATTTTTAATTTATATAAATATTATCATATTTGAAGAGAAAAATATGCCCAGACTAAGACTCAAACTCGAGACCTTTGGTTTTCCAGGCCAATGCTCTACCGACTGAGCTACTGGGAGAGTTACAATCTAAATGCAAAATTTTCTCTTATATACGTTGTAAATTCCTATCCACCAAATGCTATGAAACCTTTGTTCCTATCTTTGCAAATGGCGGCTTCTTTATTAAGAAGACATTTATTTGGAAATTTTTATTATAAAGCTATTATATATAAGCCATATTATATAAATATGCCTGAAATTTTTCATGTCCAGTTAAAAATTGAATTAATGTGAAATTGAGAACTATATTTTGGCATTTATGTCTGCCGTAGACTGTTGGGAAAAGTAATTCTCAAGTTGTCATATCCTGCAATATTTTTGAACAGGTCTTGGATTGCATAATGAATACATTGAAGCACAAGTAACATCACTGGGCAATGAACCTCTTTGATCAATTTTCACAAATACTACAGGAGAGGATGGAACAAAATTGCATCATTTCCTCTAGAAAGTGACCTGTTTTAAGAAGGAAATATGGGTTTTGAGCAGATAACACACCATTTTTTTTTACACTGGATACAATTCAGTGTACCTGTTTGGTTTTTCAAGTTTTATGGAATTACAAGATTTTTATTCTTGAAAGCCAAGCTTGAAAATCCACCCTCAAGATTGTAAGAGCCAATCAGAGCTTATACTATATGGATGATGATTATGTTAATGTGATAGAAGCAGCAAAAACTGTAATATTGCAATCATGATTTATACTTTATTCCTGTCATTGATTGTATAGTTTAAAATATTTTTTTTGGCTTTGTACATAAACTAATGCATTATCAATGTTGCAGTGACATTTGTGAATATAATTGTAAGATTTAGATAATTCACTTTAGTAAATATTTTCAACAAGTCATGTAACACATAACTAACCCACTGGCACTATCTAGTTTTCATGACCACATGGACATAAGCTCTTTAAACATCCCTATTATGAGGTAATGATTTCCAATTATCCTCTATAAATTATCTCCATGAAATCAAAAAGAAAAAAACTTCATGGTGCAACAGGCCTAGAAGGCCTTTGGCCTACCAGCCAGCTGCTGCCTCACATCTACAAGTGTTAATCACAGAGGTAGATGATCATCCTGCCAGAGTAGAGATGATATGTGGTCATCATGTCAGATCCCCCAGCTGTTATAGCTGGTTTACTCAACCTGGAGCCATTACTTATTGTAGCTACCAAAATTCCTCAGAATGCTGAGTGGGTACCAGTCCCATACTGGCCAAAATTCCTTGAGAAAATTTCTTCCTCCATGGAGACTTAAACAGTGCAAGTCCAATAGCTCTGTGCCAAGGCATCTTGTCTTAACCACTCAGCTACAGCACAGGACTCTATGAAATCAAGGTTAACATTATTCTCCCACCTCATCCTTGGCCTGCCTACCGGCCGCTTTCCCTCTGGTTTTCCCGTAAGGAGTTTCCAAGCTCATTTTTCATTCCCCATTATGCCACATGTCCTGCCCATCACAGTCTAAGAGATTTAACTGTTCTTATTACATCTGGCGTCCCGCGCCGTAGCCGAGCGGTTAAGGTAGGAAGCCTTGGTGCAGAGCTACGGGACTTGCGCTGGTTCGAGTCTCCATGGGGGAAGAAATTTTCTCATGGTATTTCGGCCAGTATGGGACCGGTGCCCACCCAGCATCGTGAGGCATTTGGGTAGTTACAATAAGTAGCGACTCCAGGTTGAGGAAACCAGCTATAATGGCTGGGGGACTCGACATGCTGACCACATGTCACCCCTACACTGGCTGTTGATCATCTACCTCTGTGATTGACACATGTGGATGTGAAGGGCCAGCAGCCGGCTGGTAGGCTAAGGGCCTTCTAAGCCTGTCGCGCCAGGAGTTTTTTTTTTATTACATCTGGCTTCCCATAAAGAACATTAGCTAATTGATTCCTGATTTGGTTCATCTTCCGGGCTAAATGGCCATGGTCCAGTTTTCTTGAAACTCGACATTTGTCTACTACTGTGATAGACATCTTCAGGAGATTTTACATGCTCTCTGTAAACTCTTCAACTGTTGCCTTTAGACTGGCTGAACGTTGGAAACGTTCTTCCTCTTTATTGGTAAGTCCCGGGTAATGGTGGTCTCTATGCGGTCTGTTACTTTTGATCTGTTTTCTGATTGGCTGCCTCTGGCAAAAGTCATAGGTTTCATTCTAGTGCTGTGTAGTGCTGGAATCCAAATTTTGTTTATCTTCATGGTTTCTTCTTTCTTGATAAAGGAATTTTTATGTTTATAAATTTCAATAGCTTCTCTCTAAAGTTTAGTGTAGTAATGAGTGTTTTGTTTAAAACCTGTATTTCTTTGAATGTCATGGCATGTTATTTGTTGTTCATCAAGTGTTCTGTTATGGCCATAAAATTCGAAAAAAAAACACAAGTTTTGTCCAAAACACCACATTGCTACACTAGACTTTACAAAAAAGCTATTGATGTTAACAAACATAAAAATTCCTTTAACAAGAAAGAAGAAACCATGAAGATCAACAAAATTTGGATTTTGGCACTGCACAACACTAGAACGAAGTCTATGACTTATTCCAGGAGCAGTCAAATCATAAAACAGCCCAAACATAACAGACTGCATAGTGGACACCACCACCATGACTTTCCTATAAATAGGAGACCGTTTCCAATGTCCACAAGTCTGCAGCTGACTGTTGAGAGTTCACAGAAAGAACACAAAATCTCCTGAAGATGTCTACCACAGTAGTGATGAAACTTTGAGTTTCAAGAAAACCAGACCATGGCCATTTACCCCAGAAGACAAACCAAACAGGAATCAAGTAACCGGCTGTGAAAGCCTACAATTTTATGTAGCTCATTGTTAGGTAGTCTTCTCCATTCACCTGTCTATTTGTCTCTCTTTGGTCCAAAAATTTTATTCCCAGATACTCTTCATATTTTTTTCCTGCCTTACATATCTATGTGTCTTATAACAAATGCAAATATTTTTCAAAACAATATGAGGTGGCATTATATTTTATTGCATTAATTTGTTCCTAGTGAATTAATGGTTACATCCTCACCAGTAGTATCGAGATTCGCAGGTTCAAACCTGGCCATGGTTGGTGGAGTTTTAAAGGAATAAATATATTTCCTATGAAACAGAAGTAAAGCTGTGGGTCTCACCTGACCCCATTTTCCAAGGCATCATGCTATGAGAAAAAAATTGAGAATTTCATAAATCTTCAAAATAATTTATTTAACTTTCACAGGGGAAAAAAAAACACTATGAGGTTTAATTTAATTCTTCAAAATAATAATAAAAAATATATACAGAGTCTGTCCAAAACTTTTAAACCTAAAAAATTTGATATGTATCAAAATTATCTGGCACGAATAGATATATAACACACAAATCAATCTTTGAATGAAATTTGTCGATCCTTTCACACCAGGAATTAAATTGTGACGCTCTTGACTTGAGTAGTTAAAGAAGGTTGTTATACTATTTACCTTCCATTGACATTAAGTATGTATTCTCCCTTTTTTCCCATAAAATTGGTATTTTCAAATTTTTAATGGACACAATCTACAATAATAATTATTAAAAATATATTATCTTATAATTATAATTAAATGGCTGTAATAGTAAAGTGCAGTTATAACTTAAGAGTAAGTGAAAGTCACAGAATAATTATTAATTGACTTAAGATTTTTAGTTTTTCACAGGTACTATACAATCATATACAATATTTCTTTTAAGATAAAATATAAGTAATTTATATTTTATATTTGTAATAATAGTATAGCAATTTATTTGAGTTCTGGAACAATTTTTCAATTTATAAAATGCTTGGTTCTTTTTTCAGGTGGCAAAATTCCACCAAGATCATTTCCTCCTGATGGAACAACTTTTTCACAAATTTCTTTGGGGCAAAAATTATCAAAGGAAATTCCTCCTTATAGTTATTGGAACATGCAGTTTTATCAGTCAGAAGCTGCCTATGTCAAGTTTGATTACAGCATTCCTCGTGGCGCTAGCATAGGTGTCTATGCTCGAAGAAATGCACTACCTACACACACGCAATATCACATCTTAGATGTTCTAAGTGGTTTTAAAGCAAGGAGTAAAAGAGGTTCACATGTAAGTATCAATGATTGCACATTAATATCAATCAGTTTTCTTAAAAGATAAACATAATGTTATATTTTCACTGAATGACAAATTATATTTGAAGAGAAAAATTTATTCCTAGCCTGGAGTTTGAATACAAGGTCTCTAGTACTGTACACTAGTGCACTTTCCAACTGAACCACGTGAATTTTTCTTTTATATATATATATATATATATATATGGAATGATAAGAAAAATAAATGCCTGGATGGGATTCGAACCCGGATCTCTGAGTCTGTACCTCAGCGTGATATCCATTACACTACCAGGTGAATCCAATTCAAACACTTTTTTTTTTCTTTTTTTTATATATATATGTATATATATTTCCCAAGAAAACCAAAGGATATGAACCATTGTTTGACATGCCATCTGGCGCTTCTTATTTAAGTCAGTAGAGCTTCATTCAGTCTTATTTTTATTTGTTTATTTTTTAAAAATATCAAAAGAAGCTCAACTTGCTTTATATAGTAATGTTAAATTTCCATTAAAAGTCTTCGTAAATAAGAAATTGCCAGATGGCATGTCAAACAATGGTTCATAACCTTTGTTGCTCTCAAGAATTGTATAAATGAGAGAAAAATTTGCATTTGGATTGGAAGTCTAGGTAACTCAGTTAGAAAGGACACTAGTGTATAGAACTAGAGAACTTGGGTTCGAATTCCAGTCTAGGCATAAAGTTTTTTTTATTATTTCAAGGAAGTGACACTATGAGGTTTATTTAGGTAATATCAGTTAGATATGCGCTAGTTAGAAATAATTGACAATGATGCCTAAGGCATTGAAACCTAGGGTTTTCAAAAAAGCTACAAATATGAGGTGAGTAGTGCATATCTAACTCATATAAATTTTTCTCTACAAATATAAACATAATGTTATTATTTTTTTACATTTACTCAGAATATTAAATAAATTAAGAAGAATTAACTAGTATTGTAAGCAGAAATTTAATAAAAATAACCTTCTAATTAAATTGTTGTAGCATTACTTTTTTTTTAATCAGCTTTGCTAATACCAGGACATGGCTTGAATGTGCAATATTTGAAAATGAATCTCTCTCTCTCTCCTTCTTTTTTTTTTTCTTTCTTCTGAAAACATGTTCTTAAGTAAATAGCTATCTAATGAAGTTTTGCTGTATTATCAACCATTAAAAGGAAATTTTAAAATAAGAAAATCAAGAAATTATATTAAATTCAAAATTTTGTAGGAAATAACACTATGAGGTATTAATAATTTCATATTAATAAAATACCACCTTACCTCATATGGTCTTCTTTTTAAACTAGTTTTGGAGTAATTAATTCTCCATCCTTAGTATTTCCTAGACCATTGTTCTGTCATGGTGGTTGACTGTTTCTTCCTCCATCTGGTAAGACTGATGAACCTCCAAATCAAATTACATTCCTCGGGAATTTCAAAATTAATTAATTTCTCCTTATTTTTTTCTGAATGTAGATTTTTTTTCCCAAACATGATTTCTTTAGGTTTTTTACTTAATTTAGCCTTTCTTTCAATATGATGTTTTTCTGAGTGAGCAACTACTGCAGATTTTTCTACTTACCCATTTTTAAGAAAACATGTTATGTAAATAAAATGTTCCTTCACTCTGGTTTTCAAATTTATTTTTGTTTTCTTTGTGTAGATTTTATCATAATCCCCACATTTTGTTTGATAAATACCTGTTTTATTTTATTTTTTTCCATTTTCCTATTTTTGTTAGCTATTTTATTATTCTACTGAGACTAATGTAATTTTTGGTGCCAATCTTATGTTGAATTTTTAAATAATAATTTGAAACTTGAAGTGCTTCATATGTAAACTCTGTTGAAGTTTAGATTTTCTTCTTTTTCTTTTTGAAGTTTACTTTTTTATTTTCTTTCTTTTTTCTTTTTTTCTCTTCTTTCTATCTGCCTTTGGATGTAAGAGAATTGTGTAAGTGGAGATAAATGTTAGCGTTTGTGTCATGTCTTGAATGGTGTAGTGGGCTGCATACCGACATACAGAGTTGGAGGTCTGTGGTTCGATTCCCGGTCCAGATGTTACTTTTTTTCTTTAAAAATATTACTTTTATTGATTAATTTTTGTCTTTGGAAATTATTTATTTTCATGTGTATCATGATTTCTTCAAAGCAATTTTCTATTGCTACATTTATTATGTATTCTTTTTCTTTATCATAATTCTCTCTCTTCATGGGTATGTTTGCTAATCTTTGTATTAGAGTATTTTTTTGCCATTATATTCCACAGTTTATCTCTTTTTACAAAATTAAACAATTTTCATTATTTTTATTATTTAAATGATATCCATGTTTCAAGTGAAATTGAGGTTCTCATGTAATCAATGCCCAAGCTTGTAGTGATTGTCATAAGACATTCAGCTAATTCTGTGCAATGTAAAGTTTTTAATAGAGAACTTTTTAATTATTTTATCTTATTATTTTAAATAGCCAACTGTGAAGAAAGAGGTGACACATTTCATGGATCCTGGTCATTGGTTCCTCTCACTCTACAACGATGATGGGGATGCACAAGAAGTCTCTTTTGTTGCTGTCATCGCTGAAGATATGACTCAGAACTGTCCTAATGGTTGCAGTGGGAAGGGAGAATGTCTTCTGGGCCACTGTCAATGTAATCCAGGATTTGGTGGAGATGACTGCAGTGAAAGTATGTAGTTTTTTAACTTCAGTTCTAGAATGAAATAATAAAAATTCTTTTTTAATCCTAGATTTTTCTATTCTGATAAATTAAATCTGTGATTAGATAAGGGCGAGCTTGTATATTAAATACTTTCGTAATGTTATTTATTTTTTTACAAAACTGCAAACATTTAACACAAACTCAAAAAAATATTGTTATGAAAATAATATTGAATCTTTGTCACAAATGTTTGCTGAGTTGCTTCTGCATATTTTTCTCCTACTAAAAATAGCATTGAAAATTTCTCTAAAGCTAGCAGGGTACTTCTGTGTTATCATTGGTTTAAATTCCGGACTATGAAACAGTGTGCCATTAACTAAAAAGTTGGAAAATTCTAGCTGCAAGCTATTCATGTATAAGCTTATTCTGGGTGGTGAGCCTAGCCTGTGAAGTGAAGAAGAAGACTTTATTGACAGCTCTCAACATAACTTAAATTCTTATACAATAAAATCAAAATATATTTCTCTTACTAACTAGCTTGCATTTCTTACTTCATTAAAAATAACAATTGTTTAATCTTAATCTTTCTATAACTCTAGGAATCATCTTCAATAATTTTTAGAAAGTACTGATGCAAGTCTTATAAGAATTCTATATAAAATTATAATAAAAAATGTTATAAATATCATTATGAAAGTTGAACAAGGTATGCATTTTATGAATTGAGTCGGAGAAAAAAAAAAGAGATGTATTGTTTATATATAAATAAAAGTGAGGAAAAATTAAAATCTATAATTGAGACACCTGAAAAAATGGAACATAAGCGGAAATCCATTTTTAAAATATGAAGATTCAAAGTTTTGTTTCATCTGCAAGAGATAAAAAATACTGTAAATAATAACTTTTTAGGAATTAACACTATGTGGTATTTATAATTTATTTAAGTAAAATTTTATCACCTTACCTCTTATTTTTCTTCTTCTTAAGACTAGTTTTGGGATCTTGTTTGGTTCCATTCTCAGTATTTTCATGACCATTGTTACATTGTCTTGAAGAGCAGCTTATTGCTTCCTCTGTTGGTAGATTGAAGAACCTTGAAATCAAATACTTTCCCTGGAAATTTCAAAGTTCATTAATTCTTTCCGTTTTTTTTTTAGTGTAGATTTTTTCGCAAACCATGAGTTGTTTGGGTTTTTCTGTTTGTTCTATTAATGAAACAAATAGAAAAACCTAAAGAACTCACGTTTGAGAAGAAATCTACATTTAAAAAAATGGAAAGCAGAAATTAATGAACTTTGAAATTCCCGGGGAAAGTTATTTGTTTTGATGTTCTTCAGTCTACCAACAGAGGGCAAAAGAGGCTGCTTTTTAAGATGACATAACAATGGTAGTGAAAATACTGAAGATGGAACTGAAGAAGGTCCCGAAACTAGTCTAAGAAGAAGAAGAATAATATGAGTTGAGGTGATAAAATTTTACTTCTTCTTCTTCTTCCTTCCAAGTATTAGGCCAAGGCCTGTTACGATCCTATAGAAAATTTTCCCTCCAGCTTCTTCCGGAAAATTCTCGTATAAGACTTGAAAGCATAATAATAGTCCCTTCGATTGGTTGCTGGCCAAAGGAAGGCAAGACCAGTGATGGGGCTGCCATCTTATAGCCTCTGGCCAGGCTTTTCTGGAGAAGAAAAGAAAATAAAGGAAAGAAGAAATGGAAGAAAGGAAAGACTCCCTAGCCCTCGGATGCCCTAATAGCATTGGGGTCGAAAAAACAAGAGAGGTTAGATAGTAAAGTTAAAAGAGTGCAAAACACAAGTAAGTGGAAGAAATGTTTTGCACAGCTTGGGCACCTTGTGGTCGCCATCCACATATCCCCTAGATGAGGACCCCTGAGGGGTAATTAATTACCATAAATATATTTCTTTTACTTAATAATTAAGGAGGTGGAATTGGATATACACCACATCAAATATGTTAAATCAAGAGGGTTAAATATATATATAATTAAGGAAAATAAATATATTTATTCTTCTACAGATTAAATAAAATAAAACTTTGACTTGTGGATTCGAGTCCAGACATGACCAATATATATTTTAGGGTGTAAACATCCAAAGTATTGGTTCCTTTGGAAGGGAACTAAAGCCATGGATCTCACTCATACATTACACGTAAAAGGACCTCAAGCCTAAAAAAAAAAAAACCTCTGACCAAAATTTGTTTAGTCCTTTTGTACTTACATTTGAATTGCTATTCTAATGACCTTAGACATTAAAGAGATTGTTATATAAAGTAATAAATCACACATATAACACACAAAACTTTCAAGCTCTTTATCTTAATACATGTTTCCTGTTTATTTTCCCTTTTTCAAAGTTACTGCCTAATTATTTTGTTTCAAACTTAGTTTCTCTGTTTTAAACCCTATGGATCTAGCTTTTTGAATTGAAATTTCATTAAATGAAATCATAATTGAATAAAAGTTCATTATTCATATTTTTATATAATTTTTTCATATTTTTCTCATGATTATATAGCTTTTAATATATGACAAACTGAATACCAGTACAAATGTAAATATGAAAGTTTATGTTTGAATTGTAAGATTGTTTAATTATGATTATATCTATTTAGAAATGTAACAAATTCCAAAATTTATCTTAAGTTGATCTTCATTCATTATAGAAAATCAGAAATGTATACAAACAAAATATGAAGGAAGTTTAAAAAGTTTGTACGTTTTGAGAGAGTAGGCCTAGTTACAAATTTTATATATCTTGTGCTGTGTCTGTCTTCTAGATCTATATTAATTTAATAGAATGCAATGCCTACTGCTTATTATTTCAAAATAACATAAAGAAAATAAATCTTTTCTATGAATAACATAATTTTCATAAACAATGCTAGTCATTAACTAATAAATAGTGAGTAGTGAAATCTCACCTCATAACTCCGTGTTCGTCAAGCTTAGTACTGCAGTTTGAAGAAGCATCCCTCTCATCTTGAGCCATCTTTGTGACTGTTGAATTTCAGTCTGCACCTACATCTTCAAAGTTGCCATCTGGTGTTGATTTGATAAACTTAACGAGATCTTGCTCAACAGGAATTTCAAAATTTATGGTTCTAAATTTGTTCTTCTGAATGTATATATTTTCCCAAACTGTCAAATCCAAGGGTTTTTTCCAAATGTTTCAAAACTTCAGTTTCTTTTTCAATTTTATGACTTTCTAGCAAAGTATGAGCTGCGATTGCTGATTTTTCAGTTTCACCATTTTTAATATCAATGACTCACTATTTATTAGTTATTAACTTGCAAACCTCATAATGTTATTTCCCATAATTAATTTATGAAATGCTAGTCAATTATTGTTTTTTTTATCATGCTTACAATATGCTATGGAACTTGTCTGTAATAGCCTATATTTTTGGAGAAATCCTTTTTTAAGCAATTATTTTTAATGTTTGTTTTCATGTATAGGAGTCTTGGAACTAAATCAATGTTATTTTTATAGAATGTTATGCCCACTGCTTACTATTTCAAAATAATTGTATTGTATTGTAAGCCCATGTTTTCTCTTTACAGAGATTTAGGCACTCTCCCCCTACAGGGAAGAATTTGAACCATACTAATTTAGTTACACTTGTTTTCGTATAGATGTCATTTTGAATGGTATGTGGTCAGCGTTCCGCCTCATACTGACATCTAGGAAACCAAGGTAGTACTAGGACAGGAAAATTCGGTAAATTTTGCTTAGAGGCCTTTTCATTCAGGCTTAAGAATTTTTTACAAGCCTGAAAATCTTCAGACTCGGGACCCACGGCTTAAAGTCCCTCCCGGAGGACTTGCTCCTTGGATTTTTCCATCCTAAAAAATCCATCGACCCCAGCCGGGTTTGAACCCGCGACCCTTGGGACCAGAGGCAAGGAGCATAACCACTAGTCCACCTATTTCAAAATAATACAAAGGAAAATAAATCTTTTCTATAGTTAACCTAATTTTCATAAGTAAATAATATTAGCCGTTATTGTCACCATGCTTATGATATGCTATGGAACTTGATTATAAAAATCTTTTTTGACACTTTTTAAGCAATTTTAATGTTTATGTTCATGTATAGGAATCTTGGGTCTTAATCAATATGCTTATTGTGTTAACTAACAAGCTTAAATACGTATATAAACATTTTGTATGCATGTTGATGCTGTTTGGGAAAATGGAATGGTTGGATGGGGCAATGCTTGGATTGCAGGTGTATGTCCTGTATTATGCAGCCAGCGTGGGGAGTACATCAATGGTGAATGTCAATGTAATCCTGGCTGGAAAGGCAAGGAGTGCAGTCTGAGGCATGATGAATGTGAAGTTCCTGACTGCAATGGGCATGGGCATTGTGTCAATGGCAAATGTGCTTGTGTGCGAGGCTACATGGGCAAGTTCTGTGAAGAGGGTAAGTTTTTTCTTTTTCCTCTTAATCAATAGGAATCATCTTACTTTTGTCAGAATTTTCTATCTTTTGATCTATTCTTCATCTACAGTTATGTATATCATAGTTACTTATCACCATTATATTTTGTTATGCCCATAGTTCTAGGGGTTGAGTTTTAGATGTAATACCTCAATATACTCAATCTTGCTATGGTTACTTCCATTCAGGTTACTCCTCCTTTTATGTCTTGCTTCACTTGATCTATCAATCCAGTACTAGGGCTTCTTTTGGTAGTTTATCACTCATATTTAATGTAAAGTCTTTTTTGGAATTCTATTATTTTTCCATCCTCATCTATGACCAAACCATCATATTCTGTTTTCTTCTATTCCAATTCTCAACTCTCAACTCATATTTCTTGGGTGGGTGTGTAAAGAGAGAGGTCTGTAAAATACGAAAAATGAGTAACCTAGAAAGGACAATTTTTTCTCATCATCACCATCATCTTGAGCAATAGGGTATGGGTCTATTGACCTATTCTGCTCCCCATTATAACATGTGGTAGGTCGTATTTCCAGTGCCTTCTTGGTTTGCCTCTATTTTTTTACCCTGAGGTTTGCAGTACAGCATTTTTTTAGAAATTTACATGTGCTACAAAAAAAATTAATTGAAATAATATTATCAATGATGATGAAAATATTTCATTGTATTCTTTTTAGTAACTCATATTTGTTTAGGATTCTTGATATCTAAAAAGATATAATTTGATGGAGACATCTCTCTTTACACACCTACTCCAGATTTTTGTATTCCTTAGTCTGTCCTTTTTGTGTTTTCTATAGTATGTTCTTGAGGATCTCATCTCAGTGATACTGAGAAGAATAGATAGTTTATTTATTTATTGTTATGTCCATCGTACTGACTCGGGTGGTAGCATGCATGCCTCCTAACTAGGAGTTTGATACCTAGCAGGGTTGAAAATTCTAATTATTAAACAATTTAACTAAATTAATTTAATTACAAAATTTTCAATTTCTGGACCAGGAGAGGTGGTGGTGTACAATTTTAATCACTAGATTGTGCACCAGATTCCTGGAAAACTCTTTGCAATCAATATGTTGAGAAGGCATATGGTACTGTTGATACTGATTCGTCTGTCAGATGGGGACATTAAGCCTGGCAGCCCTTTGGTGCTTTTTGATGGGAATAGGCTAAGTTCTGGCACCGGGTTTCACCTTCTCCTTTCTCTTCATCATCGTCCCTCATACAAAACACTTTACACTACACAAACACACAAACTTTATAAATGTACCCTCCCTATAATAAATCTTTAGATAACAAAGAATTATATCAATATTATAAACTATAAAAAAATTCTATTATTATCACATCTGCCAAAATGTAAACTAAAATTTTACATGCAAATGAGGCCTCTACATTCTTTGTACGTATTTACCTCCATGTAATACACTCATCCTACACCATCTCTGTACACAATACCAGCTTTAGAACACACATATACATATTTTCTGTTATAGGACAAGTGACATATTTAGGTGTAGGCCATATAAGTCCAGGCCTAGGGCATAAAATTTTGAGGGGTAGCATTTTTATAGTACAAAATATATCCTTCATATTGTTTACGCTCATATGTGATAATGTATTTCTTTTCGTTATTGTAAGTTAAAATGATAAGCGTATGCTTGAGTAGATAACCTTTATTGTTGTTGATAAATTGTTGCACACATTAACTTTAAAAAGTTGAGTGTGTCAGTATTATTCATTCTTGCTTCTAACAATTTAAAAGTGGTATTACAAGGGCACTGGACTATGAGGATGTGATAAATATCTTCACCGAGTGAGGGGCAAGATGTTGATTATTTTAAGACTTTTGAGTGTGTCACAATAAAAAATGACAAATTTACAAAATTTATAGGTTATGTATGCTTATTAAATTTGAGGGGTGGGCCCAGACCAGAAAATATCTAAATGTACGCAACTGTATAGGATAGCTGTGATATCACCACACAGCTCAAATGCTAACCATCCAGTATAGACATAATGCACTATTAAGAAGGCAAATTGTCTTACAGTACAATTAGGTCTACTGGTACCTCCGATTGAGGGTCTTTCCACTTTTCAGCGGTTGCCCTTTTACCAGCCGGCTGCTGGCCCTTCACATCCACATGTGTCAATCACAGAGGTAGATGATCAACAGCCAGTGTAGGGGTGACATGTGGTTAGCATGTCGAGTCCCCCAGCCATTATAGCTGGTTCCTCAACCTGGAGCCGCTACTTATTGTAGCTACCCAATTGCCTCACGATGCTGGGTGGGCACCGGTCCCATTCTGGCCGAAATACCATGATAAAATTTCTTCCCCCATGGAGACTCGAACCAGCGCAAGTCCCGTAGCTCTGCGCCAAGGCTTCCTACCTTAACCGCTTGGCTACGGCGCGGGACGTCTACTGGTACCTACTTTAGTAATTTAAAAATACAGAAAACACCAGGTTATTTGTGCATTTATTATCCAATTTGTGGGTTTTCCATTCATGAGTCATTTTTTATAAATGTAAACATTTTTAAGAGGAGGAAAAAAGGAAACTTGTTTATATTTTCTCTTCACTCTTCTATCTTTCATGACATTTGTGTTAATCTGTCATTCATTGGTTAAAAGCTCTTCAGAACTATTCCTCAGAAAAAGTACATGTTTGTAATATTTTTGCATTTTCTGGAAATCCTTTCCCCATTGTTATCAAAAGTTTGATTGCATTCTAAAAGTATTGACTGTAGATATCCTATATCCAAGGGAACCACTTTGTTGAAAATAGAAACATCAATTTTAATTACTGTACTGAGGTTCTATTCACTAATGAAGTGAAATTATGACGAATAAAACTGTGTTTTTAATGGATTTTTTTGAGTACAAAGTACTGTAATATCAATATTTAAAACAAATTTTGATGTTATATTTACTTTAACATGGACAATTTATTTATAAATTAAAAACAATGTTGGTTCAAGTTTAGAATACCTTGACTTATGATATTCCATACTACATTCTTGTAATATTGTTGCTCTACATACTTTTTCCATCTTTACTTAGATTTTGTACTATTTTAAATGTTTTGCAATGATAATTATATATTTTTTTATAATTATTAAATATTTATCTAGGTATGCAAATTGTCGCATTTATCTCAAATTACTTTTTCAAAGTTCACAGAATCATTGTGTGCATATGTGAATGCATAAAGAAACTTCTGCTGGATAGCGGTGGTATTTGTGAATTCAGAATGGCCAACATTCACAATTAGTTTGAAAATATATTTTAAGAAATGGATGTTCACTCACTTCATTTAGTTATGTTTCGATGGGACAGGTTAGTGTACATCAGCTTAGTTTACACTTAATTAAATAATATGGATGTAATTTATTTTGTTAGGTTAGGAAGGGAGAAGTTAGTCTACATCCATTTCTTATAAACATGTTTGGGAATATATTGCGATGGTTGGCCATACCGATTTCACACATATGTGCACCATCTAGTGGAAATTTCTTTAATTGTTCACACATGTGCACTATGATTCTGTAGAACTTAGAAAAATTAATTGTTCGAGGTAATCTAAATCTTATCCCAAATAATCTAAACATTTTTCCCAAATGTTCTTGGGCTCGAAGTTTGGGTGTCATTATGTGAAAGCAAAACTAATTTTGAGAGTTATAATTTTTTTTTGTTACATGAGTTTTTAAGTAACAAAGTGATTTACGTTATTACAAAAATATAAGAAGGTAAATTTAAGACTGTTGATGTTTATAATTTAAGATATGAGGTTTCTACTAAGATTTTATCCATTTACACAGTTCTGCCATCTATCTGTAACAGCTAGAAATGAAATAAAAATACAGGTTTGAAGATAATTGTGTAACATAATTATAAAACCACTCTATAAGTCACTCTATAAGTGAGAAAACAATATTAACCCTCTCATTTGAATCTTATTGGAAACAAAATACTGAAGAGGTTATGTTATTTGTGCATTTGGTAATTATTTACACGTCGTCAACCAAGGATTTCATTCAAATGAATGATCAAAGATGAACTATGTAATAATGGCAATATTAATAAACAAAAGGTATGTGTAGATTCCATTTTGAAATTATATTTCTTGCAATATTTGAGTTTACTTCACATTTATACACATACCGGTACTCTTAAAATTTAAAAAGTAACAACCCAAAATAATTCTCACTAACCTTACATTTGTTATTTTTCCCTATCTTAGTTTTTTAGATAGGTTTCCTTTTTGTTAGCATATAAACAATAGCATTTCACATATACACTCATCAGTTTTTAATTAAAAATGCTAACTAAAATGACTCACCTAACCTTATATTTGTCCTTTTTGTCTTGCACTTGTTATTAGGTTGAATTTTGGTCATTTAGCTTTTAAGATATATTTTATTGGGAAACTAGTTTTTATAGTTGACTTAGCTCGTAATAATGTGTGATGTCACTTGAATAACATAAATCAATTTGCACATGTTTTGAAAATTACTATTAATACCACTGATATCAGGATGATGTATTTTGGGTTTAGTGACTTTGATTTTCATGTCTGTATAAGGAATCTCCCATTAGGGATGGTAGTCAGGGGTTGGGTTGGTTCCCACATAACCTATATTTTACCTCTCTGAATCATTTGTTCATTTGTGTGGTTCAGATTGATCAAAATCACTGACAAGTAAATAATTACCATGTGTTTTTAATTTGCTACCATAAGAGTTGACCTATTTAGTTATTAGAACTGGTACTCACTTAAGTTCATTCTATTCTGATTTCTGTAATTTGTAGAATTTTAGTACTTGGAAATATCAAGTTTTAGTGAGAATGGGAACATCTTACCTCAAATTAATGTTGAGTTATTTTCGAACATGTTTTGATATAATCTTCTATATCATTGTCAACTTGCCCAGACTGTTGAGTTTTACATTGTGAACCCTGGATGTTTATAACAGCTCCCTCCTCCGGCTGGCCGAAGAACCTCCAAACTAGGTCACGTTCAGCAGGAATTTCAAAATTCATTACTCTATTTTTGTTCTTCTGAATGTAGATTTTTTTCCAAATGGCGAGTTCTTTCCTATTTTTTAATTGTTTTAATAATTTAGTGTTCAAATTTATATTGTGTTTTTCGGACCAAACATGAGCAGCAACTGCAGGTTTTTCTATGGAAATATAATTCTAATTTATAAAATATTTGAGGATTCTAATGCAAGTGACAGAGTAATTAACAAAAATAAAAATGCACAAATAATTGTGGGCTCAATTCTGGAAATGCGTGCTATTATGCATTGCAGAGGCTTTTGATGTCCCAACTCCTTTCAAAAAACGTTAAACTGAAAATATATCAAACTATTATTCTACCAGTTATATTATATGGATGCGAAACATGGACTCTTACTTTAAGGGAGGAAATGAGATTATGAGTTTTTGAGAATAAAGTTCTTAGGAAAATTTTTGGACCAAAGAGAGATGAACAGACAGGTGAATGGAGAAGACTTACATAACAATGAACTACATGGTCTTTATAGGAAGCCAGATATAATAAGAACAGTTAAGTCTCGTAGACTGCGATGGGCAGGACATGTTGCACGTATGGGGAATGAAAGACTTGCATGGAAGCTTCTTGTAGGAAGGCCGGAGGGAAAACGCCCAGTTGGTAGACCAAGAATGAGGTGGGAGAACAACATTGACCATGATTTGAGGGAAGTAGATTATACAGGAAATGATTGGAAAGCATTAGCTCAGGATAGGGATGTATGGAGAGCTTATGTCCATGCGGCCATGAACCTATGGGTTCGATAGTGCCAGTGAGTAAGTAAGTATGTGAATAACGACCTGAGGAACTTATTATATATCATACTGCAAATGACATCCTGCTGTTTCTTATGATAGATAATTATATATAAGGAAAGAAAGAAATTAATTTATACACTGGGAGCCTGAGTGGCAAAAATGGTATTGTGCTAACATAAAGTTAGAGGTCTTGGGTTCAAGTCCCGGTTCAGATATTCATTTCTCTTTTCATGTAATACTTGGCCTTCATTGCTAAATGTCAAAATTTATTTATAAGATCGAAGTAAAAAATCATTTCTCATATTTAACTATGAATAAAAAAAGCATTACTGCTGTAAAGTAAAATATTCTCATTAAAAATGCTTTCTTGTTATAAAAGCCATAAGATGGCACTACGAGCAGCGATGTCCTGCTGCCTATTATGATAGAGAATCATATAAGGAAAGAAAAAAATTAGTGTTTGCACTGGGAGCCTGAATGGCGAAGATAGTACAGCATTGACATACAAAGTTGGAGCTCTCGGGTTCAAATCCCGTTTCAGGCTTGCATTTTTTTCATGTAGTATGTATGTATATATATATATATATATATATATATATATATATAGTTTTTGTCAAAAGAAAGTATAGATTATACCAATGAAAATTGAATGAGAAAATGAGATAAAAAACTAAATACTGCATATTAATAGTATGTAAAATTAAAAGATAGCTATGAATTATGGGTACCACTTACAGGAATATACTAAAAACTAAATGAATAATCCATATCAGTCCTAAACTTGAAAAGCTAACCAAAATAACTCGCCTAAATCGTATATTTATCCATTTTGTTTATTATGTTTTGTTAAGTGCTATTTCTTGATCCATGTATTTTGCATTAGAATAACCTAGTATTTAATGTTTTGAAATGCTAAAATTGCAGTGGACTGTCCTCATCCTACATGTTCTGGACATGGTTTCTGTGCTGAGGGAGTTTGCATATGCAAGAAAGGTTGGAAAGGTGCTGACTGCAGTGAAATGGATAATGATGCTCTCCAGTGCCTCCCAGATTGTTCAGGCCATGGCAGTTTTGACTTGGAAACACAGACTTGCAGTTGTGAACCCATGTGGTCAGGAGATGATTGCTCACGGCGTAAGTATCCTTTTATCTAAAAAAGTAACTAAGAATGTTGATGTGTCACTTAATTAACTCATAATAAAACATTTACATTTTCAGAACTTTGTGATCTCGACTGTGGACCACATGGCCACTGCGTGGGTGATGCATGTACGTGTAATGCAGGCTGGTCTGGAGAGTATTGCAACCTCAAGCAATGTGATCCAAGGTACACTGTCTATTTTATATTACCATTAGACATACCCATATTATCATCATCAGCTGCAGCAGCACCACAGCTTGATCTGAGTCTCGGCTTCCTGGCATCTGATCCATCCAGTTTTATTTGATTCTTTGGGTTTCGTAGTAAAGGTTTTTTTTTTTACAGAGTAGGGCAGCCAGCGCTATGCCCACCCATCCAGCGATCCTGAAGGACAATGATTTTCTGTTGGGTTTTCTTCCCTAGCTGATAGGACTCAAGTATAACTCAAGAACTCACTCTTTCCCCTCACATGACTTAGTGGTATCCAAGGACAATGACATGGACATACATGTGTAGAACTTCGTAGGATTAAATGGTATTTCTAGAGATTTTAAGTAGTACACATGCATCAGCAAGATGTGCACCCACGAGGCCACATACTACCCCTTTGGCCCTCATACCTACAGTATTACCCCTCTTTCTCACTTTTCAGAAGTGGGAAATGGTGTAAATTATGAGAAATGAGGAGGAGCTAAAAAATGTTGACTGTCATATTCTGCATCCATTCTAGAACAAGCAAAAAAAAGTATTGACTAGGATAATAGGCAATATTGGCTAAATATTGTAATGTGTTTCTTTAATTTAAAATAAAATTCTGTACACATCACCTCATATCCTGTCTTTTATTTATTTAGAAGACAGGATATGAAGTGAGGTGTAAAGAATTTTATTTTAAATTGAACCTCATATTGATTCAATGTAATGTGTGTTTTGAATTGCTGTAAAAATAAAATGACCTTCTTTCTTTTACTTTCTTCATTTCAAAAATAGATAACGTGGAGAGGCATTATGAATATTTATTGAGAGAAAAAAAATAGTTTTGGCACTGTAGTACGCAGGTCGAATTTCAGAAATTTTCATCAGCTCTGAGCCAGCTTCGTTGGCTCATTTTACTTGCCTCTGCTTTTTATCAATAGTACAGAAGCCATCTTCGTTGGCTCAATGAACTTGCTCTTCTCTATATCGATTGTACAGAAGCGAGATAATTGATTGAATAAATTGAATATCTTTGATCTTTAATGCTGAAGATTGACATGATGTGATGTAAATAGCGGGAAAATAAAATTGCAGAAATGTAAAATCGAGGATTTTAATGCATTGTGAATATAGGGAAACTGAAGGGACCTATAAAAAATGTTGTAAAAGTTGGGAAAAGTTAAATGTGGGAATGTAAAAGCGAGGTAATACTGTATATTATTTGGTAAATTTAATCACTTTAATGTAAATTAACTTACTCTTCAGTATTAGTGACATTGAAGGAACATTGCATAATTCAAATACATTATTTTTGATAAAAAATATGATAAATTATTTGAATTTGACAAGATATAGCTCTTGATATTGACTTAATTTGTTATACAGAGGGTAAGTTTTTTTACCATGTATAAAATTTGTGTAGTAATTAAATATAGGCTCAACTCTGGAAATACATTCTATTATGCATTATGGGACTCTTGTCATCCTAATTTCTCTAAAAAAACATTGAATTAAAAAAAATTATAAAGTAGTTATTCTTCCAGTTATATTTTAATGATGCAAAAACATGATCTGTTAATTTATGAGAGGAGAAATGGTTATAAATAATAATTAATTTGAGTTTAACATCTTACCTCATAAATTGTTTTGTTCTTGAGAATATGTTTCAGTATGTGTTTATGTTATTGTCAGCAATTAGTTGTGAAATGTTCCATATCACAAACCTGGCTTTCGAAGGGGGAGGTTGTACAGCTTGAAAATAGTTGTGGGTTATTTCCTTCCTTAGAAAAAAACAGATTATAGTTGTGCCTTTTTCTCTCTAGATATAAATGATTGACATGCGGTGAGCATATCACCTCATAGAGACAAGTAAGCAATAGTACTTTGATGGGAAAGGCCGGTCATATTTTTCTCAGAAGCTCTAATTTTACAAGTCAAAATTCTTCATTTCTTATATAGTAGCTCTGTAATGGTAAATTTTAAGAAAAAAATTAAAATTCCTAGCCTAATATTTTTTTTGAGTTTTTGAAATACACATTTGGAGTTTAGTTATAAAATATACAGGAAACAACTCTGTCGCCTGAAAATTGATTTATCACTAATTCTCTGTGCAATTGTCCCTTCACCTATCACTGGCTAACTCACAAATCTAACATGACCCTAAGAGACCCTCATACCTACTAAAGAACTGCCACAGTTTTGAAACCAGTTAATTAGAAAACAGGATATGAGGTGAGGTGAACAGAATTTATTTTGAATTTTAAATCATACCTCATAGTGATATTTCCTATAATTGTTCAGTGCTTTATGGTTCTTGGCTTTACAGATGTAATGAACATGGTCAATGTAAGAACGGTACATGTCTCTGTGTTACTGGCTGGAATGGACGCCATTGTACCATGGAGGGATGTCCGAACAGTTGCAGTGGACATGGTCAGTGTCGAGTGAATGGAGATGGCGCCTGGGAATGCAGATGTTATGATGGCTGGGATGGCCGGGATTGCAGTGTTGCCCTTGAACAAAGTTGCAGTGATGGTAAAGACAATGATAAAGGTCAGTTAAATGTAATTAGACAATCATTTCTTATAGGAAGGTGGAAGGTGTCAAATGTGCTGCATCTTACACTGAAGTCATTAGTTGATTTTTTTATGGGAAGAATGACATAATTATTCTTTTTCTTCTTAACCTTATGGTCCAAAGTGAATCTTGGCTTCCCTCGCAACAGCATTCCATTGTTCTCTATCTTTAGCTTTGAAATTCCAGTTCTTCAATCCTAAACTTGAAATCTTCTTCTCAATATTGTCCTTCCATTTTTTCCTTGAAAATTGTCTTCCTCCCTCCATTCTGGCAGCTAATGTCAATTTGGAGAGATGAGTACATATATATATATATATCCATCCACAGTAATTCTGCCCGAGTGCAGGTCCTTCACTGCAATCATAGCATTTCCATGCTATGCTTGCAGCTTTACTATGGAATTGTAGGTGTGGTAGCTTCCCATTGCTTTCCACACTGGTGAAGGATGATGATGATGATGATGGTCATATGATTTCAGGGACCGTTTGGGCCTTAAAGTTTTCCTGACATTTGTCTTACAGGTGAGGAAAAACCCCAATAAAAACCTCACCCAGAAAAACTGTCCCGACTGGGGATCGAGCATGGGCCCGCTGTGTGACAAGGCAGCACGCTACCTCGAGACCACAGCAGTGGACTATATATATCATCATCATCATCATCATCATCATCTGCATTCATGGATTAGGTCTGTTGACCAGTTCCGACTTCAGCCCATCTCTTTCTAGGTCTGGCCATGACTATATATATATATATATATATATATATATATGACATGAAAAGAAAAATAAATGCCTGAACCGGGATTTGAACCAGAGATCTCTTAACTCTATATGTTAGTGCACTACCAACTGTATCACTCAGGCATTCCAGCAAAATCATTTTTTTTCCCCTAATATATGATTTTCTATTATGAGAGGCAGCAGAACATCGGTCACATTGCAATCTCATGGCTTCTATAAAAAACATTTTTTAAAGAGAATATTTATTTTATAGCAGTAATGCTTCTTTATTTCAATATTATAATTAAATATTGACATTTAGCAATGAAGGACAAATATATCAAACACACCCCATACGTCTCTCATGGAAACATGGGTGCTCTCTTAGCAGAAGTTTCTCGATCAAACTAATTTGGTTAAGATTATTTCCCTACAGATGTCTGGTGATCAGCATATTATCTCAATGAGACGTATACTAGGTAATTAAGGCATTACTTGGATGAGAAATGCTGGTTAAATTTTGTTCATAGGCACTAATTTAGGCTTAAGGTCCTTTTACATGCCTGAAAATCTTCAGACTTGGGCCATGACTTAAAGACACTCCAGGAGGACTTGTTCCTTGAATTTTTTCATTCTAAAATTCGACTTCTGCCAGAAGACTAGAGGCAAGGATCATAACCGCTAGACCACTGCAGCCAACAAAGGTAAAGCGATCCCACCACAAGCCACAGGAGGCCTTTGGGATTATAGGAGGTTAAGACTCTTACCTTTCTAGACAATCAGTGCAAGATGTCAGCCGAGTTGTCAGTTCTGTGTGACTGCCACCTTTACCTCCCAGAGCATGCACTGGTACTCATTTCCATTAGATATTGAGTTGATCCCAGGCCATGATGCAGCCAGAAAGCTTAGTTCAGTTTTTAAAGTCCTAAACCCACCAGGGTTTGAATCCCCAATCTTCTGGCTTGTAGCATATTGCTACTATAAACTATGCTATGGCAGGCTCCCACAAGACCTCCAGCTTTGATAGTGCCAATGAAAGAGTGAGTGAGTGTAAGTGTCAGTTAGTTAGTTACTTACATTGAATGGCTTCTACATATTTGTGAATGGTGATTCATTGCATTAAATGTGGGACCAAGAGAATAAGGTAAAGGGAGGATTTATGCTTAGATGGGAATGTAGCCTGAATTAGCTCAGTGCTCTGAGCATCAGCACATAAAGCTGAAGGTTGGGTTTCAATTCCCAGTTCAGGCAGAATTTTTTCTCTTCACCATTGATTTAAATTTATAATTATTTCATAAGATATTCATATGTTTATTTAAAAATACAACAAAATTAATTTGACTAATTATACTGCTGTGGTCTTGAGGTAGCCTGCTGCCTTGTCACACAGCGGGCCCGGGTTCGATCCCCAGTCGGGGCAGTTTTTCTGGGTAAGGTTTTATCGGGGTATTTCCTCACCTTAAAGACAAATGTCAGGAAAACTTTAAGGCCCAAACGGTCCCCAAAATCATAAGGCCATCATCCTTATCATTATCATCCTTACCATTATCATCATCATCCTTCACCGGTATGGAAAGCAACGGGAAGCTACCACACCTACACAATTCCCTAGTAAAGCTGCAAGCATAGCATGAAAATGCTATGATTGCAGTGAAGGACCTGCCTTCGGGCAGAATTACTATGGATGGATGGATATCTGAATTTAGGTTCTGAGAAGCTAAATTCTAGGCTACTAATTTAACAACAAAATTGTGAAAGAATCTTGAATGTATCTATAAAAAGTTATATATGTTTTTGTAAAACTTAAATTTTTTATGTACATTTTGGTAATTTCCCATTTGTCGCTTCTTTGTGTTAGTATATAATTTACTCTCCATATATAGAAAACTAGAATATTATACCAAAAACAGTTAATTTCATACCATCCTCTTAAACCTTTCATATAATCACTTCATAATATTCCAGATGGACTAGTAGATTGTGAGGATCCAGAATGCTGTTCCAATCATCTTTGCCGAAGTAGCCAGCTGTGTGTGTCAGCTCCCAAACCCATTGATATTTTGCTCAGGAAACAACCTCCTGCTATAACTGCATCCTTCTTTGAACGTATGAAGTTCCTTATAGAAGAGGGTAGTCTTCAGAATTATGCCCGTCAAGAAGCACTAAATGAAAGGTAGGTAACCAATATTTATATTGCTACTTTTTTACTGGTTAACAAAATGATGAAATTTGTATCTCCCTCCTTTAATCAGATGGGACTTTTGTTCACACTATCTCATTCCATTTTCTTCTTTGGAACCTATCTATCTCATACATTACTAACGAACTGATACTTTTTTTCCTCTCTCATATGCTTTGTTGTGCCCTACGTGAATCACCGTCCCAAGTTTTAGAATGTGCGTATACTTACGTATGTGTGCGTGTGTGTGCGTGTGAAAGATATGTAATCATGGGAAGTAAGATTTTCCCATTATTATGTATGTATGTTATATTTTTAATAAAAATCCCAATAAACTGATAAGATTGATGTGCATGATTTATGTTTGGTTTTATCATAATATATGGTTTTAACTCTGCAGTTCTGCAATATGTTAAATTTAATAATTGTTTGAAAATGGATGTATCAGTAGTTCAGGTAACAATTATAAATACCTGCCTTAAATTAAGATGACTTTATATCATGTGTAAAAAGATTTTTTAATTCATATTTTGTTTTGTTTCCTACTTTATGATTTTACAAAAGATCAGAATATGAAACATTACATTACCAATCTATACAGATGGCCTTTACAACAGAGTAAATGAAAAAGCCAGTGCTGGAGTATATTTCTAGTTTTAAACACTGTATATCTATTTGGGCAGAAAAACTAATGGTGAAGGGAAAGCTATTAAAATTGCTCTCATGAGTTGAACCATTTTTCCATCTAACTGTTGAATTGGTGGTTGACAATTCTGTAGGCTGCTTCCTGCTCCCTCTATTGGCTGACTGTTGAACTTACAAATTAAATCTTTTTCCCCAGGAATTTCAAAATTCATGATTTTTATTTTTATTTTTGTGGATGTGAATTTTTTCCCAAACTCTGAGTTCCTTAGATTTATCTAAATATTTCAATAATTTTGCCTTTGTTTCGATTCTATGTTTTTCTGACTATGTATGTGCAGATATTGCAGAAAATTATCTATTTCCCCATTTTTAATATTTCTAAGGTGTTCTTTCAGTCTTGTACTTGAGTTCCTTTTTGTTTTTTTCTATATATATTTTTTTCACAATCTTTGCAATCAATTTAATAAATCCCTGTTTTATTCTCACAATATTCATGAATATGGGACATTCACGCATCATATAAATTTTAAAAATTGAATTTAGAACAGTATGGTTCTTGTTCATTAATGCGTTAGAATTTAGACTAACTTTGTTTTTAGTAGTGGGCTTTGGAAAGGTCTTTAAAATGTGACTCTAATGTATTTTTAATGCAAATGGACAAACTGCAATAAAGTGTACTAACATCAAGATAAAAGTATACTAACATAAAAAAATCCAAGAATTACATTTTGAAAATCATTACTTGCTACATAAAGCAACATGTGATTTAATACTGTATTTTCTATCAGTATTTTAAAATTGTTAGTTCTGTCAAAAAATAATGAATCACTGATATGTTGCACTTCTGATTCGGTATCCTCAAAAAATATTGTTCAGTGAAACTAATATTGGAAGCAAAAGAATTAACATATTAAAGCTAAATTACCATTTAATTCACAGACACAATATCAGTATAAAACTTTATCTAAATATAAAAACACTTACATGTACAGTGCTCAATGTAGCCTTTGAAGTCAGTGTGGTACACAGATTGAAATCCACTGTACTAAAATTTTAGTTATCTTCCACTATATCCTCCCACTCAATGTTTGCTTTCAATTTTGTCTTGTTCCACTTAGTTTTACAGAGAAAATTCTTCTTTTGAGACAATCATTTTTTTCTCTTATCAATGACCACCCTTTCCATCTGATAATTTTGATCCATTTTACTACATCTGGTTCATTACACAAACTCTAAATCACTTAGCTATATCTGTGTCTCAATAGGTTGTTTATATACAAGATGGAAATATTTTGTATCAAATTTCATGTCCATTAGTTAACTTGCTTCTGTTAAAAAAAACGAACTAAACATTGGTGTGTTTCATTTTGTAAGCCAAAAAAAAAAAAGTAAAATTTTTGCTGACTTTGGATAATATTTAAAGGTTGCATACTTTGATCAGTTTTGTAAAACTAGGCAAAAAAATTAGATTTTTCAATGTTAATTACTTTTATAGGAAAAACTAAAAATCACAGACTTAAAGTAATATTAAAACTAGACAATAAAATTAAGAGATAATATCATTAGCAAAACATGTGTTATATTATTCAACTTTGAAGGATGCATTCCATTCTTTTGTTCACTTGGTGAAGATCTTTCAGTGATGCTCGACTAACCTCAACAAGAATTGTTTTTGTTGTTCGCCCCTGATTAATTCGTAAAACCTTTTTATCTAAGTAAATCCTCTTTCTGGAGTACCATTTACCACCTTAAGTGTGTTCACATAGCTTCTTAGAGAATCAGCACAACAATATTCTGTCATGTTGTGGATGCAAAATAATTCAAAGAATGCCTTTGTTGTATTAATAACAAAATGGCTCAGGTCTTTTCTTTCAAAAACAAGGTTTTTACTCTCTAATCATTTTATTTCCTTTTTCTTTGCAGGTTTGGTTCCTAAATTTTTACATTTTTCCTTAACAGCTTGAGTACGGTAATATGATGGTATAAAAAAACAAATTCAATGTTTCTTTTTTCTGATAGATACTAAAGGTGTCTCTTACAATTGTGATAGCACTTTTTTTGATATATGTATCTGGGTAAGTGCTCGAAGCTGTAGCATATCCAAATCATTCTTTGGAACCCATCGACTTTCAATTGCCTCGTGCCAAAAGCGAACAAGGCTGACAAAATGGCAACTCGTTCCATTGCTTTTATTTGAAAATAAGGAATATTCAATTCTGTAGTGAAGAGAACAATTTTAAAGGGTAATTCACTTTGTTGAAGGCTTTTCCTAGGTCTATAAAGTCTTTTAAATGTATCTTATATATAAAAATCAATGTTTGTTTGTTTGTTTGTTTGTTTGTTTGTTTGTTTGTATTCTATGCGCGGCCATACCGTTGATCCGATTTTGATGGTTTTTTTTTGCAAAATATTCAGAAGATTCCCGGGATGAACTTAGGCTATAAGAGAGTTGTGATATTCAACCCCTTCACCCCTAAAAATCACCCTTTGTAGTGAAAAACGTGAAATAAAGACTCTATTTTGACGCTGAAATGGCTTACGCTGCCTAAACCATAACAAATACACCAAATTTATGTACACAGAATTGAACATCTCAAAAAACTTTACAAAAAAGTTTGGGATAGCATATGTTTATCTTCTACGGATAACTCACAATAACCATTTTTGTCTTTCATTGATGCCAAGAATATTGGGATAAGCAGATTCCCGAACAGTGCACAGCTGGTGGTAAAAACACATTAACATTTATTTATGAGTAGTAGCGCATGCTGGGTATTAGCTAGTATATATATATATATATATATATATATATATATATATTGGTTTTTCCATCCACCTTGCTTGATGTAGAGCCCGTGGGATCTTGAAATTTAAACCATTTTTAGACCAACTTCCTAAGTACAGTATTGAGAGTTATAATAATTCTTTGCAGTCTTCTCTTGGATGACTTCTGTCTTTTATGACATTTTAGATGTAGTTAACCATTTTCACTCATTCTTCTAGAAAACCTTGAACGGGACTTTCTTCATCTATCATTGTCGTATATGATTTCTTATCAAGTGAAGCTCACACACTTTGAAACTTCAGAAAAATCTGGTTGCCAGCACAACTTGATAGTATCATAAACCCACCATAACAATATTTGTCTTAATTCTGTGAGAAGCCCATTAGTGCAAAACATTTTAAAATTTTAATACTTCAATATTGAAAATTTTACTAGTTTGATCAAAGTGTGCAACCGCTAAATATTATCTAATCTTTTTGAAATTTGGCATATATATCTTTTACTTTACTGAGACTTGGGGCGTAAGCAAAATCATATGAAAATCATATCTTTGGAAGAATGAAACACCCTACTAAACATGGTTTACTGATTCCAGACTGAAGAATTTAATTATTTTTTCTTAATGGTGTCACTTCGTAACTTTGATTTTAATTACCCAGATCATTTCCTTCTAATAAAATATGTTGATTGTGCTACATTACAATATATTAAAATGTGTTAAGGTCAATGATAAGGAATTGAATAAAGTCTTATGGGGTTTTAAGACTTTTTGTTCATATGACACTGGTAAAAATCCAATAACAAGTTACTTTTTTTAAAATTTTTAACATAGAAATTATCCAGTTAGACCTTACTGTGTAATCACTATATGAATATAAAATTATTTTTCTGATTATACGGATGTTTTGTCTACAAAATGAAATGATAAAATTAGCAGGTTATATTTTGGTATATTTAAACTAAAATTATGAATAATATTTCCATATTTTAGTAAAATAATCCCTTTTTTAAATACAGAGCATTCATAAAGAATTAGATTGAGTTTCAATTGACTTATCATAAGACTTTTTTTGCATCTTTGCTATAAATTTCTAAATAAAAAAATAAGTTTAATATTTTATTTGATATTAACCTTTCACTTCACAATGTATCATTTTAAGATACAATGATTTAATTAATTAATTTATTATTGTTTATAAACAATAAAAAACAAATTATTATAAATTACTTACGTTTGTGTAAAATTGCATAATAATGTAGTGTACAATAATAACTTAGAGTTTTAGATGATTTAGTTTTCTTTGCGGTCCGAAACATTTGAATAACTGGCACAAGAAATTATTGTTTCACTAACTTAAGGGTTAAGAAAATACACTATTCTTAGAAATTCTTTGCAACAATTCTTCTTAATAAATAAGGTGAATTCAGTGTTATCTTAACTCATACATTTTTGTGTTCTAAACATGTTTTGATATGGCATGCCTACCATCACCAGCTTTTCCATTTCAGTCTGGATGGTATGCATGGCATATCAAAACATGTTTAGAACACAAGTTATGAGGTAAGATGACTCTGAATTCACCTTATTTATTAAAAAGAACCTCATAATGTTACTGCTTATTATAATTTATTAACAATCCTTCTATTTAAATAATTTTTATTATTCTTTTAGAAAAACATAATACCATATTTACTCACATAATGAATATCCTCACATAATCAAGGCACCTCATTTATTATCTTTAATATTAAGAAAAATATATATTTATTCTCCAGCCAATGGAAGTATCTTATTTTTATCGAAAACTGTATTAATAATATAAATTGAAAATAATAAAATTGTTTTTTAATAAAATAATACCTCACCTCATACTTTGTCTACTTTTTTGTCTTCTTTTGAATAAAATTAATTGTTTATGTTTAAGGTTTTTAAGCAATAATGTGTGAAAATTCTAATTGTGATAGTTGTTTCCATAATTTAAAATGACACTTCTTTTAGTCATTACTAATAAAATTTATTGTTTAAAACATTGAGGTGGATAGTCATAAAATAAAATAAAGTTAAAATATGTACCTTCTTAGGTCAGTGCCGTCGTAAAAAGATATGTATGCTTTTTATCTGAAAGCCTTTCAGAATATCTATTCCATCATCAGCAGGTATTTCTTCGCTACATTTGATATTCTCGATGCTGGTCTTAATGAGTCGCAGACAACACTAAGACCAGCATTGAGAACATCAATAAATGTAGCGAAGAAATACCTGCTGATGATGGAATAGATATTCTGAAAGGCCTTCAGACAAAAATCATACATATCTTTTTACAAATTGAGGATGACGGTACTGACTTAAGAAGGTACATATTTTAACTTTATTTTATTTTATGACTTCTTTTTAGTATATAATTATTTTTCTTTGATAAAAAAATTTATCTTGCGTAATGGATGCACCTAAATTTTTGTTTAAAAATTTTGGAAAATAAATATTTATTTATTTATTATGCAGGTAAATATGGTACGGTACGGCATACAGTATTGTGTTTGGACATATGTATATCTAAATATGTTTTCATCGTTTAGTATGCTAATATTGTTAGTGTATGTTTTGAAAGATGGATGAGGGTATCATAGTTACAAGTGATGATGTTTGTGGTAGTGTGGGAGATGTTATTAGCCTAATGTACAGCTGATTGATCTGGATTCTGAATGACAAGCATGTGAGATAATGGGTTGATGTTAATTGTAAAATGTTGAAAAAAATACTAAACCTGAAAGCAGGACTGATTAATTCTCTTCATGTATAGTGATCCAATGCCCTTAGGTGAAGTCAGCACAAATGGTACAGGAGCCCAAGCTGAGTATGCTAGGACAGATCATAAATACTCACTTTAAGCTCCTCAAGATCATAAAATGATCAATAATGTGGGAAATATTAGTATTGATATTTCAAGATCTTATTGAAATTGAAGTAGGCATGAAAAATCTTAGTTTGGAATTCCTTTCATTTATGTTTGATTTGACCAAAGATTATAAAATGGTTAATAATTTGGGGGACATAATTATTAATTCTCAATGCTTTTATTTTAAATTTACCACTCATACTGAAGGACAAATTAATATTTGAAAAGTCTATTTAACTCATGCCACAAATGCTAGTCAATGACCAATCACGTTTCAATGAAGTTTGTTTTACAACCAATGACAGTCGTGTTTCACCTCGCTCTTTATCAAATTATCTTTATCAGCTCCTGCTTTTGTGATAAAGAAAGCTCCTCCTTTTTAATGTTCTGAACAGGTCAAAGCATTATTTTTCTCCAACAAATACATTGAATATAGCAAATAATGAAAAGATTCCTTGATTTTACTGAGTTGTTTACTAAAAAAATAAATGAATAACCCATAATGTTGATTATGATATACAGTTTGATGTGTTTCATTATTTCTTCACTTGGGTGCACTCTTACAATATTGCAATCTTATTTGGCAATAAATAATATGATCAAGCAGCAGTGAATGAACATAACCTCACATTTCTGATTTGTTTTCAAACATCGCCGTTTACATTAAATATATAAATATTTTAAAATAACTATAGTTAAACAATGATTTGTGAGTAAACAGCTTAATTTTACTCGTTAAATAGTCCTAACAAATGCCACTTTTGATTTCCTAATTCTCTAGATAAATTCACTGATTTGTGAGTAAACAGCTTAATTTTATTCATTAAATAGTCCTAACAAATGCCACTGTTGATTTCCAAATTCTCTAGATAAATTCACTCCTCACTTGGTGAGTCGTGAATTTATCGATAATTTGGAAATCACTCGTGGCATTACTTATGAAAAATTATTAATTTTCAAGTTCTTGTGGATATTTAAGTGAGTTTCAAAAAAACTTAGTTTGGACTTTCTTCTCATTGTTTATGTTGATTTGACTCAAGATATCTGAGAATAAGTTAATTAAAACAGCTTACAAAAACATTCTTCTTACTCACTAATCATTCAATATTCCATGGAGCTTCAAGTAGACATTTCTAAACAGTAGATTGTTAATAACTAATAAATATTCAGTTGTGAAATCTCACCTCATAACACAGTGATCTTCAAGCATGGTTGGTAGTGGAAGTTCAAAATGCATCCCTCTCATCTTTGGTTTTAAACCAAAATTCAGCAGTCATAAACATGGCTGAAGATGAGAGGGATGCCTCTTGAAACTTCAGTACCATGCTTGAAAATGTTGAATTTTGGTCTAAGACCAGGATTCAACAGTCGTAAAGATGGCTGAAGATGGGAGGGATGCCTACAGAAACTGCAGTTCCGTGCTTGAAGATCATAGAGTATGAGGTGAGATTTCAAGACTCATTATTTACTATGTTAATTAAATAAAAATAAAACTTAAAATTTTGTATGATTTTCATATTTTTTCATGATAAAATTCGTCTGAAGAAGGTACAAGTATTGAAACAGCTGTTACGAATTTGTATTTTAATAAATATGAAAAATCATATAAAACTGTAAGTTTTATTTTTATTTAATTAACATAGAAATGGATTTTCATCAAGTGAACACCAAATCATTTGATCATTATTTATTAGTTATTAACTTGAAAATCTCATAATGTTATTCCTCATAATTAATTTATGATAAAAAAAAGTAATGTTAAAAGCCTGCTAATATTCTTCTTGAATTAGAAGCTGCTAGAATGTGTATAGAACAAAGGTTCTCGACTTGAGGCATATGTGATTGTATAAATAAGAGAGAAATTTTTGTCAAAATCAGTAGCTTAGGTAGGTTAATGGATAAAGCATTGGAATGGAGATCTAGAGATTCTGGGTTCAAAGCCTGGTTTAAATGAAAATGTTTCTTTTAAAATATTAATTTATCCTTTAATATAAGTAACAAATTTAAATAAAACCTTAGAAAAAGTCTATTGTTATTATGTCAGTCCTGCTAATAAAAATCACTAACAATTTCCATCTTTTAGTGGAATGCATGAGCAATACTTAAGGCAAGGAGAGGCTAGTTAAAGGGTAGGGTGGGATGGTTTAGTTGTGTATTTCTCTGGACATTGGTTAACTGTGTGGGCTTCTTGTTTCTCTCCGTGCCGCTGCTCTTTTTCTCTCCGTGCTGCTGTCCAGTGTATTCTGGAACCACTTCAACACCAGGTAAGAGCATTTGAGCATTCCGACATCTCTGACACGTAGCTTAGTAATTGGATGTTGTATCACAGAGTCGCCAGCCCATCAAATTGTTTTGTTTGAATATGGAATGAAGCCATTTCTTTACAGTGTACAGCCATGAATTTTTGGATTGTGTTGCAAATGGAGAGAGTGGTTTTTTTAATGTATGTGTTTATCTCTGTAATTGTACCGGATGAAAATAATGTCTGTTGCATGGTTTTGTTTTTATTATGAACCCAATATTGTGTTTCTGTGCCTTTTAAGTTTGCTTTTATCTGTGTCTTGACGAAAACAAAGTTTCCATGGCTGAATGTATCTGTTAGATACAGTAACTTATCTTTTTCCTGCCTTGGAAACTATCCTTATCTGGACATGTGTCTTGTTTTTTGTGTGGCCCAGTAGGCCTACACTTCTTTATCTAATCTTCTTGCAATTCTTTATCCTTTTAGAATAATTATCACAATATTGATATTTTGAAAACCAGAATTTGTCTTGATATAGAATATCTTGCAAACTTGTTGTTAGCAAGTTGCCTGAATTTTCACTTTTATTATGTAATGTGTTATTTAATTCACAAATATTCACGCTAGACAATTTTATTATAGTCTCTACATTTTTATATTGTGTGTATGCATATTGACTTAGCTAGTTCTGCAAGATTCTAGGAATAATAATGCTGCTTCATTGAATGTCTGATTAGCAAATCAAGTTATATTAATTGAAATAATTATTGATATTTCATAAGATTGTAGTTTTATTTTTGTACAGGAAGCATCTATTTTGTTGAAAATTAAAGTATAATGCTTCTGTTTTAAAGAAAAAGAACTTATAGTGTAGTATAGTTTTCAATGTGTAGATAAGTAATGGTATAGATCAGTGTTTTTCAACCTATATGTCCTGATCCACTTGTGAATCATGAGGAGGGGATTCGATGGCTTGCAAACTTTTCCAATATGATAGATGACCCTCCCTCCTCTCTCTTTTTCTTTATACTTGTTCGTCCCCACACAAAGCAAGGCTGCTTCCTTGCTGGAGTTACTTAAATAACCAAGCATAATTTAGTTATGTTTATTTCCCTAGAGATATCAGAAAGTGACAAGTGGTTATCTCATTGCTCAATGAGACATGTAGTAGGAAACTAATATATTATCTGATGAAAAAAGGCCAACTAAATTTTCTTCAGGGGCTCAAATGTAGGCTGATGTTCTTCTGTGAGCCTAAAATTTTCAGATTTGGGACCCACAGTTTAAACTTCCTCCTATAAAACTTACCCCTTGGATTTTTTCGTCCTAAAAATTGAGCAAGTAAAATTGAGATTCCTGAGGACGGGTTACTGGCCTGATGCTAAGTATTCCAGCGGTAGGGCTGCTTCCTTTCAGTCTCTAAAATCTACAGAAAGATCTGTATGAACTTAAAATTACAGAAGTATATGAATTGAAGATATCTACAGAGAAAATAAAAATTATTTATTTTCAAAATTTCAAGATGTAGATCCTGTCAGAAGTAAAATTGTATTTGACAATAAAATTTTGGAGCAGGTGAATAATTTTACATATTTAGGATGCAATATATCATCATCATCATCATCATAGTACATTCACGAATTTAGGCCATTTGTTGACCTGTTTCGGCCTCAAGAGAAACACCATCCAGAAGTCTTTTGAGTGGACGTCCTGGTCTTCTTCTTCCTGCAGGTTGATATCTTAACATTAGTTTGGGTATTCTGTGATCTTCCATTCGATGAACATGTTGTATCCATCTTGACTTATAATCAGAAATTTTGTTTTCTAAAGATTCCATGTGTAATTCTTTTAAGATGTCTTCATTTTTTTTGTGATCTAGTAGTGTGTATCCTGCAGTCCTCCAAAGATATCTCATTTCAGCAGATCTAAGTCTCTGTATATCCTTCTGTTTCAACGTCCATACTTCGCTACCATACAACACGAAAAAAAAGCAATATATCATATGAAGAAGAAAAGGTTGTAAATGCAAAAATATAAAAATTTAAAGGATTTTAGGGTTAATAAATTCTATCTTCAAGCCACAATTAGCCCAAAAATATTCAAGACTAAAAGAGTATAAAACACTGGCTCTTCCAACTCTTTTGTATGGTAGTGAAGTATGGACACTGAAACAGAGGCTTAGATCTGCTGAAATGATATACCTTCAGAGGACTGCAGGATACATACTAGTAGAACATAAAAAAAATGAAGACATCTTAAAAGAATTACACATCAAACCTTTAGAAAATAAAATTTCTGAGTATTAGTCAAGATCAACACAACATGTTCATCGAATGGAAGATCACAGGATACCCAAACAAATGTTAAGCTATCAACCTGCAGGAAGAAGAAGATTTTTGAATGGTGTTTCTCTTGAGGCCAAAACAGGTCAACAAATGATGTAAATTAGTGAATGGACTATGACAACGATGATGATGATGATGAAAAATCCAGCTGCTTCAGATGTCAAGTAACTTAACCCATAGAACATTAAGGCTGATGATAAAGTGTCCTTAAAAAAATTATACTGCAAGATAGAATTGGAATAAATCTATTTCTGTTATGGTACTTTTTTTTTCATTTTTATTTCCTTACACTTCTAATATAACTTATAATATTGACTTGATTCAATAATGATTATAGCGAAGAATGTTGTTTTCTTCTCTCGTGCCATGTGAACCACATGGCCATACTTGACTCACTTGAATGCAACAAACACCTGCTTATGAAGCCTAAACTGGGATTTGAACCTAAGACGTCCAGATTTGCACACTAGCACTCTTCAATTTAAGCTTCTCAGGCATTACCAGTTATTATATTATTTTTAGTCTGATCATCTTACCTCAATATTGAGGTAAGATGATCAGACTAAAAATAATATAATTAAAATAACCTCAAAATATCACTTCCTAAAATTAAATATTAATACCAGTTATGTTAAAGTAATTTTTTTAAAAATAATATCCAGTGTTTATGCGGTGGACTAATGATTATGTTCCTTGCTTCTGGTCCCAGAGTCAATGAATTTTTTAGTATGGAAAAATCCAAGGAGCGAGTCCTCCAGGAGAGACTTAAAGCCATTAGTCCCAAGTCTGAAGATTTTGAGGTTTGTAAAAGAACCTTAAGCCTGAATAAAGAGGCCTCTAAACTGAATTTACCTACCTTTATCATTCTAGAAATACTTTAGTTGCCTACTAGATGTCTCATTGGATTGGTATGTTGACTGCATTACCATTTATGACATCTGTAGGAAAATATGCATAACTAAATGAACTTGGTGTAGCAAATCCTAACAAAGGAGAGGCTAAGGACCAACATTGGGCTTTTATGCAATTGTAGATAAGATTTGCATTTTCATCAGTAATTAGAATGTATGAATTTAACTTACGGGTCAATTGAAATTTAATATCCCTGAAGTTGGATCACCGACTTAAAACGGTTGAGAACCATTGCTATAGACAATATTTAATATAACATTTTTACTCTGAGAATCTTATTTTGTAAATTTTGTAAACATATTTAAAAACCTGTATAGAGTCTATGGAATACAGTTAATTAGGTTTCTCAACATTTATGAAGATTTGAAATAAAATATTAGAAATCAATTAAATTTAATTTTAATAGAAAGAAAACATAATATACAAGATCAAAATGAATATATGATGAAACTATAGTAGTAATTTTTTTTTCCTTCATTATGAATTTTTTTAGGAGTTGTAGCTGAAAATAAAAATCTTTCTTTTTCAGTCGGTCTGCTGTAGTGCGAGGACGTGTCGTCACCTCAATGGGGATGGGTCTGATGGGAGTAAGAGTGAGCACAAGTACACCACTAGAAGGCTTTACGCTAACCAGGGAGGATGGATGGTTTGATCTCTTAGTAAATGGCGGTGGAGCTGTTACTTTGCAGTTTGGACGCAGCCCTTTCCGACCACAGAACCATATTGTTAATGTTCCCTGGAATGAGGTGAGCATAATTTATTAGCTGTATATTCTGATATATTTGTTTACAGTTGAAATATAGTATTGATTCATTTCTCAACAATGTTAGCACTTGAACATCATATGTCAGAACTAATGAAATAGGAAGGTTCATAGTGTACAATTTTTCATCCTAGCCTTGGTTCCTAAAAGAGTGACTTATGAATTTTTCCCTATTATTTGATTTTCTAATTACAGGTAATTTTATAGTTACTAAATTGAATTCATAGCTATGCTATTTCCCAGCTAGGTTCCAGTTGTACTGTAAACAAACTTGCATACATTTTACTCCACCGACTCCATCTATTGGAGAACCATGGTACTACTTTTAACTGCCATATGTCTTGAATTATGTACAATAGAAACATTGTTCTTAGGCAACCTCATATTTTCTGGGAAATAAGACTGAATACAATGTAAGGTGGTACTAATAATTATGAATTTCCTCCATTTCTTATTTATTTATGACAAAAAAATTATATATGGGCCTACCTACTTAGACGTTTATACTTTTATCCATGATGTCGATAGATATCCCTTATTTACCAGTACAATTTCATTATGAACAGAATTTATGTTCCATGCTGACTCACCTGTAAATTCTGCTGTTATTTTCATTACATTCTATATGGTAAATGTGTGATTTTTTCACCAAATATTTGAAAATATTCTTCTTCTTCCTTCCAAGTATTAGGCCAAGGCCTGTTACGATCCTATAGAAAATATTAAAATAATTTATTTCTCTGTGCTTTTCAAATGTTTTGCTCTTTTCAAATGTTGTTCTATCCAATGTTTAAGAAATTCTACAGAAATGTTGCCATTTTGAAACAATTGAAAATCCAACATATTCTGCATTGCGCATGCATAAGAATAAAACAATACTTATTTAATCTATTAAAATTGCAATTATACACCATGTCCACAAATATAGTATCATACTTTAAACTACTACTACGTCACTTTGGATAATCATATCTAAATTAAATTGGTGATAATCAAAAGAGAAACTCAAAAAGTGTTTGCTATACCTCATAGACATTGAATGTGGCTAATATTTAATTTTAGGAAGTGATATTTTGTGGTTATTTTAATTATATTATTTTTAGTCTGATCATCTTACCTCAAAGAACAAATCGGCATTAATATTGAGGTAAGATGATCAGACTAAAAATAATATAATTGAATGTGGCCCCCACGAGTGACGTTGCAGACATTCATTTTAACCTGTCTGCTAAATATCCAACAATGAACTCATATCGACCACAAAAAACATGATTAAATTTAGTTTGGTTTCTATATCGTTGTCCATTATTCTCCATTGTTGACATTGCATGAAACTTTTTGAATTTCTCTTTTGATTGTCACCAATTTCATTTAGATATGATTATCCAAAGTGACGTAGCAGTAGTTTAAAGTATGATACTATATTTATGGACATGGTTTATACTTTAAGATTCTTCCATATAACTTAAATAGACATGTTCTAGATAATACACATTTTTATTATTTTTATTTCTTTATTTTGAGTGTTAGATAGTGAACTACATTTTCTTACACACTTAACAATTAAACCATTATTTGACCAATGAAAATGCATTCATATGTCTGGTTTGTTTACATTACAACTGGAACTTAGTTCGGATTTAGTATAATGATATAAACTTATTTATTGTGAATGATAATAATAAAAAACAAGTTATTTTGTATTCATTATCTGTTTATTAACATTGGTTACAATTTCACAAATTTTATCTATTTCTAAAACGTTATTGTGTATTTTATTATTTTTTAAGGTTTATTCGTAAATAATTTATCTTACTGAACTATGAAATTCATTTACCGTATGTTTTAAAAATAATATTTATGTGAAATAATATTCCATTAAATGGTTTGCCATGCTGGCTCAGGTGGTAGCAGGTCTGGGTTCGATACCCAACAGGGTTGAAAATTTTAATTGTATGGTTAAAATTCATGAAATTCTAACAAATGTTAATAAGACTGTACAGCTAGTAGAACTAACTAATGCATACAAATTTAATTGAATGAATTTAATTGTAAAATTCTGTATCTTGGGTCTTGAACTTACCATATTACAATTACAAAAACCTCTTGTTTCATTTTTGACTCCCAATCTTGTAGCTCCTTCAGGTATGGAGATTGAATGCTGTATTTGATTTACCCCAAGTAAGATACTGTCTTATTTTTTTCCCATGTGACAGGTAAAAAAGAGTTTATTAATAGTGAGTGGAGAACATATTTTTAATAACTTACTTCATATAATTTCAAATTTTTTGTGAGACCATTGGTTTCAAACGATGACTGAAGATGAACAAAAAATCAATTGAAACCAATGCTCACAAAGGAAATTTAAAATTGTATGAGGTGAGTTATTAAAAATATATGTTCTCCACTCACTATTAATGATATAACCTCTTAATGTTTACTTCCCAACTTTAATTTAAATATAAAAAAAGAGTTTTATTTATTTTCAATAAATAAACATGTACATTGGAGCAAAATAACTGATAAAATTAAGTTTGGCTTCATTTTCAATCATTTACCAACATTTTAATTTTTTTTTCTCAGATGTTTTTATAATTAATTTAATACTTATCACTCTAGGACAAATAATATTTGAAGAGAAAAATGTACGCTCAGACTGGGGTGTGAATCCAGGACCTTTGGCTTTCTATGCCAATGCTCTACCAACTGAGCTATCTGAGCAAAGGTTCATAGCAGTTGGCACTAGCAAACTAACAAGGTATAAGAGAAAAAATTGTGTTTAGATTCGAGTCCTCAGGTAGCTCAGTTGGTGGAGCATTGGAATAGATTGCTAAAGGTCCTGGGTTCAAACCCAAGTCTGAGCATATATTTTTCTCTTCAAATGTAATTTCTCCTTTAGTGAGAAGTATTAAATTAATAATAAAAACATTGATAGAAGCCCTCCTGGCATTATAAAGTAATGTTTAAATTCCCAATAAAAATCTTCTTAAAAAAGAAGCTGTCATTTGTGTGAATGGACAACAGTTCATAGCATTTGGCAATATGGAATTAACAATGTATAAGAGAAAAATTTGTGTTTAGATTGGAGTGCTCAGGTAGCTCAGTTGGTAGAGCATTGGCATACAAAGTCAAAGGTCCTGGGTCCAAACCCCAGTCTGAGCATATATTTTTTTCTTTCTGTTTAAAAAATTAATATTTTGATATATTTCATTTACCCCTCCTGACTCTATACCTAAATGTGTGTTATGATAGGTTGTGATAATTGACACAATAGTGATGGGTACTGGTGATGAGAAGTCCGTGCCTACCTTGCCTCACTCCTGTACAGCACATGATTATGATCTCATGAAACCTGTGGTACTTGCTACATGGAAACATGGATTTCAAGGAGCATGTCCTGACAAGAGTGCCATTCTAGCTGAATCACAGGTATGTAATCTTTATTTATAAAAATGAGTGTTATGTCTGTTTGTCTGTCCTTTATGGAATCAAAAACTGCTTGACCGATTTGAGAATTTTTCTGGGACAATTGGCATATATAACACATTATAGTATGTACTATAGGGCCAGAGCTAAAAAAAATGGGCATGGTTTGCAAAAAAGTTGCTTTTGGGCATTTAAATGGCTTACATTGCCTAAATCATAACAAAATACCAAATTAATGTTCACAGAATTGAATATCTCAAAAAAATTCTACAAAAAAGATCACAACAGCATATTTCTATCTTCTATGGATAGCACACAATAACCATTTTTATCTTTTAGCTCATTGATGCCAAGAAGATCAGATAACTAGATTCCCATGGAAAGCCGGATTCTCTATCATAAGAGGCAGGATGATTTATTTGTGTAAAGATAAATCTAGTGATCAGGCTAGAAATTAAAATAATCAGTTTAATTATTTCAAGGAGTAGTTTATTTTAAAATATAAATTTTGGAGATTTATGAAGAGGGACATTGCTCACAATACTGTGGTCTGTTAATTCTGTAGAGGCCCCAATTTTTGTTTCATCGACATCAAACTTGGAATATAGCAATTAATTAAAAATATTGGGATAAGTAGATTCCTGGGCAATGCTGGGTAATCGGCTAATATTTAATATTTTAATGATAATAAGTATCTTAATAAAAACAGATCAATCAATTTACAAGATAGGGATTGATACATAGTAAAATTTTAATTATATTATCTTACAATGGTTCCAGGGAAAAGGGTCATAAGTTAGATCAATTTAACCTTACATATTCATCTAAAGTAGACTAAAAGAAATAATGAGATATTTCAGCATCTTTTGTTTACTTTTGCTTTATTTTAGCAGGATAATTGTCTGTCTTATTTCTGCTTCTTCTCTTGAATCTAGTCTTACGTTCCCAGTCTGGGGGTTGAGTTTTAGACAAAAGCATCCATCTATTTTGGACACTCCATTTCTTTTCTTTCATCAATTCAACACTACTTTTTCTTTCAACATTCTTCTTAACTTGTTCTTCCCATCTGCATCGCAGCCAACCATTAGGTCATTTCTCTCCTAATCTAAATTCCAGTGCTTGTCTTGGTACCCTTCCAATTTCCATCTTGATCTACTATCCTGAAATACATCTTGTATTTTATCCAACTTCAAATTCTCTTATTTGAGTATTCTGTATTATATATCTTCTGGTTTTTCCAAGCACACTTCTTAAAATCCTCTATCTTCTTCCATACTTGTTTTTTAACATGACTTAGGGTCAAATGTTTGAACGCATTAGACAGTAAAAGGCGTTCTCTGCTGAGAAAGTTTTATCCAAATACATTTTGCTTACTCAGAAATCTATTCATGCGATAATAATTGTAAGCTACCTGACGAGGTACCTTAAGATCATAGCTCAAGATAGAAACTTATCGTGAAAATCCCGAAGGGAACCGATGGGAACCGATGGTAACCGATGTAGTTTGAAACCTTTGCAGCTTTATCCAAGATGTCGGACCGTGAAGACTTCGATCATGTTTTCGGTATACGCGGAGAAGAGGAATTTGATAGAGTCTACCAAAGAATTCAACTGGAAGAACAGGAGAATCGGCGTAATATTGCGCGTCGCAGACGTCGTTGTATACGGTATTATTTGCGGGACGCAAGCGTAAATGCGTTCCTCTATAGCAGATGAAAATAATGGAAGTGGTTTTATCGCTGAGAATTCTGGGTAATTCATTGCCAATATTACGAAAACGTCAACTTTCATGCATGACTGGTAAGTCGGCCATTAATTCGATCTCAGCAATTGCTCACGGTGAGTCAGCTCACCAGTGATTGGAAGTAATTTGAGTAGAGACTAATGTATTTGCATACGATCCTTAGTGTAGCCTGCCTTAAATGGAAACTATAGTATCATGAAAAAAATTAAATTGATGAGGCGAGTTGTCAAAAAAAGTGTTCTCCGATGAATTTCAATGTATCTTATATCTTTACCTGAATTTAAGATTACCTCCTAATTTTGAGTAAATGTGAGAATTCTGGCTTAAGTATATGGGGTGTGTATGTTAAAACAAAAACGGCATAAAGGAGTGATGTCTTCTAGTAAATACCACAAAATCTCTTCAAATATGATTTATCCATCATTGAGATGTACGAAATCAATAATAATAACATGGAAAAAGCCGTATTGCTGTAATGTATAATTCCCAAATATGTCTTCTTAATAAAGGAGCCGCCATTTGCAAGATAGAAGCATGGCTTCATAGCAATTGGTGGACGGGAATTACAATGTATATAGAGAGATTTGCGTTTAGATCGGTACTTGCTCAGGTAGCTCAGTTGGTAGAGCACTTGGTCTAGAGAACCAAGGGTCCCGGGTTCAATTCCCGGTCTGAGCGTATAATTTTTCTCTTCAAATATGATTTATCTTTTCAAGTATAATGACATTTTTCACATTAGTATGGTATACAGGAGTTGACAAAGAAGTTTATTTAGTTTAGGTAGAATTTTTTATCACTCACCTCATATTATTCTTCTTTTTTAACTATAAACTAGTTTCGGAACATATTTCTGTTCCATCCTCAGTATTGTCAAGACCGTTGTTCTGTCAACAGTCTTGACGATACTGAGGATAGAACAGAAACTATGTTCCGAAACTAGTTTATAGTTAAAAAAGAAGAATAATATTTTTAAGAACTTTAAAAAGTTGAACATTAATGTGACATTTAAAACTAATAAAACTTTACAAAATATAATAAAAAAACAATAAAACCAAAATAAACAAAGAAAAATTATCACGTGTATATAATTATATTATTTTTAGTCTGATCATCTTACCTCAATATTAATGTTGATTTGTTCTTGAACATGTTTCAAAACAATTCTGTTTTATCATCAGATGTATATAAATTGAAGTGTGGCACATGTGACAATGTCTATATAGGACAAACTGGTAGACCTTTTATCTCTCGGATAAAGGAACACATGAGAGCATATAACAGAAATTTAGAATATTCAAAATATGCTAACTACCTATTCCAATTTATTCATTGTTTCGATCCAAATTTTGAAATTTTATATGTTTGTGATAAGGGTAAGAAGTTATATCTTTTGGAGGTTGTAGAAATAAATAAATAAATTGAAAAGTAGTAATAAACTGTTAAATTCTCAACTTGATTTGAATGAATCCCCTTTGTTAAAATAAAAAATTTAAATAAATATTGTTGTATTGTTGCTTAGATCAGTTGATATGTACTATAATAACACAATTCATAATTTGTTAACACGTCTGAAGAAGGTACAGTGTACCGAAAGAGCTGTCACTGAATTATATCTTAATAAATATGAAAATCAAATAAAACTAAGTTTTATTTTTTATTTAATTAAGGATAATATGAGGTGAGTGATAAAAAATTCTACCTAAATGAATATAGCTCATAGTGTGAATTCCTAAAATAAGTAAATAGAAGTTTATATTGAATTATCTATAATGCATGTGATTGAAATTAACATACGTAAAATGTTTGTTTCAGGTTGTACAGGAGAGTTTGCAGATCCCAGGAACTGGATTGAACCTCGTATATCACAGTTCTCGGGCAGCTGGATACTTGTCCACCATTCAACTTCAACTGACACCTGAAGCTATTCCAGCATCTCTAAAACTTATCCATCTGCGCATCACTATCGAAGGCATCTTGTTTGAAAAAACATTTGAAGCTGACCCAGTGATCAAGTTCACATATGCTTGGAACAGGCTGAATGTTTACAGACAAAGGGTGTATGGAGTGACAACTGCAATGGTTAAGGTTGGGTACGAGTACAGTGATTGTAAGGATATCATCTGGGACGTTCAAACTACAAAACTCAGTGGTCATGACATGAGTATATCTGAAGTTGGGGGATGGAACCTCGATATTCATCACAGATATAATTTCCATGAAGGTATGAAATGTATTATAATTGTTCATTAATATTTTAAGTAAATGACACTATGAAGATTATTTTAATTAATAGTTTTAGATTTTTACAATTCACCTCATAATTGTAGATTTGAAGACTATAGTTTCAATGCGATACATATCATTATCAGTTCCATCTAGTTCAAGGATGGGGAGCTTGAGCTCCGAGAGCTCATAACAAATCCACCCCGCCAATACCCATTCCACTCATTTGTACCTGCATTGGAGACGCAGGTACACAGTGATTGACAATACACAATAACAGTCAGTGGCGTACAATCCAGCCTGAGCATGGCAAATTTTATACACCGATCCAGTTTAATACGGACGGGGAAAATGATTATGTTTGTATTCTGAATGGCACCAAAGTTGTTTGTTTATTGTGTTCTATGCGGTTCTGCCATGTGAAACACTGTAGGCTAATAGGCTAATATCCGATGACATTTCAGAACTTCATGTGCATATCAATACAGACAGGATAAAATTGCAGGTGCAATTAGAAATATATAACTATATTTCTACAGGGACATATTAATGATATTTTAATTCCTTCCAGATTTTTTCATGTTGAGACTTGAAAGTAGTTTTGAAGTTCCTTAGGACAGGTTACTGGCCCGATGCTAAGTATTCCAGTGGTAGGGCTGCTACCTTTTAGTCTCTGGACAGACATTAGGATACTGCATTTACTCAGTACCCAATGGAACGGTTATACCGCCGTGATTCGGTCCTCAGAGCCTTGTTTGTGAAAATGGATTGTACCACGAGAAGGTGAGGATGAGAATTGGGTAGGAGAGGTTATACTCACGTCACTACCCCTTATAACCCAGCTAGGACGTCCACTCAAAAGACTTTTGGATGGTGTTTCTCTTGAGGCCGAAACAGGTCAACAAATGGCCTAAATTCGTGAATGTACTATGATGATGATGATGACATATTAATGATATATACTTTTAACATACAATAGGTAACATGCATGGAGTTCAAATTCATAACTTAAATATACTAGGCCTATGGGACATTGTATGTTTTGTTTATACAGGGGATGACAGGATGGAACTTTTAAATAATCTAAAGCAACAGACACTCCAAAACGAGAGCAGACAACCATTCTCAGAGAATTCAGTACTTGCTAGTTACTGGAGTTCAAAATTGATTGCTGAGAAATCATATCAAATCTAAAATAAGCTCCAGATTGAACAACGACACTCTTGTCTTAATATTACGTCTCTCTACGAGTACTATCAGCCTGATATAGATAAATTAGTGTAAAAAAAAGGTGTCAGCAGTCCTCTAAGCCTATTTCAAACGTTTGCACAGTTACACATAATGAACGTATGAATGGAAGGGATTAGTGCATATATTTCAGGTTGTAAGGTTGTGCACCGCCACTGATACTGCATGTTATGCCGAGACGACAATAACAGTCTTGAGTTCACAAAAGATGGAATGAGGAAGATGTCATATAACCCCTCATTTGGCAGCTCCCCATCCCTGATCTAGTTAGATCAAATTGATAATGGCACATAGTGTATCAAAACTATAGTCTTCAAATCTACAATTATGACATGAGTTGTAGAAATCCAACTCTATTTATTAATATTATAATTCACTTTTCGTCTTCTTCTTCATCAGGATAGGGAAGTATGGAGAGCTTATATGTATGCAACCCATTGGTTTGATAATGCCAGTGAGTTAGTTAGTTAGTTAATTGTCATCCAGTTATTATTGGCAGATTTTTTATAATAAGGAAGCTATTAAAATAAAATTAATGTTGAGTAAGAGTATAAAAATTGTAACACTACATTTCCACAAAGTAAAATATGGAAGCTGAAAGTTGAATTTATAGATTTGTTAATAAACCAAATATAAACTTGAGCTTTTTAACTGATGTTACTACCATCGTGCCTTGGCTTTCTTCAGTGGGTCTGAAGAAACCCACAAAATGATGGTGGAAATGTTAGTTAAAAAAGTCTTGACAGCAAAAAACTCTAATACAAAGGCCCTGGAAGTCTATGAATTTTTATAATAAAAATGTAAAGATATTTCTTGTGTTCTTTTATTAATAATGCCGAAATCATAATAGGAAATTTCAAATTTAGAATGATAACTTTTCAATATTACTATTTAATTTACTAATCTAAGATATTTGCATTAGGTATACTGCAAAAAGGAGATGGTTCCAACATTTATTTGAAACACAAGCCAAGAGTGATATTAACAACAATGGGTGATGGACATCAGAGACCTCTTGACTGCTTTGACTGTGATGGACAGGCTACCAAACAGCGACTCTTGGCTCCTGTAGCCCTAGCTGCATCTCCAGATGGATCCATATTTGTTGGAGACTTCAATCTTGTCAGAAGAATTCTCGTGGATGGTACAGTTAGGACCATAGTAAGACTGAAGTGAGTGAATTCTATGTATTTATATTTAGGCTAAGTTTATCTTAACATCCATTAAGTATTTCTGTTTTTATTAAAAATTTTAAAATATCTATAGGTGTTTTTATTATAAATTACATTAGGAAGTAACATTATGAAGTTATTCTTAATAAATAAGGTAAATCCGGAATAATTTTACCTCATAAACTTCTTGTGTTCTCGGTAGCTCAGTTGGTAGAGCACTTGGCCCGGAAAGCCAAGGGTCCCGGGTTCGAGTCTCGGTCTAGGTGAACATTTTTCTCTTCAAATATAATTTATCCTTCAGTGAGAAGTGTTAAATTAATAATAAAATCGTCAATAGAAGCCCTGCTGGCTTTATAAAGTAGTGTTAAATTCCCAATAAATGTCTTCTTAAAATCAGTCGTTCTCAACTAAATTAAATTTCTGTTTGAAAAAAACAACTAAGAAGCCGCCATTTGCAAAGATAGAAGCTAAGGTTTCAAGCATTTGGCGCGAGGGAATTACAATGTATATAAGAGAAAAATTTGCGTCTAAATCGCAACTCGCCTTGGTAGCTCAGTTGGTAGAGCACTTGGCCCGGAAAGCCAAGGGTCCTGGGCTTGAGTCTCGGTCTAGGCGAAAATTTTTCTCTTCAAATATTTCTTATGTTCTATTAAAATTAATGTTGGGAAGTAAACATTATGAGGTAATGGTGAAATTAAATGTTTCTTACCTCTCCTCATATAAATCTTCTAAGTAGATCGCAATTTCGATTAGTGCCAAGGAATGAATACAGCCTTAATAGGATAATTAAAACCAATAAAAATGAAAGAATTGAAAATGAAAACAAATTAGGAATTTATCAGATCAAATGCAGGGATTGTGACAAAATTTATATTGGAAAAACGAAAAGAAATTTAAAAGCAAGGGTGAAAGAACATCTTAGAAACATCAAAAATGGGGAAGTGGAAAAGTCAGCAGTAGCTGCTCATGCTTGGTCCGAAAAACATTTAATTGAATCAAAAGCCAGTCTAATTAAACAAATAGACAAACAAAAGGAACTCATGGTTTGGGAAAAAATCCACATTCAGAAAAACAAAGGAAAACTTATGAACTTTGAAATTCCCACAAATTTTGATCTGATCCAGAGGTTCAATGGTCCACCAACAGAGGGAAGAACAATAGCTTCTTCTGATCAACATAACATCAGTCGCCAAAGAAGTACAGAAGATGAGACCATTATGGTCTCGAAATTGCGATCTACTTAGAAGATTTATATGAGGAGAGGTAAGAAACTTTTAATTTCACCATAAATTAAACCTCATATAGTGATTAATTCCTATAAAAGTTAAATTATGAGGTAATAATATTTTTAATTCATCGGAGAAAATGTTTTGAAAACTCACCTCATAAATTTCGTGCTTTTCTTGAGACTGTTTTATCCATTGACACACTTGTTTGATTGTAGGTCATTTTAAAGCTCCCTTTGGTGTGAATTCATATTGGGTTTCACGCATCATCCATTTGTTCCATTCCTCTCTCATATACACTTTAAATGGTTTATTTATCGAGACATCAAGAGGTTTGATGTTTAATACTAGATATTGGGTTAAAATCTCGATTTAGGAATATACCTTTCTCTTCAAATTTAATCAAGAGGTTGCAATGTGAAGTGTCCTTCTGGAATAACAGCAAGCTCTGTATTTCCCTGTCTCAAATTCTCTTTCACAGAATTTTTCAAATTATCTAGCACAAGAAGAGAACTCTTCTTCAATAAAGCAACTTTCTTTCTCTCCAACGCTCGGTTAATCCATAATTGCTGCGGCATAAAATATATGGCCATTTTAAAAACTGGCAGGAATTTTAAATCAAACACTAGACATTTTTATATTAATTTTGAGTATAAGATGCACCTGAATTTTGGAGGCACTTTTTTTTAAGAAAAAAGTGCATCTTATCATCCGTAAAATATGGTACATGTTATTCTTAAACATGCCATTATGATTATTATCTAATAGCCCAATAAAGAGCGATTCAATAAATGTTCCATCGTCACAGTATTCCAAACAGATTCAGAAAATAACTCAACTGGTGCATATTACATAATTGTGTTTGTATGAATTCATTACTTATTCTGAATTGTTTGTAGGAATAAATCTTTGATTAGTTACTTAACTCTGTACACATACATATTCCTTCCTTACCAACAATATCCTGAGAACATACTCACTGGATGCAAGTTTTTATAAAAATTGTAATTCCTCTGCCAACTCTTGGGATTTTTAGAGGTACTATTTTGTCTATGTAACCTGGAATGCTTATAGATTCCCTTTCTTCAGACATAAACACATTCCGAGATCATAAAATTTCAATGACTTCTCTTTTAATCCCCCTTGCTTTTGAAAGATTAGTGTACGTAAATATGGCGCAGCGAAGCTTGTTGTGAGGATTCATTTTTGATAAAATTATTCATAAAATTTTTAATGAACTTTTATTGGAAAATGTTAGAATTTGTGATAGTGGTAGTGAGATAGATAGTGATAAAAAATTAATGACACTTTTGTGGATGGTAAGGAAGAGAATACATAAAAGTGATGGAGAAGAAAGTAGTGAGCCAGAAGACTAAACTAATCAGGTTGATTCACCTTCAAAAAAAAAAAATTCATTTAGTAGTAAAGGGGGGCCTCTCAATGATGTGGGAAATGCATCAGGGGCATTTAATTTGTTATGATGCTTTGATGCAGACTGTAGTCAAAGAAATCAACAGGTATGCCATTCAATTTATAAATTCAAACAAGACCATCTAAAGCTGGAGTACAGGGTTTATCATAAGTAATGCCAGGAGTGATTTCCAAATTATCGATAAATTCACGACTCACGAAGTGAGGAGTGAATTTATCTAGAGAATTAGGAAATCAAGAGTGACATTTGTTAGGACTATTTAACGAATAAAATTAAGCTATTTACTCACAAATCATTGTTTAACTATAGTTATTTTAAAATATTTATGTATTTAATGTAAACGGCGATGTTTGAAAACAAATCAGAAATGTGAGGTTATGTTCGTTCATTGCAACTAGATCATATTATTTATAGCCAAATAAGATCGCAATATTGTAAAAATGTACCCAAGTGGAGAAATAATGAAACACATCAAATTATATATCATAATCAATATTGTGGGTTATTCATTTAATTTTTTAGTAAACAACTCAGTAAAATCAAGGAACCTGTTCATTATTTGCTATATTCAATGTATTTGTTGGAGAAAAATAATGTTCTGTCCTGTTCAGAACATTAAAAAGGAGGAGCTTTCTTTATCACAAAAGCAGGAGCTAATAAAGAGAAATTGATAAAGAGCGAGGTGAAACACGACTGTCATTGGTTGTAAAACAAAATTCATTGAAACGTGATTGGTCATTGACAGCATTTGTAGCATGAGTTAAATAATCAATGGAAAGATGTTGATGAGCTGTATATTTTTTTCTCAATATAAATGTTGATGGTATTATTCAAAAGCCAACAATAAAATCACATTTTAACAAAAATCCTCTTTTTGTTGCTCCTATTTTTACTCATAATGACAAACTTCTGAATTTTGATGGGAATAAAAAGTTATTCAAAATAGATCCCATTGTAAAACATCTAAATTAGAATAAATAATCATAAAACTCAAATATGCACTATGGCCCTGGGGTCGACTCAGCCTCTAACGGAAATGAGTACCAGATGCTTGTTCTGGGGGTAAAGACGGTCGTCATGCAGGGCTGACAACCCGGCTGACATAAAAGTGCCGATTGTCTAGAAAAAGTGGGAGCCTTAACCTCCTACTACCCCAAGGGCCTCCGGGTCTGTTGTGGGATCACTTTACTTTACTTTAAGTTTGGTAAGTGTTCATCTTACCTTATAAATTGTTGTTTTCTGTAAGACACGTTTCAAAGCTTGTGTGCTTCATCATTATTTCGTACAGACTATACTAACTGTTGAAGAAGCACAGATGCTTTTAAACGTGTCTTACAAAAAAAAAACTATTTGTGAGGTAAGATGAATACAGACCAAACTCATTTATTAAGGAGAACCTCATAATGTTACTTCCTAATATATTTTCATATCTAAATGTGAGTTACAAGACAGTTTACAGTATGGGTGAAAATATTGCTGTAGATGTACCATTTTTTTGCAAGGGTAGATTAGGAATAATAACTTATTTGTCCCTTGTAGCTTCCAAATTTGGTATAAAGTGTTATGAGCCCACCAAAAGATGTGCAGTTTTTTGCAAAAAAAATGAAATATCCTTCTGGGGGCTGTTTTGATGATTGCTTCAAGATATATCATATTGTAGCCAAGTTTTAGGTAGGTATTTGATATATTTCTGAATAGGTGGGTTCTCTTCCCGATCCCTTAAAAATTTCATTATGAGGTGTTGGGTACTTTTTTAGATATAGCATATATATGATGAAAAGGATATCCCTGAAAAAGTTACTAGTTATAATAAAAGTTTAGGAATTATTAATCAAGTTATGAAACCATCCCTTGTACAAAAAAAACACCAGATTACGTTTATATAACACTTTGGCTAGACCAGTGTTGACCTATGGTAGTGAAGCATGGACACTAAAAAAACAACATGAAAGCAGAATAACGGCTTGTGAAATGAGATTCATGCGCAGAACAGCGGGTTACACCAGATGAGATCGGAAAAGGAACACCGATATCTTAAAAGAATTGAAGACTACGCCAATTTTGGAATATATTAAACAGTACCAACTAAATTGGAAACACCATCTTGAAAGAATGAGTTCAAATCGGATCCCCAAAGCTGTTTATAATTATATACCAAGGGGACGAAGATCACTGGGCCGTCCTGGAGGGAAAATTTTCTATAGGATCGTAACAGGCCTTGGCCTAATACTTGGAAGGAAGAAGAAGAAGATATATATATATATATATATATATATAGTGAGTTAAAGAAAAATTGGAGTAGCTGTTTGTTCTTAACAAGCTTTGTTGTATTTATTGCAGTGCAACCAGAGTATCGTACAGGTATCATTTAGCACTGAGTCCTCTGGATGGTGTGTTATACATCTCAGACCCTGAATCACATCAAATCATCAGAGTGAGGAGTGTGGATGACTACTCAGATCCTGATCATAACTGGGAAACAGCAGTGGGATCAGGAGAGAGGTGTCTCCCTGGTGATGAAGCGCATTGTGGAGATGGAGCCCTTGCAAGAGATGCCAAACTTGCCTATCCAAAAGGTACAATATTATTTCCTTAATTGTATATAAATATTTCTTAATTATTTCAGATTAGAATTTCTCTGATTTATTTTGGCCAAATTTGATGGAATATTTGGGTTATACAATTTTGAAGATATGGCTTCCTTCAGAGGAGAAATTATAAACCATAGAAATCCGTGGCAATTTACAGAACTCTTGGAAATAGAACACATATCCCTAGTAACATTTACAGCTATATAAGGCATCATTAACTATTTAACTAACTTTGTGACTTATGGAACCTATAGTTTCAATGCTACTTTCATTCAGTTCATCTATTGTTCCCTGGCCTCAGACAACTGAATCCAAATCATATTTTGAATATCCAGTTCTCTAAGATCCATCTTAATCCTACACTAAGGCCTTCCTAAGTGGCTTTTCCAAAAGGGTTCTGAGTTAAGTAAAGCAAATCCTTGATTTTGAAGTTGAACAGTTGTATATATTAACAATTGCTAACTGATGGATAAAAAAGCAGTAGGTTAGTTATATAAAAATATAATTAAATAAACCTCATAGTGTCACTTCCATTAAATATGAGAAAACAGTAGGTATTGACATTAATATTGTAATTTTATATGGTATTGACATGTTCAGTATTTAATGAAATAAAGTGGTATATTACGAAGGTCATTTAATAAGTTCCCAGAACGAGGTAAAAAAAGTACATACCTCATTGAAATTATTTTTATTTTTCAATATAATATCCCTGTACACTAATGCACTTGGTCTAGCGATGTTCCAATGCCTTGATCCCATCTCAAAAATTACATTCCTACAGCCCTGCAAAATACTCCTCAACTCTGGCTACCAGTTCTTTGTTTTAAGAGAATCTTCGTCCACCAAGGAAGGTTTTCAGCTTAGGAAAGAGATGAAAGTCAGATAGAGCTATATCAGGTGAATAAGGTGGGTACAGCAAATTTTGTACTTCAGTTCGTGTATTTTTGCCATGGCAACAACACAGTGTGAGGTCACATATTATCCTGATGGAACAATACTTTTTTCCTTGCTAAACCTGGCCTTTTTTGTGTATATCTTTTGCTGTAGTTGGTCCAGAAGGTTGGCATAGTATTGTTCCATAATTGTTCAAGGTTGCAAGATAATTGATCAAAAGAATCCCTTTTACATTTGATGCCATGACCTTTCCAGCCGACTGTATTGCCTTCACTTTCTTTGGTGGTGAAGAATCATCATGTTTCCACTGTTTTGACTGTTGTTTTGTCTCTGGGGTATAGCAGTGGACCCGTGTTTCATCTGTGGTCACAAACTGGCACAAAAGAATCTTGTTTGTTTCTGTGAAAACAGGCCAAACATTCTTCAGATATATCCACTCTGATACATTTTTGACCTGGTGTTAATGGCCGCAGCACCCATCTAGCAGATAATTTTTTCATACCCAATTCCTTACTTAAAATGTAATGTGCCCATTCTGATGACATCTCTACAGCTTCAGTTATCTCTCACAATTTTAGTCGGCGATCTTCCAATACCATTTTGTGCACTTTTTCAGTTATTTCTGGAGCAGTGATATATCTTGCCCGACTACTACAGGGATAATCATCTAAGCTGTCCCGACCACATTAAACTTGGTTGTTCGCTTGAGAACTGTTGAATATGAATGTACAGAATCCCCCAATGTTTTCTGAAAATCTGCGTAAATTTCTTTTTCCTTCATGCCTTTTTTTTTACAAAGTATTTTATTTACTGCTCGAATCTCAATTTTTTTCACCTTCAAAAATTACTACATGGGAACAACAATGAATACGCGTCCACACCGCAGCTCTCCGCCCAGAGCACTGATGCACCATGTGTTTACTGCTAAAGGATGATTCATCATTATGCGGGAACCTGGTTGCACTAGTGCTGACCTATGGTTGTGATTCTGAGAACTTATCAAAAGACCCTCATATAACATTTTAGTGCTCATAAGCATTGGATATATTTGGTTAGATATTACTTAACTCTTGAACCTCCAACTTATGATCTTATCATTATAATTTCATCAAATTATTTAGCGTATATTGTGATTTACAGGAGTAGCTGTGTCAGCTGATAATGTCTTGTATTTTGCTGATGGTACAAACATTCGCATGGTTGATCGTGATGGAATTGTAACAACTGTCATTGGTAATCACATGCATAAATCACATTGGAAGCCAATACCATGTGAAGGAACTTTAAATGTAGAAGAGGTAATTACTTTTGCTCAAATACTTAATTGTTTGTATTCTATATTTGAGTGTAATTAATCAGGATAAAAGTTTGTAAAAATATTTTTCTAGCCTGTAAAATATTTCTTGAATAGCAATGGGATGCAGGAATCTCCAAGGTTTTATTTTATAACAACAATGCAAAAATAATTGTTAAAAGAATCAGATTTTACACCTCACCTCATTTTTTTAATGGTCTATTACAGCATTTCCATTGCAGTGGTTTCACTTTGCAATACCCAAATGATGGTGGCACTGGTGCTGGTGCAGTATGTCCACTTTTTTCCTTTTATCGTAAACTAAACACAAATTCAACAAACTTTGATGGCGAAATTCTAGCAATTTTCTTAAGTTTACAAAATCTCTTATATCACATCCAAAAATTTACAAAAGTTGTAATTCTATGTGACTCCAAAGCAGCCATTCTTGCTATAACACGAGACACAACACCCAAAAGCATCAAAATTATCGAATGTCACAAAATGATAAAACATTTATCCCGTCTACATAAAAAAGTTGTACTTCAATGGATTCCGGCCTATTGTGGAGTGACAGGCAATGAAATAGCCGATTTTCTAGCCAAGAAGGGTAGCAAAATTGTTTCAAACCCAACTTCTGCTCCAGTTTCCTTTCACTCTATCAAAAGAATTATCTCAAATAAATACATCAATAAACTTAGAGAAGAATACACCACCAAAACATCTGGAAAGGAATGGGAAAATCTACAAGCTTATGACATTACTACATTACAAAGAAAATCTGCAGTAGCAACATTCAGACTGCTAACGGGACATGACTGCTTGAATAAACACCTACACAGAATTGGCATAACAGATTCACCTAAATGCCCTTTTTGCAATTTAAATGAAGATATGGAAAGAAACCATCTCCTCCGTTGTCCAGCTTTTGTAGAAGAGACCAGCCTTTCTGCTAAATATTGGAGTGCAAGAGAGCGAATGATTTCATTATCAAGTGCTCGACATTAGATACCAACCAACCAACCAACTTTGCAATACTACATGCAATTGTATTGACATTGTTTAACATTATATAAAACCCTTATCACATTAACAGTTCATCTTGTCTCCTACCTTGTGTTTCATCATGTAGCACTCAGTTGTAATGTGTCAAATTAATCATCATCATCCTCTTTTAAAATTCATGACGAAACACCATTGAGGTTATGATAAAATTAAATGTTTCTTACCTCTCCTCACATAAATCTTCTAAGTAGATCGCAATTTCGAGCCCATAACAGTCTCATCTTCAGTACTTTTTTGGCGCCTGATGTTATGTCGATTGGAAGAAACTCTTCTTCTTCCTTTGACTCTCTATGTCAATGCTCTTCCATCTGAGCTACCTAGGCCTCCAATCTATTTGCAAAAATCATAGCAATGGCTCGTAGCATTTGGGGTTAGGGAATTAACAATGTATAAGAGAAAAATATGCGTTTAGATTGGAGGCCTAGGTAGCTCAGATGGAAGAGCATTTACATAGAGAGTCAAAGGTCCTGGGTTCAAACCCCAGTCTAGGTGTATATTTTTCTTTTCAAATATAATTTGTCCATCATTAAGATGTTTAAAAACGAATAATATTAACATTGAAAGATGCACTACGGGCTTTATAAGTAATGTTTAAATTCCCAATAAAAAGTCTTCTTAATAAAGAAGCTGCCATTTGCAAAAATCATAGCAACAGCTCGTAGCATTTGGGGTTAGGGAATTAACTATGTATAAGAGAAAAATATGCGTTTAGATTGGAGGCCTAGGTAGCTCAGATGGAAGAGCAATGACATGGAGAGTCAAAGGTCCTGGGTTCAAACACCAGTCTAGGGTTATATTTTTCTTTTCAAATATAATTTGTCCATCATTACCATGTTTAAAAACGAATAATATTAACATCTTCTTCCCTTTCTTCCGATCAACATAACATCAGTCACAAAAAAAGTACTGAAGATGAGACCGTTATGGTCTCGAAATCGCGATCTACTTAGAAGATTTATATGAGGGGAGGTAAGAAACATTTAATTTTACCATAAATTAAACCTCATAGTGATTAAGTCCTATAAAAGTTAAACACCGTTGAGGTTACTATGTAAAATTTACAATGAAAGTACTCCACATCCTACATCCAAAGTTGAGGAAGACTGTGACCTCAGGTATTATATTTTTACATCATCCTCTTATTGTGTCCTCCTTTCGGAAGGTTGATTCTCAAAGTTAATGTTATTTATAAATATCAAAAATTGTTTTTTAAATTGAACTTTTATAGGAAAAATCACTATGAGCTTCAATTTAAGATTTGAATTAAAATTCTTTATACCTTCACCTCATATCCAGTCTTCTAATTACACTGATTTCAAAACCTACGTGGTTTCATCTTCAGTAATATCTCAACCGATGTTATGTCATTCAGGAGAATTGCTTCTTACTCCCTTAGTTGGTGGACCGATGAACTTCCAAATCAAATCTTGTTTCACGGGAATTTAAAAATGCATTATTTTGTCTTTCAATCTTATGATGTAGATTTTCTTTTTAAACATTAAAAAATTCAAAGATAAAATAATTAATTTTGAAAATCCTGGGGTAAAAAAGATTTGATTTGGAATTTTATTGTTCTATCACCAGATGGAGGAAATGGAAGGGACTACAAGCTGTCAAATCAACAGTTAAATGTGATATTTGAAGAGACAAATTTTTTCCTAGACCGAGACTCGAACCCAGGACCTTTGGCTTTCGGTTTGAGTCTCGGTCTAGGTGAAAATTTTTCTCTTCAAATATAATTTATCCTTCATTGAGAAGTGTTAAATTAATAATAAAAATTTCAGTTAAATGTGAGTTGAAGATGAGAGTATCTCAAAAGTTGTCCTGGAGAAGAAACAAAATATGAGTTGAGGTGAAAATCTGATTCATTTACTGATTGTTCAAATAATCTTTGCATACTGTTGCATAGAATCAGAGATCTGGGGTTCAAGTTCTAGTACAAACATTATTTTTTTTAAATAACATGAAAGCAGAATAACGGCTTGTGAAATGAGATTCATGCGCGGAACAGTGGGTTACACCAGATGGGATCGGAAAAGGAACACCGATATCTTAAAAGAATTGAAGACTACGCCAATTTTGGAATATATTAAACAGTACCAACTAAATTGGAAACACCATTATATTTGAAAAGAAAAATATATGCCTAGACTGGGGTTTGAACCCAGGACCTTTGACTTTCTATGTCAATGCTCTTCCATCTGAGCCACCTAGGCCTCCAATCTAAATGCGTATTTTTCTCTTACACATAGTTAAACCCCAGTCTAGGCGTATATTTTTCTTTTCAAATATAATTTGTCCATCATTAAGGTGTTTAAAAACGAATAATATTAACATTGAAAGAAGCACTGCTGGCTTTATAAGTAATGTTTAAATTCCCAATAAAAAGTCTTCTTAACAAAGAAGCCGCCATTTGCAAAAATTGTAGCAACGGCTCGTAGCATTTGGGGTTAGGGAATTAACTATGTGTAAGAGAAAAATACGCATTTAGATTGGAGGCCTAGGTGGCTCAGATGGAAGAGCATTGACATAGAAAGTCAAAGGCCCTGGGTTCAAACCCCAGTCTAGGCGTATATTTTTCTTTTCAAATATAATTTGTCCATCATTAAGGTGTTTAAAAACTAATAATATTAACATTGAAAGAAGCACTACTGGCTTTATAAGTAATGTTCAAATTCCCAATAAAAAGTCTTCTTAACAAAGAAGCCGCCATTTGCAAAAATTGTAGCAACGGCTCGTAGCATTTGGGGTTAGGGAATTAACTATGTGTAAGAGAAAAATACGCATTTAGATTGGAGGCCTAGGTGGCTCAGATGGAAGAGCATTGACATAGAAAGTCAAAGGTCCTGGGTTCAAACCCCAGTCTAGGCGTATATTTTTCTTTTCAAATATAATTTGTCCATCATTAAGGTGTTTAAAAACAAATAATATTAACATGGAAACACCATCTTGAAAGAATGAATTCAAATCGGATCCCCAAAGCTGTTTATAATTATATACCAAGAGGACGAAGATCACTGGGCCGTCCTATGAAACGCTGGAGGGAAAATTTTCTATAGGATCGTAACAGGCCTTGGCCTAATACTTGGAAGGAAGAAGAAGAAGAATACTGTCCAGTATTGGAAAATGTTAAAATTTAAATATCACATCAAAATATTAAGCTTTTGCTTAAAATAGTAGTGTAAGATTTTTGTTAAAATATTTCTTGGATAGAAGACATCAGTTGGCTATGATAGCATTGACTATCTGCCTTCGGACAATCAGAGAATTGTATATGTGAAAAGAAAAATTGGTAATAGTTTCGATTGCTTGAATTGTGTAATAGATTGCATACTGGTGCTCAGAACCAGGGGTATGGAGTTCAATTCCCAGTTCAAGCATTAATTTTTCTTTTCAAAATAATATTGTCCAGTATTGGAAAGTATTAAAATTTAATATCACATCAAAATCTTCGTACTATTACTTCCTAACAAATATCTACTAAACCAGAAACTGTCTCACTAGCAGCATACATACTTCTTGACTATTCAAAGCTATCCATTTTGCATTCCACATACAATTGCTATCAATGCAATACAAAATATGGTTATCATGACAATTCCTTTGCATCAATGTACATGCCTTCATTAAAAATAGCTCCAACAAACTTCAGTAAAGAAAAATAAAATAAAATATGACAGTTTAGTTGTGGCTTTGGAAAAATTAGTATATACACCACAGGATCAATTTGAATTTCTTCCATAGTACATTTGTAGCCTGGACAAATCCATTGGGCTCCATTTATGTACCTCACAGAAAATCATGTCTTTCTCTCCATTAATTTATAATACAAGGTGTGGAATACGTCAGTTAACCATTGCACATGGTTGCAAGGAAAACTCAATTGGCCACCTAGATCACCAGACCTCATGCCATATGATTTTCCAATGTGGGGAATTTTGAAGGACAAAGTTTTCAGTACAAAACCACTAAACCTGCAACATTTATAGGATTTGATTGAACAGGAATTTGAAAACACTTTTGGTAACAATGGGAAATTATGTGATAACATCTGCAATTCAGTGTTACAATGATGTCATAAATGCTTGAACAACAATGTTGGCCACTTTGAACAATTTCAGTAGTTGAAATTCATCGAAGAACATTTTTGGACAACTCACCTCACAAATTTCATGTTTTTCACAATACTGCACAGTTTCATATGTAATCATGTCCATCGTCAGCCATAACTTGTCAGAGTTATGACTGACGATGGACGTGATTACGTTTGAAACTGAGCAGTATTGAGAAAAACATGAAATTTATGAGGTGAATTGTCAAAAAATGTTCTCCGATGAATTTCAATGATTATACCTCATATTGTTTACTCCCCAATAGTAATTTAATATAATTTCAGTTGTTGTTTTGAATAGACATTGTAAGCTGCAGAAAATAATATATTTGCTTTTTCAGTTAACTGATTTATACTGCACTCTGTATATTATTGTATTATCATCCTGGAAATGATAATTAAATGAAATAATTTTTATCTTCATCAGGTTCACCTGCGGTGGCCAACAGAATTAGCAATCAGTCCTCTCGACAACTCATTACATATAATTGATGACCACATGATTCTACAGTTGGCTCCTGATGGACGTGTGAAAGTTGTAGCAGGGAGACCATTGCATTGTCCTTCTCCAGTAGGTGGTTATGATACAGAACTTGCAACTCATGCTACCTTAGTGATGCCACAGAGCATTGCATTTGGACCTTCTGGTGATCTGTATGTGGCAGAAAGTGATTCACAAAGAATCAACAGAGTCAGAGTGATTGGAACAGATGGGAAGATTTCACACTATGCTGGAGCAGAATCAAAGTGCAATTGTCTGGATCGTGGCTGTGACTGTTTTGAAGAAGATCATTTCCTCGCATCCACTTCTAAATTCAATACAATTTCTTCCGTTGCTGTTACACCTGATGGGATCTTACATATTGCTGATCAAGCCAATTACAGGTATGAAATATCAAAACAGTAACAGTCAATTACACAATCAAAATTTAAACGAAGATCATGGTTTTATAATTTTCTTATTGTTTCCATGACAATCATAAAAAAAAAAAACTTAAAATCAAAGACAATGTTTATTGGCAGGGTACAGATTTTTATTTCCTAAAAGTTACGATTGCACAGATTTTTATGCTGTAAAATTTGAGATTGCATGTAGATAGTATTGAACTGTCTGTATTATGTGGTACTAAACAAAAGACCAATTTAAAAGACATTATCGATGCAACACCACGATCGCAATCATGGTGTTGCATTGATAATGTCACAAATGCAGTGACGAAACATGGGTCTGCATAGGAGTCAAGAAATATGAGGTGAGTCAAAAAACAACTCAAATTAATATATACAGAGCGTTGCAAAAAAATAACCGACAACGGAGGTGAGGTAGTATATTGAGATATGTTGATCATTTTTTAATAAGGTACCAATGTCCAGAAATGATGCATTTTCATTCTATGAGTAGCTAACTTCTCAAGGGTTCCATTAGTTGAATTTAAGTCTCAGTACTTGATAATACTATTACAGACACATCAAGTTTCTAAAATATCCACCTCCTATCTCATTGCAGAGCGTACATCGGCAGCGTAGTGATTGGCACCCACATTCAAATATGCCTGGCCTCATTTGAATTATTTGTGTAACAGCGTAGATTTGGGCTAAAAGATCCATACGTGACTCTACTGGAATCTGATAAACAGACATTCATAATTAAGACATTTTGTCTGTACATTCTTACCTCTTATGTTTGACAAAAACAACCGTAAGAGGTAAGAATGTACAGATTAAATGTCTTAATTATTAAACAGACCTCACTTTCTATTGTATTTAAAAAAAAGACTGATTCATGTCGTCCCACAAAAAGTAATCAAGAGGGTTAAGATCAGGTGATCTCGGAGGCCATGGGACTGGTCCTCCCTCTCCTAATCCATTGACCTGGATACGTGGTATCCAAATGTCTCCTCACAATTGGCATCAAAGTGAGCTGGAGCTTTGTCATGTTGCAGCCACATTCCTTTGCGAAGCCACATGTCATATGTTCCGTACCTGTCAGATGTTGTCAAGTAATGAGTCTTCAAATCCTTTGAACTAACCCTGATCTTGAGACATAATTAACTAGTCATAGTGGAAGACACACATCATATCCAGAAATTGGTACCTTATTAAAAACTGATCACCATATCACCTCCATTGTTGGTGTTTTTTTTTGCAGCACTCTGTATATATTAATTTTGAGTTGTTTTTTGACTCGCCTCATATTTCTTGACTCCTATGCAGATTCAGGTTTCTTCACTACATTTGTGACATTATCTGTATCTGCATAGGAGTCAAGAAATTTGAGGTGAGTAAAAAAAACTCAAAATTAATTAAAATAAACCTCATAGTATTATTTCCTACCTACATAACTTAACCCTGTATACACACACACACACACACACACACACACACATATATATATATATACTTACACATACACACACCATTAGTTTAAATGGAAATATAAGAAATCAGTAACACATTTGAAGTTATATAGTAGATTATTTTGTAATAATTTTATTTTAAAAATTAAATTAATGTTTTTATTACCTTACCTCATATCCTTTTTCTTCTACTGCAGTTTTGGAGCTTATCTCCATCATCATAGCCTCTAGTCGACTGTTGTTATGTCATTTCTTGGCAGTTTTCTTCTTCATTCTATCGGTGGACTGGGTGGAGGTTCATCGGTCCACCGATAGAAGGAAGAAGAAAACCGCCAAGAAATGACATAACAATGGTCGACTAGAGGCTACTGATGATGGAGATAAGCTCCGAAACTGCATTCTAGAAGAAAAAGGATATGAGGTAAGGTAATAAAAACATTAATTTAATTCTTAAATTAAACCTGATAGTGTTTTTTCCCTGTGAAAGTTAAATTTTATTTTATTTTTAATTCTAGGATCCGTTCAGTTACTGCCAGCATTCCAGATGCAAGTGTGTCTCGAGAATATGAAATATTTTCACCGGATACTCAAGAAATCTATGTCTTCAATCGATTTGGACAACACATTGCAACTAGAAATATTCTGACTGGTGAAACCAGCTACCTCTTCACTTATAACGTAAATACTAGCAATGGCAAACTTAGCACAGTCACTGATGCTGCAGGAAACAAGGTATTTTTGCTTCGTGACTATTCAAGCCAAGTGAATTCTATTGAGAACACTAAAGGACAGAAATGCAGATTAAGAATGTCTAGAATGAAGATGCTACATGAGCTTAGCACACCAGACAATTATAATGTTACGTTCGACTACCACGGACCTACAGGACTGCTAAAAACAAAACTAGATAGTACAGGTCGCAGCTATGTTTACAACTATGATGAATTTGGACGTTTGACATCTGCTATAACACCCACTGGCAAAGTAATTAGTCTGTCATTTGACCTCAGTGTTAAGGGAGCTACTGTGAAAGTCACACAGAATAATAGAAAGCCTGTTTCAATGCTCATCAAAGGATCCAGTGTGGTTACAAGACTAGGTAAGTTTACTCTTCATTAAATTTTATAATGAATATATTTGTGGTATATTATTACAAAGAATGTTGTTAGTTTGATGGACTAGAGGTTACCATGCTTACCTCTACGGAAGTAACAAATTAACCAAGCAACATAAATTATTTTAAAGTAAATAAAGTGTTGAAATTCATCGGAGAACATTTTTTGACACTCACCTTATCAATTTCATGTTTTTCACGATACTATAATTTCAGACGATTTTATGTCCATCTTCAGCCATAAATTGAGTTGGAGTAATGGCTGAAGATGGACATGAGATCATCTGAAACTATAATATCATGAAAAACATGAAATTGATGAGGTGAGTTGTCAAAAAATGTTCTCCAATGAATTTCAATGATTGTACCTCATAATGTTTTACTTCCCAACATTAATTTATTATAGATAAAGTATATTGAACTATTATAGGAAGTATCAATATTAGGTTAAATTAAAATTAAATTAAATTAAATTAAAATGTTTCATACCTCTCCTCATATCCAGTCTCCTAAGTAGATCGTGATTTCAAAGCCTTGGCAATTTCATCTTCAGTGCTTTCTTGTCTACTGAAAGTACTGAAGTTGAAGCCACCAAGACTTTGAAATTGTGATCAACTTAGAAGACTGGATATGAGGTGAGGTATAAAACATTTTAATTTAACTTAAATTAAACCTCATAGTGATTATTCCTACAAATGTTCAATAAAATGAAATTCTTTACATCTCACATCATGTACTGTCTTCTTTTTACTCCATTTTCGTAACCTAAATGGTTATATCTTCAGTAGTTTCATGTCCGATGTTCTGTCGTCCGATGTTCTGAGCACTGCTTCTTACTCCATCTGTTGGTAGACCAATGAACCACCCAATCAAATAAACTTTCCCGAGAATTAAAAAATTCATTAATTTTTCTTTCCTAGTTTTTTAAATGTGGATTTTTTTTTTCAAACAGCGAGCTCCTTAGGTTTTTCTATTTGTTTTATTTATTTTTAAAGATTATGAAATTTAATATATTTGTGGTCACAGGAAATATGCTATTAAGTATAGAATTACAACTGTATTAAAATTTTAGCATTTTTTTTATTCCATTCATTCCTATTTTCCCAATCTCCATCCTCTAATCCATTCTCCAACAATGATCTTTTAATACCTTTTATCCATATTATCTTTGGTTGATCCTTCTTATTCCATTCCTGGAGAATCCATCACACATTTTTTAGGTAATCTCTGCTCCATCAATCTTCTGACATGACCATACCATTCTTATTGTATATATTAAATGTCTCTATTTAATATGTATAATGCTTTGATATTGATGAAGTGAGATGGAAAAAAGTTATTTCCGACTCACATTTATGTATATATATGTATATGATATGAAAAGAAAAAAGAATGCTTGAGTCGGGATTTGAACTCGAGTCTCTAAAGTCTGTACCTTTAGCGCTCTAACCAACTGAGCTACCCAAGAATTCCAAGACAAACATAAGAAAATTGTATGTTTGTCTTGGAATTCTTGGGTAGCTCAGTTGGTTAGAGCGCTAAAGGTACAGACTTTAGAGACTCGAGTTCAAATCCCGACTCAAGCATTCTTTTTTCTTTTCATATCATATTTGCCTTCATTGCCAAATGTCAAAATATATTTATAATATATATATATGTACATACTATATATAATGCTGTTTATTTGACTAAAAATATTTTCCTAACTGTGTGGTACATATTTTTGCAGGAGAAGCTGAACATCGGACTCTAGTACTGGCAGATGGCAGTGTAGTTAATATGGCCCCGTGGTCTCACACAGTTAGCACAGACACTGTTCCATACACTGTTTTATCAGACATTGATCCAGTTCTGGGTGAAAGTTTCCCAGTTCCTGCCAAACAGAAGACTGAGATTGGAGGAGACTTGGCTAATAGGTTTGAATGGCGATACTTCTTGCGTCGAGCCCAAGGTGGTGGAAAATCTGGTGGTGGAAGAGGAAGTGGCAAACCAGTGGTTCAAGTTGGAAGGAAACTTCGTGTAAATGGTGAAAACTTGTTGACTACAGAATATGATCGTGAGACAGGAACTGTAGCAGTTTTCATGGATGATAGAATCACAGAACTTCTTAATGTCACATATGATCGAACAGCAAGACCTGTCAAATGGGGACCAAGGTGTGTTTTATTTATATCTATATTTGTTTATTTGGAATGAAAGAGGTGCATGGAAACTTCTTGTAGGAAAACCAGAAGGAAAATGCCCAGTTGTAGACCAAGAAGGAGGTGGGAGAATAACATTAACCAAGATTTGAAGGAAGTAGATTATACAGGGGATGATTGGAAAACATTAGCTTAGGATATCGATGTATGGAGAGTTTACATATGCATGGTCATGAATGTACGGTTTTAATAGTACCAGTGAGTCAGTTAGTCATTTATTATTTTGGGTACTAGAGTGACTCAATCCTAATGAAGTATTTTTTATAAGATATGCAGTGCCCACCCAGCATCCTGAGGAATTTGGGTAGCTACAATAAGTAGCAGCTTTAGGTTGAGAAAATCAACTCTAGTGGCTGAAGGACCCAGTATGCTGACCACATGTCGCCCTTACACTGGCAGGATCATTGTCTACCTATGTGATTAACATGTGGATGTCAGGCCTGTGGATGTCAGGCCTGCAGCCTGCTGTTGGGCTAAGGGCATTTTAGGCCTGTTGCGCCATGGAGTTTTTGAAAAACTTTGTCATCTTGACATAGTTTTTTAAATAGAAAACCTTAGATATTAAATTGTCTATAAATGAAAATAAAATTTAAAAAATACAGATTTTTAATTACAAATTTGGAAATCGTTAAGCAAATCAAAATTACCATCTTTTGAAATGGCTAATTATATAACCATGTAACATATTTTTGTTTTACTGTATATGAGGGAATACAGCTATTTCTTCTTCTTCTTCCTTCCAAGTATTAGGCCCAGAGATCTTCGTCCTCCTGGTATATGTTAAGAATTTATTGTTAAATTCAAAATAAACCAAATAGCCTTTACTTATTTTAGGAATTCTCACTATGAGGTATATTCATTAAAGTAGAATTTTTTATCACTCACCTCATATTGTTCTTCTTATTTGACTATAAAGTAGTTTCGGAACATAGTTTCTGTTCCATCCTCAGTATCGTCATGACCGTTGTTCTGTCGTCTTGAAGAGCTTGGAATAGAAACTATGTTCTGAAACTAGTTTATAGTCAAATAAGAAGAACAATATGAGGTGAGTGATAAAAAATTCTACTTTAACAAATAGCCTTTTTTCATTTTTTTCACTGATGATACTATTCACTCTTCCTCTCAAACTCAGCACTTTAATGATTAACAGATTCTGTAAGAGTTCAAACAGATTTAAATTTTATTCTGTTTTGCAGAAATGGAATATTTGCTGGAGTGGAACTAGAATATGATCGATTCAGTCGTCTCACCAGTTGGAAATGGGGAGATCTTACTGAGAGCTATGGTTTTGACCGAGCAGGCCGTCTCTCTGAAATTCGTTATGGAGATGGTTCAGCTATGATATATGCCTTCAAAGATATGTTTAGCAGTTTGGTAAGTTCTACTTTTGAAAATTATGCTAATAGATTCTTAGGAGATTATTTTTTAAAAAAAGTGCAATTTTATGGAAATATTTTATTACATGTGACGTGAAAAAATTTTCTAAGTACCAATCATAACATCATGTGCATGTGCCAACAAACGTGAAGCAGTTTACACTATGGAATCACGGGATGCAGCCAACATATACACAGTATTTAATAAACCTAAAATTTAAGTATTCTAACCTGTGAAAGACCAACCTAAAAGCTAATGCAATTTATGCACTCTAACCTGTGAAAGAATGCAACGCCTAAAATAAATAGTAAGTTCTGAAATGCTGAAGTATATGTGTACAGTTAATTAGTACATTGTATGTTGGCAGCACTGGAACACGTCTTTGTTGTTGCTTAGAATATTTGTTGAAATCAATAAGGCTGCCATGTCTTCATGCTATGTATGTAGTTAAATATCGTCGAAAAATATATTGAAATAATCATTAGAAAAATGTAAAATCCATTGTAAATGGAGGGAAATAATTTGAAAAATTAAACCCTAAGAATGAAATTTGACAGGAGTTTATAAAGGAATTGAAAAGTTCACGTCACAGGTTGTATAAATTTTAGTCCAATTTTTCTTCCATTTCACATACTTTTAAAAAAATTTTGTTTATGGAAATCTGTTTAATCAGCTTAACCTAATAGAATACAATTTACTTGTATTTTGAAATGTTAACTCACAAATACATTTAGTTTTAATACATCTTGGCTATTCACTGAACAGTTATAGGAATGATTATATATTTTTCTTCTTTCCTCCAATTCAAATGGAGCTACTATTAGAAGCATTCATAGTTAAATATGGGAAATAACATTATGAGGTTCTTAATTCGTGAATTAATGAGTCATTTTTTCATGTCTTATCTCATATTTTATGTTTCTTTAAACATGGGAACTAGTTTTCAAGAGAAGGATCCGGTAGTCATAATGTCGGTTGAAAATGAGAGAGATCCATCTCTTGAAAACTAGTTCCCGTGTTTAAAGAAACATAAAATATGAGGTAAGATGTGAAAAAATGACTCATTAATTTACGTATTAGTTGCATATATGAATCACACTATAAAAATGCATATTAAAAATCTGCCGTCCTATTATAGGAGAGCCTATCATTGTACTTCAGTGCATACATATACCATGGCGAAAGTATTCGTCATTGTATTACAATGGGTTAAACAATTTGACTTTGAAGTATTAGTATTTTGATATTTTTTAATCACTTTCATCTGTAATAGCACCAGTACCTTATAAATATACTCCAGGGAGGATTTTCGGAATGAGCTGTAAGATGAGATCTGAAAATCTTATATTTGTTGAAAATAAACTTTACATTTTTATGCAATAGTACTATGGTGCTCCAGAGATTAATGTTAGCTTTACTGATTGCTGGATGTTGTGGTAGATGGAGTTTATGCATAATGAATTGTTACATGAAACACATGATCTTTTTCCACTGCCTTGTGTTTTAATCAACAGTAACTAATAAATCTAATATGAATTAAGAAAAAAGTAATTTATTGCAAGAAATGGTTAGCAAAAGGTGATGAATAAAATATATTAAAGTTAAAAGGATCATAAGAATCAAGCTATATATATAGAATCTAAGTAAGAATCTGCAAAGACCAGCTCAATGAGTTTTATAATTCAACCATTCTCTCTTCAATTCCATAATATATTAAGGGTCGAATGTTTGAATGCATTAGACAGTAAAAGGCGTTCTCTGCTGATAAAGTTTTATCCAAACACATTTTTCTTACTCAGAAATCTATTCACGCAGTAATAATTGTAAGCTACCTGACAAGTTACCTTAAGATTGTAGCTCAAGATATAAACTTATGTGAAAATCCCGAAGGGAACCGATGGTAACCGATGTAGTTTGAAACTTATCGAAGATGTCGGACCTTGAAGACTTCGATCATGTTTTCGGTATATGCGGAGAAGAGGAAATTGATAGAGTCTACCAAAGAATTCAACTGGAAGAACAGGAGAATAGGCGTAATATTGCGCGTCGCAGACGTGTTTGTATACGGTATTATTTGCGGGATGCAAGCATAAATGCATTCCTCTATAGCAGACGAAAATAACGGAAGTGGTTTTATCGCTGAGAATTCTGGGTAATTCATTGCCAATATTACGAAAACGTCAACATTCATGCATGACCGGTAAGGCGGCCGTTAATTCGATCTCAGCTCACCAGTGATTGGAAGTAATTTGAGTAGAGACTAATGTATTTGCATATGACCCTAAATCTCTTTTGAAAGTTTTGTTTTTCCTCATTTATTTTGGTGCAAAATATCAGACCTATATCTACTGTATAGTCCACCGCTGTGGTCTCAAGGTAGCATGCTGCCTTGTCACGCAGCGGGCCCAGGTTCGATCCCCGGTCGGGGCAGTTTTTCTGGGTGAGGTTTTTATCGGAGTTTTTCCTCACCTGTAAGACAAATGTCAGGAAAACTTTAAGGCCCAAACGGTCCCCGAAATCATATGGCCATCATCCTTATCACATCCTTATCATTATCATCATCACCATCATCCTTCACCGGTGTGGAAAGCAACGGGAAGCTACCACACCTACACAATTCCCTAGTAAAGCTGAAAGCATAGCATGAAAATGCTATGATTGCAGTGAAGGACCTGCCTTTGGGCAGAATTACTATGGATGGATCTACTGTATTGTGGAAAGCAACGGGAAGCTACCACACCTACAATTCCCTAGTAAAGCTGCAAACATAGCATGGAAATGCTATGATTGCAGTGAAGGACCTGCCTTCGGGCAGAATTACTATGGATGGATCTACTGTATCTACATCTTCAAATCTCAGTCATGAAAAAAACAGACTTATTATGTTCTATTGCTGAAATCTTTATATTTTACTTAGATATTGGGGGGGGGGATTCTTTTGGACATTCTTTGGTTGGTTAAAAAATGAATAAGCATATACATACAGGATTTTAACTACTATGGTACAAAAAACCGTAAAGGAAGTCTTCTAAGAGCCTTCCACTTTGTCTTCATCATATGGTAGTTTGTAATGTGTTAGAAAATACATTAAATAAATTTTAAAAGTTTTAAAATTAAAACTAAAAGCTGAGTCCTATGAATATATTTATTTTTTAAATATTTATATTTATATCATATTGTGTGAATTATTATGGTGCTTGCAGCATTTTCTAAACTTCATTGATGGATAAGCTATAGAAAAATTAATATATTTATAATTACATTTCTAATAATTTTGATTACAGTTGTCTGAATTTTTTTTTAAGTATGACACACAATTCTATAAAACATAATATGAAGTTTAATGTATAAAGTATATTAAGTAAAGTAAGTAAAGTAAAGTGATCCCACAACAGGCCCGGAAGCCCTTGGGGTAGTAGGAGGTTAAGGCTCCCACTTTTCCTAGACAATCGGCACTTTTTATGTCAGCCGGGTTGTCAGCCCTGCGTGACGGCCGCCTTTACCCCCAGAACAGGCGTCTGGTACTCATTTCCGTTAGAGGCTGAGTCGACCCCAGGGCCATAGTGCCGCCAGAGGGATGTATAAAGTATATTAGTGAGAGATATAATGAAAAATTTTCAAGTTTTGAAAGAATTTTTTCACCCATATAAAGATGAATTTGAAGTACCATGTAATTAAAATTAATATTTTAATAGAAAGTTCAATGAGGTTTATTTTAAAATAACAATGAGGCTCATTTTAACAAATTTATACTAACTCTAAAATAAATGAGGGACATTTGAAGAAGTGGCTGAATTCAAATACCTCGGAACAGTAATTACAAATAGGAATGAGGTGCATAAAGAAATTAAACATAGGCCTAAATTCTGGAAATGCCTGCTATTATGCATTGCAAGGACTCTTGTCATCCAAACTTCTCTCGAAAGACATTAAACTGAAAATATATAAAACTGTTATTCTCCCAGTTATATTATATGAACTCTTATTTTAAGGGAGGAGAAAAGATTATGGATATTTGAAAATAAAGTTCTTAGGAAAATATTTGGACCCAAGAGAGATGAACAGACAGGTGAATGAAGAAGATTACATTACAGTAAGCTACATGATCCTTATGGGAAACCAGATACAGTAATAAGAATTACAATAAGAAGAGTTAAGTCTCATAGATTGTGATGGGAAGTATATGTGGCACGAATGAAGGAGGGGCATGGAAACTCCTTGTTGGAAAACCAGAGGGAAAGTGCCCAGTAGGCCGGGCAAGAATGAGGTGGGAGAATAACATGAACCATGATTTGATGGAAATAGATTATACAGGTGATGATTCGAAAACAATAACTCGGGGTAGGGATTTTGGATAGCTTATGTCCACATGACAATGAATCTATGGGTTCTACTCTAAAATTTATTACCATGTAATTAACTTAGCATATTTAATCAGTTTTATTATTATTTCTGTAGAGTTTAAAATATAAGTATTAATATAGTACTTTTGTTTGTAATTTGTAGCCACTGAAAGTAACAACTCCAAGAGGCAGTGACTACTTGCTGCAGTATGATGAAGCTGGGGCTCTCCAGTCACTTACAACACCACGTGGACATATCCATGCATTCTCACTACAAACATCTCTGGGCTTCTTCAAGTACCAATACTTTTCTCCCATGAATCGACATCCATACGAGATCCTGTATAACGATGATGGACAGATACTTGCGAAAGTATATCCTCATCAGTCTGGCAAAGTTGCATATGTGTATGATCAGAGTGGGAAATTAGAAACAATATTAGCTGGCCTCTCATCAATCCACTATACATACCAGGAAAGCACTAGTTTGGTAAAGAGTATAGACATAATTGAACCAAACTTTGAGTTGAAGCAAGAATACAAACATCATGCTGGCATTCTCAAGGATGAAAGATTGAAATACGGAAGCAAGAGTGGCTTAGACAATGCTCATTTCCGCTATCAATATGACGGAAATGCTAGAATATCTGGTATTGATGTTGAAATCAATGGAAAAGAACTTCCTCAACTAAGATTGAAATACAATCAGAATTTGGGCATGTTGGAAGGTGTAAGTGACCTGAGAATATATCGTAACACATTCAACCGTTCTGTAATGCAAGATACAAGCAAACAATTTTTCACTATTACAGATTATGATAGCCATGGTCGAGTGAAGTCACTTCTCATAAATATAAAGTCATTTGATGTATACAGATTAGAATTGGACTATGATAAAAGAAATAGAATCAAAATACAAAAATTGACAATTGGAAGGACAACGTCTACAGATAGAATAACGTATAATGCAGATGGCCATGTGCTGGAAGTAATAGGAAATGGAAATTGGAAATATGTATATGATGAAAATGGTAACGTAATTGGTGTTATTGAACAAGGAGAAAAGATATCACTTGGTTATGACAGTGGAGACCGTGTTGTTCAATATGGAGATGTTGAATTTAACAGTTATGATGGCCGTGGATTTGTCGTAAGAAGAGGAGAACAGAAATACCGATACAATTCAAGAGCTCAACTAATCCATGCATTTGAACGAGATAAATTCCAAACGTGGTATTTCTATGATGACCGCGGCAGACTTATATCATGGCATGATGAACGTGGTAATGTGACTCAATATTTTTATGCTAATCCAAGCACTCCAGATCTAATATCTCATGTTCATTTCCCAAAAAGTGGCAGAACTTTCAGACTATTATACGATGAAAGACTAGTTCTTATAACAGTTGAAACTTCAGAACAACGGTTTTATGTGGCTTCTGATCCAAATGGTTCACCCTTGGCACTCTTTGATACAAATGGTAATATCATAAAAGAGATTCGTCGAACTCCATTTGGAAAAGTGACTAAAGATTCAAATCCAGATTTTTATCTTCCTGTTGATTTCCATGGTGGATTATTGGACCCGAATACAGGACTTGTGTATCTGAATAAGAGACTTTATGACCCAGTTGTGGGTCAGTGGATGACACCTGCATGGGAGGAACTGGCCAACCAATTAACCACACCTACAGATGTCTTCATCTATCGTTTCAACAACAATGATCCTGTTAATAAACGTCACAATATCACATATATGACAGGTGAGTTCATATATCATATGCCGGCAATCAAAACCTTGTAACTCCATAATTAAAAAAAATAGGAGAAAGAAGAAACCTTATAACTGGTTGATTTTTAAGATTTCTAAGTCAAAATCTATTATATTTTAAAATTAGTTTCTGAAAAGTATTACACCAGAGATGTGACTTCTTGGATCTGAGTTTACAACAGACGAAATCTAGCTATTCCTCCCCGCCAGAGATGCAAGTTTTTGGGCCTGAGGTTAATAGCTGAGGAAATTCATGGTTTTTGTAATCATTAATAGATGGCAGCAAAACATCTTGGAGTTACAAGACTTTAACAACATGCAAACAATTTATTTGTTTATTGAATAATGCAAAAATCTGGATTTTAGCCTTGAATGGAGTTATGAGGGTTTGATTTCTGGCTGATGTTATAGATACTAAATTGATATGGGTATGTGTGTGTGTGTGTATATGTGTTCTAATGTCACCCTCTGCACTTTACGTGCTTCTGGTTCTTTGCTGGGTAGATAGATGGCATTTATGAGATCCACCACTTCACCAGACCACTTTAATGCAGTTGTTGTATTCTTGTATTGTGTACAGAGAAGAGTGTAAGATGTTTGTGTTATTTTATTTAACTTTCAAAGGGAAACACTATGAGGTTTAATTTAAGAATTACTGCAGTCTAGAAGATTAAAGGATATGAGATGAGGTAATAAAAATATTAATTTAATTCGTATGTTTTTGTGTTTGTATGGTGTAAAGTGTGTTGTATGAGGGATGATGAAGAGAAGGGAGAAGGTAAAACTTGGTGTCAGCCCATACCCTACTCCTATCGAAAAACACCAAGGGAGCTGCTGGGCTTAACATCCCCATCTAGTGGATGAATGGATATCAACAGTACCATATGCCATCTCAACATATGTACTGCAGAGGGGTTTGCAATTTAATGCAGGAATCTGGTGCACAATCTAGTGATTAAAAATTGTACACCACCACTCCTCTTGGCCCCCGATATTGAAAATTTTGCAATTACATTAATTAATATTAATTATACTATTTTTAGTCTGGACATCTTACCTCAATATTAATGTTGATTTGTTCTTGAACATGTTTCAAAACAACTGTTTTATTGTCAGCTTTCCCAGTCTGGGAATCGAACCCCGGTTCAGGCAAAAATTTTTCTCTTTACCATTGATTTACAATAATTTAATTGTATTCATTAAATTTACTTATTTCTATCATAGTAATAGCTTTAGCTTCTCAATATTAATTTAATATGTTACACAACCTGGATGTCGATGTCAGCTCCATCCTGTGGTTGGCCAAAGAACCTCCAAACAAGGTCACGCTCCGTCGATATTTCAAAATTCATAACTCTGTTTTTGTTCTTCTGAATATAAATTTTTTCCCAAATAGTCAGCTCTTTTGTATTTTCTAACTGTTTTAATAATTTAGTGTCTGAATTTATATTATGTTTTTCAGACCAAACATGAGCAGCAACTGCAGATTTTTCCATTTCCCCATTTTTAATATTTCTTATGTGTTCTTTGGTTCTAATTTTTAGGTTTCTTTTTGTTTTTCCTATATATATCTTTTCACAACTCATGCATTCAATTTGATACATTCCTGACTTTATTTTTATCAATTGTTTCATTTTTGTTGGTTTTTATTAGTTTATTTAAACTGTAGTTATTTTTCGGTGCTAATTTAATATTATACTTCTCAAATATCTTTTGGAATTTATTGTGTACCCGAGGGTGATATGTGAATTTCCTATATTTTTTTCATATGTGGTTCTTCTTTTTGAAGAGTACTTCTGTTTATCATTTTTTGTGTTTTATGCTTTTCTATCCTTTTATATACCATTTTTTTTTGTATTTATATATCTTTGTAAAAGGCTTGATACTATGTGTGTGTATTCTAATGCCACCCACTGCACTTTACATGCTTTGGATTCCACACTGGATAGATAGATTGTGTTATTGTGGTCTGTTTTCAATTTACACACCACTTCAGCAAAGCACTTTACATGGATGACATATTCTTGTATTGTGTACAGAGAGGAATGTAGGTTGAATGTATTTTTTTATGTCTGTGTAGTGTAAATTGTATTGTATGAGGATTAATGATGAAGAGAAGAGAGAAGGTTAAACCCGATGCTATTATCTAGCCTACTCCATTTGAAAAGCACCAAGGGGGCCACAAGGTTTAATGTCACAATCCAATGGACAAATCGCTATCAGCAATACTACATGTCTTCTGAACACGTGTACTGCAGAGAGGTTGCAATTTAATGCAGGAATCTGGTGCATAATATAGCAATTAAAAATTGTACACCACCACCTCTCCTGGTCCTGAGATTAAAAATTTAGCAATTAACAATTGAAATTTTCAACCCTGCTGGGTATCGAACCCGGGCCCACTAGTCAGGAAGTAGGTATGCTACCACCTGAGCCAGCACAGCAGAATGGTTTTATAACATTTAATTTGTAATCTTTAAGAAATAAATGACTAAAATGAAATATTTTTTGCGTGATAGTGCATTTTGTCATACTTACAGCAATGGCGACCATGATTGAAAGTTCAACTTTCTACATTTTGGGGTTGCCAACCTAAATAACTATATTGTAATAAAATAACTATACTGTAATATTACATATTATGAACCACGTGTGGGAAGAAAAACCACTGCCCTATATATACGTACAATGTTTATACAAAAAAAATATCCAACAGGTAGTGTTAATATACATTATATGAAACAAGTTGAAGCATTTGAAATAAACTGAACTTTATTTGAAACAATATTAAACAATAAATACGTACTTGCCGCCATTTTATGACTAATTGGCATCATTGCCTCCTGTAGTTTCAACTAATAAACATTGCCCACTCTGTTAATGTTAGTCAGTTATTTATAATGAATGCAAATATTTCCAACAAAGATATTATTTTAATATTATTTATTATTTTGAAAACACCATCGCACAAACAATAATGTATAATGCACGTTTGTGAAGTATTTTACAGAATCTTGGAAATTAAAAACCTTGCTATTGCTCAGTTTTAAACATTTTCCTCACTTCTGTAAAAATGACTTCCCAACCTCGCATCGTAATATACTATTACTAACCTGTAGCATACTGTATTTTGCAGATCTGCCAAGCTGGTTGAAGTTATATGGTTATGATGTAAGCAATATGCTGGGGTCGTCATACACATCACGTATGGTCTATCAGCCTAGAGCCATCGTCACTTCTCCGCAGCTGTCGCCTGACTTTGGTGTCATGTCTGGTCTGCAGTGTATCGTGGACAAGATGAATGAGAAGTTCAGTGATCTGGGTTTTGTCCCAAAACCACTTCTGAAGATGGAACCCAAAACCCGCAACCTTCTTCCACGTGTGGCATATAGAAGAGCAGTCTTTGGTGAAGGTGTTCTCATATCTCGCGTAGATGGACGAGCCATTGTCAGCGTAGTGGAGGGTGTGAACGGTGTTGTACAGGACGTAGTGACCTCTGTGTTCAATAATTCATACTTCCTGGACTTGCATTTCAGTCTCCATGACCAAGATGTGTTCTATTTTGTAAAAGACAATGTTTTAAAAATTCGAGATGATCAGGAGGAGTTGAGACGTTTAGGAGGGATGTTTAATATCTCTGCACATGAGACTGCATCAGAACACGGAGGAGCAGGAGGTACTAAAGAGTTGAGACTGCACAATCCAGACGCTGCTGTTTTTATCCGCTACGGTGCAGATCCTGAACAGGAGCGCCATCGCATTCTTAAACACGCACACAAGAGAGCTGTGGAGAGAGCATGGGAGCTAGAGAAACAATTGGTTGCAGCAGGGTTCCGCGGGCGTGGAGACTGGACTGAAGAAGAGAAGGAAGAACTGATCCTCCATGGTGATGTAGATGGTTATGAAGGTGTGGACATTCACAGCATTCACAGGTATCCACAGTTAGCAGACGATCCTGGAAATGTGGGCTTTCGACGGGATACCAAGCGCAAAAGAAGAAAGAGTAATGGAGGGAGTCGAAGACTGAGGTCTCGTAGACATGACTCGTGATTCTACATAGATTCATTTTGATTTGCAGCCGGCCATCAAGTACCCTGTCAACGAGTAAATCTTGCAGGACTTCTTAAACAGTACTGATATAAACAATTGTTTGAACTGCATAAAACATTTTCTTCTCTAGGTATTGCAAAATGTGAAAGTGAATATACTTCTCATGTACATAAAAGGACAGGATGATTATAAAAACTGCATCCATTAACCCTCAGGTGACCATAGTAATCAGATGGTCATAACTAGTCCTTCTGTGTCCGTCACGGTAATTTGTCGAGAGTTGAATGCATGTGTATGAGTGAGAATCAATATCATGTATATTTTATAACTTTTCAGAGTGTGTGCAAGGAATTTTTCCTATCTACGAGTTGGTAGAAAAGGTTGATGAGATTAACAAGAATCTGAATGAGAAAAATAGAGTGAACTGTGTTGAGAATGTATTGAGGAAACTGTTCATGAGTCATTAGAGATTAGTTTTGAGAGAGTTATGTTGCTAAATCCCCTATGCAGGGTATAATTTGGAGGCTCTTAGAGCGGTGTAAATAAACGCTTGCACTTTAGTGTCGGAAAGAAAACGTGACGGAATTACTGCAGAAGATAGTAGCAACACCAGCTTTACCTTTCAATGGAATCCTACTGTAGAAAAGTTGTACGGCCCTTCTGAAAATAACCACCTATTGGCAATGAAGATTTTCAGTGATATTATGAACGTTAAAGTTTACACAATAGGCCTACAGTGTTTTAATTTAAGACTGGAGAAATTGTGTTTTTATTAAATACATTAAGCACAGATAACAACAGAGAAGAAAATAAATTGTGCATCTTGAAGTATATAGCAAAATCAAATACTTAATAAGATAAAAAAACAGGGTAGTTTAAAAGCAAACAGAATTCCCATTTTGAAAGATAGCAGTGTTCATGAATGAACATTGTATGTTTCTGGTATTATAAAGTTTAATTGAATAATATGTATTTCATACTCCTTGGTATGGATGAAATGAAAGTGAGTCCTTCATCTTTTTATTACGATCCTCTCGTTTGGAACAGTGTGGAGTAATATGTGACCAGAACTTATTTCTTCAGTAGAAATCCTGAGAGAAAGCAAGAAAGAGAACTTGTATAAGCTTTTTATAGAAAACACTTTGAAAAGAGAGAAAAAATAAAAAATAATAAAAAAAATATTCTACTACAGTATTGTACATATACGAAGAAACAAAACAAAAAACCGTTCCTCGTTGTGCTTACAGCTGCAGTCCCAGCTCCGCGATTTCTAGATGACTCATCTTTCAATGTCTGTGATTTTGCATTGCAATATGAATACTGTAGTGTGAGTGCCATTCAATATTAAAAATGTTGTTTTTTTGTATCAACTGCAGTTTTTATTGAATGGCAGTTTTTTTCATAGACTAAATGCAAAAAAAAAGGTTAGCATGGCTATTGTCAAGTGAAGGGTAAACATTTTAGACTCCAGTTTATGATTTTGGGCTAACAAATTACTGTGAGGCAAGTTTTATTTTTCAACAATACGCTCACATGGCTTTCTATCTTTGGTGCTTCATAATGTTAATAAGACCTGTTATTATTGTACTTGGAAGCAAATATTTTATGATTTCTGTGAAGTCTGTAATGTAATCTAAGTGCAGTTCCCTCACATGTGTACACACATCAATTTGTCATTTGTTTTTAAAATGGTACTGCAAGATATTATCAACTGTTTATTTTTCTCATTCCAAAATTAAAATAAGTGCTACCATTAATAGTTGTGATTAAATTTTAAAAGTTGTATATTTGAAAGGGTGAAAAATGTTAAATCATTCAGTGTATTATTTATGTGTACACTCTCTTTTATTTTATTGAGATGAGTGGAATAAGAATGTGCCACTTATAGGCCTCATGAAGACAGATATTTTTTCAAAGGTTTTTACCTGACTAAAAAAAAAAAAGAAAGCAATACTTATCTAGTAGTTCTCGTTTATACAAATGTGCAATTCTTGTAATATGTTTTAAGTCTTTGGAAGAGAAAAGTGACTCAACACTTTAGATGCGCGCTGAGGCCTTGAGCTGAAATGGTAGTAGGCCTGTTTGGAGGGTCCACATGTTTCTTTATCCACTGGAACTTGTTTCTTACTAAACAACAGTTTCCTACCCTGATGTTGTATTTATTTGGCCTGAGGCCCCTGTGAATAAATAGAAAAATAACACTGTAGCATGTCAGTTCGGATGGGACTCATCTGCGTAACTAATTGTACATATAGACTTAACTAAACATATACACGTAATGCAATGTCTACAATATTGTACAATGATGTTATCATAGGACTTATGTAAGAGGTTACACATTATATATGACAGTGATAGATTCTTGTCCAGTTGTTATGTTTTTCTGCTTAACAAATCATTCCTCTTGAATAGGTTGATGCAGTGTTCAGGTACATGTTGCTTACTATATTTTTTTTTTGTTAGCAGTTCTCAACTTCTGCTATTCTTTGCAGATTTTGTTACTTTGCAAAAGAGATCTCCAATATTCTGGCATTACTAGGGCTTGGAGAACATCTAACAGCTTGGCTAACAGTGGAGGATAAATTGAAAACATTGGACATTCTGGAACTAGTAGGCCTATTGTTTAAGCACAATCACTGCATAAACACAGAATGTGTAGTGTTTTATGAAACACTATTCTGAGCCCTAGTTATCCCAATTAACTCATGAGTTAATACATATGTGAGATGGAAGGGATATGAGTGCATCAAATTAAAAACTTTGTAAAAATAAACAATTTGGAATGATTTTATTTTAACAATTATGGTACTAACAGGTTCATGAGAGCAAAAAAACAAAAAATCACATTGTGATTTTTTTAACTTACATTTATTATATAAGCACTATATCTTATAATTATTACTAATATTTTAAAAATTGTTTGCTAATCACTCTCTATCTCAAGATAAACTCACTGTTTTGAGTCAGATAAAAGGTTACAATTATAAAATTGTATCTGAATTCTCAGTCGTCTTCAACTATCTAAAACTTTTAAAATCAAAATTACATTGGGAAGTCACTATGAGATAATTTTCAATTTATAAATTGAGTTGTAGAAACATTTTCATCCATCTCACCTCATAAAGTTCCATGTTTTCATGATACTGGTTTCAAAGGCCTTTGCCTTCTCCATAATTCAAACTCCAATTGTTGAAATTTTGTCATTTTCACCATCTTCTGAACTGCCATCTAGTGCTGATTTTATGAATTTAGAGATTAAATTTTTAAAAAAATTAACAAATTCAATATTACATTGGCACCGATTGACAAATTTAATTTGAGTAATCTACGAATAACTAATAAAAAGGTTAATGTCCCAGATAGCGAGAAATCTGGAATTTATCAAATTAGTTGCAATGACTGTAAGAAAGTATATATAGGGAAAAATAAAAGGAATTTAGAGGCTCATACAAAAGAACACTATAAATATTAAAAATGGTGAAATTGAAAAATTGGCAAATGCAGCTCGTAGTTTGCTAGAGAATCACAAGTGGAAGAGAAACTGAACTTTTGGAACATTCAGAGAAGCCTTTGGAATTAACTGATTGGGAAAACATATACATTAGAAGAACAAATATAGATCCATAAATTTTGAAGTTCCTGGCGAGGAAAATTTAATTTACAAGTTTATAAAATCCAACCAGATGGCAGTTCAGAAGATGATGGTAACGTCAACATTTCAACAGTTGGAATTTGACTGATGATGAAGGCCTTTGAACCCAGTATCATGAAAACACTGAACTTTACAAGATGAGATGTAAAAACATTTTATCCAACTCAATATATAAATTATATCTAAAACTTTGGTTAATAAAAGCTTATTGTATTCCTTTTGGAACATGTTATCAGCAGCTGAAGATAGAACATGCTCTGAAAAGCATAAAATCAAGTTTTTTTATAACCCGAGTTTTACCATGACCAATATTATGTTATGGAAGTGAGGCATGGACAATGAGAAGTAAGGACATCCATTGTATCACAGCAAATGAAATTAAATTCACAAGATTGTCAGCAGTTTATTTCCAATGGGATTACAAAAGAAATGAAGAGGTCCTGCAAGAACTTCATTTAGAAACAGTTATCCATTTATAAACAATTAATAATACAATTGAATGGGTGAGATGCAAAACAAAGAGATTCCTTACAGTATAGTTTTGAGAGAACAAAAAACAATTTCTATGGAAAATTTAGTACATTTTATGAAAAAGTTAATATTGGTGATTTGTACAACTAGTTGAGGGTTGTATCTTCCACTTACTTCCAATAACGTAATGTTTATTGTTATTTCATAATAAATGTCCAAAATTCAGGGAATTTTTTCCTTTTGCATCTCACCAGGACAATATATAACATTTGAAGAGAAAAATATATAACATATTTAAAAAGAAATGTATTAATTACAATCAAATATTTAAATAAAGTGTCAATATTTTAAACATCAATTTACTTGAATGGATGGATTCAATATTAATATAGCTCTGAATAAAATCATCCATTTTTCTTTCTGATCACTCACAAAGCATGTTCAGTCCTGTTCTTAAGGAACTGTATCAGCAGACCACAGCAATATATTGTTGTAGAACTACTTATGTTCATTTGGAATATATTCTATTATCTTGATTTAAATCCAAACTGAAAGAATCTTTTTCTTTTGCATTTCACTGAAAATTTTACATCTGACTTTAACAGAGTTAAAATGAAGGAATTTTTTTCCTTTTTTCTAACGTTGGATATAGGTTATGTTAAGGTAGAAAATTACTAATATTTAATTTTAGGAAGTTATATTTTGAGGTTATTTTAATTATATTATTTTTGGTCTGGACATCTTACCTCAATATTAATGTTGATTTGTTCTTGGACATGTTTCAAAACAATTCTGTTTTATCGTCAGCTTTCCCAGTCTGGGATAAAACAGAATTGTTTTGAAACATGTCCAAGAACAAATCAACATTAATATTGAGGTAAGATGTCCAGACCAAAAATAATATAAAGAAAATTACTATCTCAGTTTGAAATGACCAAAAAGTGGAATGTTTTCTTTTTGCATCTACAATTCAATTAGAAAACTCATTTAAAACATAATGTCCAAGAACAGACTCCCAAAAGCCATGCTTCATTATCGCCCACATGTAAAGAAATCTTTGGGCTGTCTGAGGAAGACATGAATTAAAATGTTTGGTAGATGATAATGTTTTGTATAGTTGAGGATGACTGAGATCTCAGGTAAAATTTTATGAAAGATCTTTTGTATAGTTACCTCAATAGTTACCTCAATTACTTTTAAAAACATTGGAGTCAGATCATAAATAAAAGAATTACAAGGAATAAATTAAAAATGGCATTTTTAAATTTAAAAATGGTTAATACCTTGAGGAAAAGTGAATTATTTATTATTCTAATAATGTAAACATTTTCAAAATTAAAAAAAAAATATTTTTGTCAGTGCAATCTTTCTTTGAATAAAAATATTAACAGTCTCAAGGTTTTGTACTGTGAGTATGAAGTGTGAATAGCATATGCATAATTTATTTGTAAATGTGGGATTTTTTAAAAATAATGAGTTACACAATAAATTGTCAGTACTTAAAATGGTTCTCTTTTTTTGACAATAGATGCTTGCTGTGTACAGTAGTGACTTGCTTGACTTATTCATTATGATTTATATATATCCCATGAAGAACTTCCTTTTTTTTTTCTCCATTAAAAAGGAAGTTACAAGAAAATATATTTTATAAATTACCCTACATTTGCTTTGCATGTAGGATATGTTGATAGTATTTCTGAGGCTGGGCTCATTTCAAAATATTGTTATTATTATTATTATTATTATTAATAATATTATTATTATTAATATTATTATTAATATTATTATTATTATTATTATTATTATTATTATTATTATTATTATTATTATTAATATATACAATGTATAGGGGGCCTATACATTTTTAAGAGCCAAATATTTTGTGTGTTCAATCATAAATTTTTTAACTGTTAAAAAGCATTCTACTCTGTTTAACCATTAACTACATGTTCTCCATAGCTTCCTTGATACTCTTTTTCCATGTTGTAATTTATTCCTTTCTGGAATATATTCTTATGCCAGTAGTCTCTCTCCACTTAGACTGCACAGACCAAGCACTTCAGATATAGTTGAAGTAAATGATTTAGGGAAAAGTACTAATAATCCTTAAATTAAATCTCCGATCCTCCAGATTGGGGGTTGTTAATAGAGCCAATTCTTCTGCAATGAGATGCTACGTTATGTTTAAGATTTATAATTGTTTAAATTAATAATATTTGACATATTTGTTCATTTGGTTCCTCAGGGAATTTACCTTTCAGAGTAATCAAGTTATTACACTAAGCCAAATATCAATTAAAAATAAATAAATAGATAATTTTTGGGTACAGGAAGATCCTGCACCTGTTTAATAATAATAATAATAATAATAATAATAATAATAATAATAATAATAATAATAATAAATTATTATTTTTATAAATATTAAGAAAATGGAAGCTGTGTCACAGAAATGAAAGAAAATAGCTTGTAAAAATTGATAATTGAGCAAATAACACAAATAACCTTAAAGAAAGTAAGTACCGGTGTTTTTAATAAAAGATTAGGAATCTGTATGATCAACCAAGTCCACCACTGTGGTCTCAAGGTAGCATGCTGCTTTGTCACGCAGTGGGCCCGGGTTCGATCCCTGGTTGGGGCAGTTTTTCTGGGTGAGGTTTTTATTGGGGTTTTTCCTCATCTGTAAGACAATGTCAGGGAAACTTTAAGGCCCAAACAGTCCCCTAAATCATATGGCCATCATCATCATCCTTATCATCATCACCATCATCATCCTTCACCGGTGTGGAAAGCAACGGGAAGCTACCACACCTACAATTCCCTAGTAAAGCCGCAAGCATAGCATGAAAATGCTATGATTACAGCAAAGGACCTGCCTTCGAGCAGAATTACTATGGATGGATGGATGGTTGGATGATCAACCAGTGCATTGCTTTATATGGTACTGATCAAGCTGTGCTTAGTATCTAAATATTTTATGTGAAATATTGATTTGATACTCTGAATTTTATATTCGAAATTTGTTGACTTTTGAATAAAGAGAAATATATAAAAAATAATATTAGTATGATAGCTCAGGTGGTAGTAGGTCCAGGTTTGATAAGTGGTAAGGTTGGTATTTTAATTGTAAAATTTTAATTTTGGGATTAGGAGGGGTTATGGTGAAAACATTTAATCGTTAGATTGAGCACTGGATAGAAGCCAGGATTAAATTCCAACTTATTTTTGGTACATTATGTTGAGAAGATATGTGGTAAATGTACTGTTGGCAGTAATTCTTTCACCAGATAGAGATTAAGCTGCAAATTCCCTTGGTGCTATTTGGTAAGAGTAGGTTACTTGGCATAACTGAGTTTCACCTTCTTCCTTCTCTTTATCACCACTCTTACACTACACACAAATATTTTCATATTTATCCTACACTTGTGTCTGCGCACAATGAAGTACACATTATCTCAAAAATTTTCTGTCAAAGTGGTTCATAAATTAAAATAGACCACATTAATACCATCTATTGGTAGCATGTATTCTAGCACCATATTTAATTATGCACTTAAAAGCAATAAATAATTATGGAATGATATATTAAAAATATTTACTCATGGAATTTAATTATCTTTAACTCATTTTACTCGTAAATATGGAAAAAAATGTGGGTCTATTTTCTGTCATGACCACTCTGGTTACAGGTAACTTTTTTACGTTTTTAGACACATTTAAATTGTAACGAACCTCAAAGCTAACTAACTAACTCACTCACTCACTTAACCTAATTCAATTACTGTAACCTAGGGTGGATCCCATGAAACGCCCCTTTTTTTTTGTTTTGTTTTATGTTTGTTAAATTCAGACATAAATCAGTTATTATTGACGGAGATGCTGTGTTATCGACTGAACCATGGGTTTGTTGCTGGTTATATAGTTACTTGTGCACTTTTTTGTTTATATTGTATAGTTATCGCAGGGTGGTTATCACTGGTTCATATAATAACTGTTATTTTAAACTGTGAACTTCGTTGAAAGTGTTGAGAATAACTGTTGTAACCAGAGTGGTCATGACAGGAAATAATCCCACTTTTTTTCCACATTTGCAAATAAAATGAGTTAAAGATAATAAATACCATGAGTAAATATTTTTACACACTTTATATTAGCTTGACCTGTATCTATCTATCTATCTATGTAATGGAATCTTTCAATGCGATTTTCACACACTCAAAATCATTGGATCAACTTGAAACTTTGTATACTTCTAAAGGACCCGTGACAATACAATAATTTCATTTTTAATATATCATTTTATAATTATTTATTGCATTTAAATGGTGTTTAAGTGTGTAATTAGAAACCACGGCGCCCATCTATTCACTTAGGTTTGCAGGTACAAACCTGACTGGGGTCGTTGGATTTTTCAGAGCCTTTGGAAAGGAACTAAAGACATAGGTACCATGTTGTAATTAATGGCATGTAAAAGAACCTCAAGACTGAAAAAAGGGGCCCCTGACCAAAACACATTGGTCCTTGCATGCCCAGATTTGAATCATAATGTTTTAAATGAATCATTTGGCATGCTTTCTGATTGTTTGGTGGGTTTGAATTTTGTGTATTTTGAACCTTGTATCGATGCCCATTAGATGTATGAAAGACTGACTGACCAATCAGAATCAGATATAATCTATAGGGAGTCAGACTGCATAGAAAAAACACTGCAATAAGCAGGATAAATATGATGGACATTTAACAGAAGAGTCAATCATAAGCCAACTCTTGAAAATGTCAGATGCAGTCTTTGATGGAACATCAGGAACACCAAGACTTGTGACCATAAATATGATGTGAGCTCTACTCATGAAAGCTTAAATTATTACTAGACCTCGGATTTTAGATTTTGATCCTATTTTTTAAAATGTAATATATATATATATATATATATATATAAAACCAATAATGGAGATGTATGTTTTATGAAAAGTGTAGTACTTGGAAGAGTTTAACTTTGTCTAAAAATTCTATTTTACTCATTGATAACTATTATGTGTTTTTTCAAACTAAAATTGCTGTTTTTGATTTCACTGTGCAAAAAATGCTTATTCTATCCAAGTTATCTATTTTATGTTCTTTGAACCTAAAATTGCCATTTTAAAATTAAATTTATTTAATGCGTATACTATAGTGTTGCCAAGATCTTGAAATCTTCTTAATTTTATCAGAGCATAAAAAAAATGTTTAAAAAAAATTAATATTTCAATTGACTTTTAGGAATTAACACTATGAGGTATTATTTATTTAAGAAAAATTGTATCTCCTCATCTCATATTCTTCTTCTTATTACATGATAACAATGTTGGTAAACGTTCTGAGGATGGAACCTAATTAGGCCCCAAAACCGGTCTAATAAGAAGAAGGATATGAGGTGAGGTGAGGCGAGACAATTTTTCTTAAATAAATTACAATTTCATTTTGTGGTCAATGAATAGATTTACTACAGTTAAGAGTTACTTGATTTATTTTACTAATTTCATAATTCTTACATTAATTTTACTGTTATATATTACATAAGACACTTTTAAAACCCTAAATTACAACTTAAACACATATTGTACAGTTTTAAAACCTATTTTAGATGGCTACATGTACATTTTAAGAACCTAAAAGTCAGAGGTCTAGTTATTACATTACAAATTGAATGATAGTTCAGTCAAGTCATACTGTACACAAGCATTATGGAGTTAGTGGCGGATTTCTATGACAAAAATAGGAAAATATTTATGTATTTATGGTCTAAAATGTGTTTAAATATGACCCAAAAATACAAAGAAATATGACCTTATAATTTAATGAATGTATTAAACAATTTTATATCAATTGTTCATTCACATACATTTTCCTACCTTTACATTAGAGCGAGAGCAGAGATTGTAATAGTCCAGTCTTTCAAGGAATATCCAAGAATAAAAAATTACCTTCAAACAAGTGACATGCAATTTGTGACTTACATACATTATGTTGGTAATTTAAAATTGTGTGATGATTTATAAAAAATCCATCATATGTGACTAAAATATGACTTTATTACAGAAATGAATCAGCTGCCGTTTGTTAGTGATTATGTTCCTTGCCTGTAGTCCCATGGGTTGTGGGTTCAAACCTGATTAGGGTTATGATGGAAAAATCTAAGGAACAAGTCCTTTGGGAGGGCGTTTAAAGCCATGGGTCCCGAGTCGGAAGATTTTCAGGCTCGTAAAAGAACCTTAAGTCTGAATAAAGAGGCCTTTAAGCAAAATTTACTGGCCTTTATCATCCTAGGTAATATTTTAGTCGCATATTAGATATCTCATTGCATTGGTATGTTGACTGCATACCATTCATGACATCTTTTGGGAAATAAGCATAACTAAATTAGCTTGGTCTAGTAACTCCTAACAAAGGAGAAGCTAAGGCCCAAAAATTACCTAAAATTACAGAAATTAGAACAAATATGACCAAAAATTTAGAAACTTGAGTAATATGACTTTTAAGACAATAGAAATCTCAAGATTTTCATCAGAAGACCTATATAAATGTTATTTACTTACCCAAAACTTAAAATAAAGGTTTAAAAAATATATGTCATAGGAATTCACCCCCTAATTTTTAGTACCCAAATGTCAAAAGAGAAACAAATAAGAAGTAATGTTTTAAAAGTAATTTAGTTGGATACAACCCCTAATTAAATCTAATATTTTATAAAATTGTGTATTGGAAAATAATATGCTTATAAACAGGTTTAAAATTATAAAGTGCATACTTTTTATTTGTAGGACAAATTAGAGCTCTCTAAAAAAAAACAATTAGTGAGATCATATTTGAAGAGAAAAATTATACGCTTTCTCTTCAAATATGACTTATCCATCATTGAGATGTACGAAATCAATAATAAAAAATTAGTGAGATGTCTGAAATTGAGATTAGGGGCAATTTTCTATCACCATTTTCATCTATTTTTTGTGACCTTTACCCTTTATATCAAATTATACAACAATATGCAATAATAACTTATGATTATGTATGATTTGTTTTCACTGATGTCTGGCACATTTAAATAAGCTGGCATAGAAAAATTAGGTTTTTTCAATTTAAGGGCTAAAAATTTATTTTTCTTTAAAAATGTTATCACTTTCAATTCCTAAACAAATAACAGTAATTACCTGATAAGGAAAGATCACTATTTTGCCCTCTCCCCTTTTATTTTTTCTTTTGCTTATTTTTAGTACCTTTTCCCTTCTTTTTCTACGTGAAAATTGTCCTTAAAAATCTTAAGCCTGTTTGTAAATTAAATCAGCATGAGAGGAATAAAAAATCTACTTTATTTTTATACTCTTTAAGATATATTTATAGCACTCATATTCTTTCCTTATTAACTAAGATAGAATTTGGAAAAAAAAAGTTATCAATATAAAAAAAAAATAAGTTGAAGAGAGCAGTATACTTAGTACATACAGACATGCTAGAGAGATCAGATAACACCAGTATATGAGAACTGAAATTGCTATTTTAAAAATAAAAATAAAATAATAGTATGAATTGTTCTTGTGTTTGCTGATCTCTCTGGCAGTTCTGAGCAAATCACTCCTCTTTTATGTTTTGCATAGTCGGAAAATTAATTATATTATTTTAAGTACAGTATAAAATATTTTACAATAAAAGCCATAGGTTTTAATTGAGTCTTTGTTTTTATTGATTGTGAATGAAGGAGATAGGGAAGGATGATGTGGAATGGTATATTTATATTTTTCTTCACTTTTAGACCAATGAAAAATGTTGTCAGATACATTTAATTCTTTGAATGTCATATCCAGCCGAACACATTGGAAGTACCTCAGTATGTAGGGTTGCCATATGTCATAGATTTCATGAATTGCCTGCAATATTATATATGAAGAAAGTCCATGCTGAAAAATCAAAATTAATGATTTTCGTTAGAGTTGAACAGAAATCTCCAAAATTGGAATGACTTGCTCTAATTTAAGTTTCCCAAGTAAATTGATTTAGAATGCTTAAAGATGTCACCATAGTAGCTCCTTTCCTAGGAAATCCGTATGTCGACGGTGGGAAATGAAAACCTTGCAACTCCATTTTGGTAAATTTTATAGGAGAAACAAATAACTGTTTTTAATAATTATGAAAATTGTTACAATAGTTCCCACATATTTTACTACAGAATACAAGTCAAGTTATTAATAAATTTGAAGTCTGTGTTCTCAACAGGTTATGCATCACATATCTCTGTGCTGGCTACTGGAGTTATGTGGTTTTCAATGACTGATGGAGTCACGAGGTTTTCATTGCCTACTGTCGATATGTATATATACGTATATATTAAGTTTGCATTGCTCAATGTCAAAAATTTAATTACAATATATATAAGTTATATTGCAGATTTTTGCAGATATAAGTATGAATATGAAAGTTTTCTTGGGTTTTCCGCATCTTGGATTCAAGTTCGGTCTTTGGCCACTGCTTCTGATGTTTCGGCATGATGCCATTATCAAGGAACGATAAGTTTGAGTCCGTTTGCGAAGACATACACCCATCCAAGGTTTAGTTCTTATGTAGTTAAATACCTTCAGTTTTCAGTGTGGTCCGTTTCCGAAGCCGTACAGCCATCCAAGGTTTAGTTCTTATGTAGTTAAACACCCTCAGTTTTCAGTGTGGTCCGTTTTGGAAGCCGTCGATGCTTGGATGGGTGTACGGCTTCTGAAACGGACCACACTGAAAACTGAGGGTATTTAACTACATAAGAACTAAACCTTGGATGGGTGTACATCTTTGGAAATGGACCACAGTGAAAACTCTTTGTGTTTTATTATATAAGACCTAAACCTGTGACTCAAACTTATCATTCCTTGATAATGGCATGTGGGATCATGCCAAAACATCGGAATCAGTGGCCAGAGGCTAAACTTGAATCCAAGACGCGGAAAACCCAAGAAAACTTTTGTATTCATATATATATATATATATATATATATATATATATACATACATACATAAACTAACTTGCTGGGACTATTGAACCTATAGTTTCATGACTGCACAGACATAAGCTCTCCACATATCCCTATCCTGAACTGATATACATAGGGTCTACATTATATGTTGTAACTGCACAAGTGGTATTTTCACACTTTGCTACGAATCCTGCATTAACCGCACTTGACATGCACATGGGTTCTCTGCTTTAACTGTATAAAAAGTATTATATACAATGCTTTTAATCAAAATTACAGTGGGAAGTGACACTGTGAGGTAATTTTCAATTTATAAATTAGTTGGATAAAATGTTTTTACATCTCACCTAATAAAATTACATGTTTTCACGATACTGGTTTCAAAGGCCATTTACCTTCATCTTCAGTCAAACTCCAACTGTTGAAATGTTACTGTTATCACCATCTTCTCAACTGTCATCTAATGCCAATTTTATGAACTTGAAGATTGAATTTTACTTTTCGGGAAATTCAAAATTTACGGTTCTAGAAACTTGTACCAATGAACACTTTAGAAATATTAAAAATGATGAAATTGAAAAATCCGTAATTACAACTAAGAATTTACTAGATTATGACAAAATTGGAAGAGAAACTAAACTTATAAAATATTTAGAGAAACACTTAGAATTAACAGTTTGTGAAAATATATACATTAAGAAGAACAAATATAGAACCATGGATTTTGAAGTTCCCTGCGAGCAGAATTTAATCTTCAAGTTCATAAAATAGGCACTAGATGGCAGTTTGGAAGTTGGCGGTAAAGGGAAAATTTCAACAATTGGAGTTTCTGGATTATACAGGCATTGTGTCTGGATACAGCTTTCTGGCTGAAGCGAGCGAGTTCTATGACTGTAATGTTTTGCACTGAGCCAGTATTTAAAAATTTAACAGTTCTGTGAATTTATGTTCTTGAATGTGGCACTTATCACAAAGTGCTTGAATAAATTCATCATGTACCCATCAAGCAGATTTGTACTTTTAATAATTAGAAATACTTAACATCATGTGACAAAATTTTTTCTAAGTTCCAACCATACACCATGCACATGCGCCAATAGCGACGAAACGGTTTACACTATGGAATCACAGGTTGCAGTCAACATGTACATGATACTTGAACTCGTGTTGTCAACCAACCTAAAAGCTAACCTTCTTCTTCTTCTTCTTCCTTCCAAGTATTAGGCCAAGGCCTGTTACAATTCTATAGAAAATTTTCCCTCCAGCATTTCATAGGACGGCCCAGTGATCTTCGTCCTCTTGGTATATAATTATAAACAGCTTTGGGGATCCAATTTGAAGTCATTCTTTCAAGATGGTGTTTCCAATTTAGTTGGTACTGTTTAATATATTCCAAAATTGGCGTAGTCTTCAATTCTTTTAAGATATCGGTGTTCCTTTTCTGATCCCATCTGGTGTAACCCACTGTTCTGTGCATGAATCTCATTTCACAATGTGTTATTCTGCTTTCATGTTGTCTTTCAAGTGTCCATGCTTCACTACCATAGGTCAACACTGGCCTAGCCAAAGTGTTATATAAACATAATCTGGTGTTTTTTTGTACAAGGGATGGTTTCATAACTTGATTAATAATTCCCAAACTTTTATTATAACAAGTAATTTTTTCAGGGATATCCTTTTCATCCCAGATAGAGAGATAACATCCAAGATATTTAAATTGATTAGATCTCTCTAAAATTTTATTCTGGAGACAGATTTTACTTTGTATGGGGTCCTTCCCATGAAATGCCATAATTTTAGTTTTGTTAATTGATATTTCCATATTAAATTTGGCTAACCTAATGCAATTTAAGTACTCTAATCTGTGAAAGACCAACCTAAATGCTAACCTAACTCAATTTGAGTAGTCTAACTTGTGAAAGAATGCATGCTGATTTTGTTTAGCCTAAGTTAATTAGTAAACTCTATGTTAGCTGCACTGGAGCACAGAATATTTGTTAAAATCAATATGGCTGCCATATCTTCATGTAGTTCAATATCGTGAACAAATATATTCAAATAATTGTTAGAAAACATGTTAAAAATATTGTAAATAGTGAGAAATAATTTGGAAAATGAACTTCTAAGAATAAAATTTGACAGGAGTTTATGACGTAATTTATAAAATCATATCACCTGCTGTAAAGTTTAGCCTAAACATTTTTACAAAAAAAAAAATGATGCACTTGCAAAATTGGTCTCACAATCTTGATAACTTAAAGCTAACTGTATCCATGTGCCGTGAAGGCCAAACCACTACCTACTGAAGCAAGTCACATGGCCCACTTTAAAAACCGCGCTTAAACGGTTATAACATACAATGTAGACCCAGTGTATATAATTATAGCCAAACAACTGAAAGGTCTACATTATTTAAAATGGTTTTGCAAGTTGAGAATGAACCTTTTCTTTCTCTGTATAGTATACAGCATTAAGGTTCTTTTAAAGCCAATACCTGCCAAACTACAGACATCCAGTCTTGTCTACTCCATATCCATTTCCTCCAGTGTCTTATGTCATTCGATTAGTAATGGCAACACCGCTATAACATCACAAAAAATTATTTAGGTTATTTCTGAAATTACAAACTTCATTTATAGTCTCTTGCCAAGTCTGTGGGTCGAATCTATGAACGCATTAGACCGTAAAAGGCATTCTCAGCTGAGAAAGTTGTATCCTAATACGATTTTGCTTACTCAGAAATCTATTCGTGCGATAATAATTGTTGAAATTCATAAGCTACCTGACGAGGTAACTTAAGAGAGAAACTTATCGTGAGAATCCCGAAGGGAACCGATGTAGTTTGAAACCTTGCCACGTACCTTGCTGCTTTATCCAAGATGTCTGACCTTGAAGACTTTGATCATGTTTTCGGTATATGCAGAGAAGAGGAATTTGATAGAGTCTACCAAAGAATTCAACTGGAAGAACAGGAGAATCAGCATAATATTGCACGATACAGACGTCGTTGTATACGGTATTATTTGTGGGACGCAAGCGTAAATTGTTCCTCTAGCAGACGAAAATAACAGAAGTGGTTTTATCGCAGAGAATTCTGGGTAATTTCTTGCCAATATTACGAAAACGACGACTTTCATGCATGACCAGGTAGTGGGTAGGTAATTCGATCTTTGCACTTGCTCACGGTGAGTCAGCTCATCAGTGATTGGAAGTAATTTGAGTAGAGACTAATGTATTTGCATGCGGCCCTATATTACCAAATCATTGGAAGACATGCACTCTATCTGTAGCCCTATTTATGGAAATCCGATATCATCTGAATGATCTACAGCTTTCTGGATATCAACTCTTGATTAAAATTGAATGTCTCAAAGAGATTATTTGATCTTTGAGAATAAGTCATAGTCACAAGGACTCCTGTCTGGTGAATTTGGTGGATGTTCAAACATCTTCTATATAAATTCTACTGAACATTTTGCTTACTGAATTCAAGAAACGGTGAATGTTTAACAAAATATTGGTATTTAGAGACTTTCAATGTTACATATTTATACAACAAAGACTGTTCAAACAACATACGTACTACACAATTACAATGGTCACCACTAGGATTGCTGATTGACAACAGTGTTGCCATTACTATAAAAAATATTATGGAGTATTTCCATCTCCATAATATCCTCTTCTACATCCTTCAACCATTTCTATTTACTAATTGAATAAAAATAAAACGTAGTTTTATTTGATTTTCATATTTATTATATAATTCAGTGTCGGCCGCGGTGGACTAGTGGTTATGCCTCTGGTCCCAAGGATCGCAGGTTCAAACCTGGCCGGGTCGATGGATTTTTTAGGACGGAAAAATCCAAGGAGCAAGTCCTCCGGGAGGGACTTTAAGCTGTGGGTCCCGAGTCTGAAGATTTTCAGGCTCGTAAAAAATCCTTAAGCCTGAATGAAAAGGCTTCTAAGCAAACTTTACCGAATTTTCCCGTCCTAGTACTACCTTGGTTTCCTAGATGTCAGTATGAGGCGGAACGCTGACCACGGACCACTCAAAATGACATCTATACGAAAACAAGTGTAACTAAATTAATATGGTTCAAATTCTACCCTGTAGGGGGAGAGCGCCTAAATCTCTGTAAAGGGAAAACATGGGCTTACAATACAATACAATATAATTCAGTGACAGCTGTTTCGGTACACTGTATCTTCTTCAGACAACTGAACTAAGCAACAATACAACAATATTTATTTAAATTTTTTAATTTAACAAAGGGGATTCATTCAAATCAAGTTGAGAATTTAACAGTTTGTTACTACTTTTAAATTTATTAATTTCTACAGCCTCCAAAAGATCTAACTTCTTACCCTTATCACAAACATGTAAAATTTCAAAATTTGGATCGAAACAATGATTAAATTGGAATAGGTGGTTAGCATATTTTGAATATTCTAAATTTCTGTTATATGCTCTTCAATTTATAAATAAATTGAAGTGTGGCACATGTGACAATGTCTATATAGGACAAACTGGTAGACCTTTTATCTCTCGGATAAAGGAACACATGAGAGCATATAACAGAAATTTAGAATATTCAAAATATGCTAACCAGCTATTCCAATTTAATCATTATTTCGACCCAAATTTTGAAATGTTACATGTTTGTGATAAGGGTAAGAAGTTAGATCTTTTGGAGGCTGTAGAAATTAATAAATTTAAAAGTAGTAACAGACTGTTAAATTCTCAACATGATTTGAATGAATCCTCTTTGTTAAATTAAAAAATTTAAATAAATATTGTTGTATTGTTGCTTAGATTAGTTGGAACACAGTTCATAATTTGTTAACATGTCTGAAGAAGGTACAGTGTACCGAAACAGCTGTCACTGAATTATATAATAAATATGAAAATCAAATAAAACTACGTTTTATTTTTATTTAATTAATAAATATGGATTTTCATCAAGTAAACACCAACTCAATTGATTATTTCTCTTTAGGTCTGCCAATACTTTTGAACCTGGTTTTCCAATGCATATATTTTTTTATCAACGATTTTTCTTCATTTCTCTCATCATGCCCAACTCATCTTAGGCTGTACAGTACACTACTATTTTGGAATCTCCATGTACCATTCTCTAATTTCAGATATGCTTGAGTTATGAGTCAGAGTTTTGGCTGAAATTTGTAGGGAAATAAGCGTAACTAAATTAACTGGGTAAGTAATTCTCACAATGAGGCATCCTCCCCCCAAATAGAGATATGCGTTATAGAAAAACTTTCACGCCCAATTTTGAAATGCAGTGGATGTTAATAGCATTGATAAATAAAAATAGAGTCTAACTTCAATATCTAAATGTGTTTTTGGATAGATATAATTCTTTGAGTTATCAAACATTTGAGATAAAATAATAAATAATAGTTTTAAAAAACTAAAACAACACGCTTTATTAGAAAACCGAAATAAAAAATGAAAAATAATTTTAATTTCCAACGCGCTTGGGATAAAATTAAAGTGGTCAACAAAAAAAATCATCTCCAGCACACACAGAATAAAACTAGAGTTATCAACAAAAAGAAAATAATTTTACCATCAAGAGCGTGGGGTGCTCTATATCAATTAATATATTAGATAATAAACAGATATTGGTAAAAATAAAGTCTCTAAGAAGAAAATGTAAAAATCATAAAAATCACGCTTTTGATGCTAAAATTATTTTCATTTTTTGTTGATAACTTAGTTTTATTCTATATGTGTTGGAGATGATTTTTTTGTTGACTCCTTTAACTTTATCCCAAGCATGTTGGAAATTAAAATTATTTTTCAATTTTTAGTTCGGTTTTCAAATAAAGTATGTTATTTTAGTTTTTTAAAATTATTATTTATTTTTTATTTTTAGTTGTAATATTTTACAGAATAAGATTTTGGAAAAACACAGACTATAGCCTTGGAAAACTCAATTTTGAAATTATGGATTTAGACCGGATTTTTTGCATTATAAATCCCTGACACATCCACTAGATTGTATTTTTGCAGTTTTTCAAATTTCGTAAATTATATTTTTTGGAAAAAGAGACTATAGCCTTTAAAAACTCAATTTTGAAATTTTGGATTTAGACCGGATTTTTTGCATTATAAATCCCGGACACCTCCTCTAGATTATATTTTTGCAGTTTTTGAAATTTCGAAAATATTGACTTTTTTGGAAAAACACAGACTATAGCCTTGGAAAACTCGATTTCGAAATTTTGGATTTAGACCGGACTTTTTGCATTATAAATCCCGGACTCAACCTCTAGATTGTATTTTTGCAGTTTTTGAAATTTCGAAAATTTTAAATTGAGTTTTCGAAGTCTTTGTGTTTTTCCAAAAAAATCTCGAAATTTCAAAAACTGCAAAAAAACAATCTAGAGGATGTGTCCGGGATTTATAATGCAAAAAATCCGGTCTAAATCCAAAATTTCAAAATTCAGTTTTCCAAGGCTATATAGTCTGTTTTTCCAAAAAAGTCAAAATTTTCCAAATTTCAAGAACTGCAAAAAGACAATCTAGAGGATGTGTCCGGGATTTATAATGCAAAAAATAAGGTCTAAATCCAATATTTCAAAATTGAGTTTTCCAAAGGCTATAGTCTGTGTTTTTCCAAAAAAAAATGTAAAAATTTTCGAAATTTCAAAAACTGCAAAAATACAATCTAGAGGGAGAGACCGGGATTTATAATGCAAAAAATCTGGTCTAACTCCATAATTTCAAAATTGAGATTTCTGAGGCAATAGTCTTTGTGTTTTTCCAAAAAATGTCAAAATTTTCGAAATTTCAAAAACTGCAAAAATACATTGTGGAGGGCGAGTCGGGGATTTATAATGCAAAAAAGCCGGTCTAAATCCAACATTTCAAAATTGAGTTTTCCAAGGCTATAGTCTGTGTTTTTCAAAATAATGTCAAAATTTTCGACATTTCCAAAACTGCAAAAAATATAATCTAGAGGATGTGTCCGGGATTTATAAAGCACAAAATCCGGTCTAACTCCAAAATTTCAAAATTGAGTTTTCCAAGTCTATGTGTTTATCCAAAAAATGTCAAAATTTTCGAAATTTCATAAAATGCAAAAATACAATCTAGAGGGCGAGTCCGGGATTTATAATGCAAAAATCTGGTATAAATCCAAAATTTCAAAATTGAGTTTTCTGACGCTATAGTCTTCTCGTTTTTCCAAAAAATGTCAAAATATTCGAAATTTACAAAACTGCAAAAATACAATCTAGAGGACGTGTCCGGGATTTATAAAGCACAAAATCCGGTCTAACTCCAAATTTTCAAAATTGAGTTTTCCATGGCTGCAGTCTGTGTTTTTCCAAAATATGTCGAAATTTTCGAAATTTCGAAAACTGCAAAAATGCAATCTAGAGGATGTGACTGGGATTTATAATGCAAAAAATCCGGTCTAAATCCAGAATTTCAAAATTGAGTTTTCAAAAAAATGTCAAAGTTTTCGAAATTTCAAAAACTGCAAAAATACAAGCTAGAGGATATGACCGGGATTTATAATGCAAAAAATCCGGTCTAAATCCATAATTTCAAATTTTATGTTTTCCAAGGCTATAGTCTGTTTTCGAAAAAATATCAAAATTTTCGAAATTTCAAAAAATGCAAAAATACCATCTAGAGGGCGAGTCCGGAATTTATAATGCAAAAAATCCGGTCTAAATCCAAAATTTCAAAATTGAGTTTTCCAAGGGTATATAGTGTTTGTGTTTTTTCAAAAAAATGTCAACATTTTCGAAATTTCAAAAACTGCAAAAATACAATCTAGAGGGCGAGTCCGGGATTTATAATGCAAAAAAATCCGGTCTAAATCCAAAACTTCAAAATTAATTTTTCCAACGCTATAGTCTTTTTTTTCCAAGAAATGTCAAAATTTTCGAAATTTCAAAAACTGTGAAAATGCAATCTAGAGCATGTGTCCGAGATTTATAATGCAAAAAATTCGGTTCAAATCCAAAATTTCAAAATTGTGTTTTCCAAGGCTGCAGTCTGTTTTTCCAAAAAATGTCAAAATTTTCGAAATTTCAAAAACTGTAAAAATACAATCTAGAGGATGTATCCGGGATTTATAATGCAAAAAATCCGATCAAAATCCAAAAATTTTGAAATTGAGTTTTCCAAGGCTATAGTCTTTGTGTTTTTCAAAAAATGTCAAAATTTTCGAAATTTCAAAAACTGCAAAAATACTATCTAGAGGGTGCGTCCGGGATTTATAATGCAAAAAATCCGGTCTAAATAAAAAAAAAAATTCAAAATTGAGTTTTCCAAGGCTATAGTCTTGGTGTTTTTCCAAAAAAGTCAAAATTTTAGAAATTTGAAAACCTGCAAAAATGGTATCTAGAAGCACTGTCCGGGATTTATAATGTAAAAATTCCGGTCTAAATCCATAATTTCAAAATTGAGCTTTCCATGGCTATAGTCTTGGTGTTTTTCCAAAAAATGTGAAAATTTTCGAAATATGAAAATCTGAATAAACACTATCTAGAAGCGCTGTCCGGGATTTATAATGTAACAAATCCGGTCTAAATAGAAAATTTCAATATTGAGTTTTCCAAGGCTATAGTCTATGTGTTTTTCCAAAAAATGTCAAAATTTTCGAAATTTCAAAAACTTCAAAAACACTATCTAGAGGGTGTGTGCGGGATTTATAATGCAAAAAATCCGGTCTAAATCCAAAATTTCAAAATCGAGTTTTCCAAGGCTATAGTCTTGGTGTTTTTCCAAAAAATGTCAAAATTTTCGAAATTTCAAAAACTGCAAAAATACTATCTAGAGGTTGTGTCCGGGATTTATAAAGCAAAAAATCCGGTCTAAATCCAAAATTTCAAAATCGAGTTTTCCAAGGCTATAGTCTTGGTGTTTTTCCAAAAAATGTCAAAATTTTCGAAATTTCAAAAACTGCAAAAATACTATCTAGAGGGTGTGTCCGGGATTTATAATGCAAAAAATCCGGTCTAAATCCATAATTTCAAAATTGAGTTTTCCAAGGCTATAGTCTTGGTGTTTTTCCAAAAAATGTCAAAATTTTCGAAATTTCAAAAACTGCAAAAATACTATCTAGAGGACTGTGTCCGGGATTTATAATGCAAAAAATCCGGTCTAAATCCAAAATTTCAAAGTTGAGTTTTCCAAGGCTATAGTCTTGGTGTTTTTCCAAAAAATGTCAAAATTTTCGAAATTTCAAAAACTGCAAAAATACAATCTAGAGGACTGTGTCCGGGATTTATAATGCAAAAAATCCGGTCTAAATCGAAAATTTCAAAATTGAGTTTTCCAAGGCTATAGTCTTTGTTTTTCCAAAAAATGTCAAAATTTTCGAAATTTCAAAAACTGCAAAAATACAATCTAGAGGGTGTGTCCGGGATTTATAATGCAAAAAATCCGGTCTAAATCCAAAATTTCAAAATTGAGTTTTCCAAGGCTATAACCTCTGTTTTTCCAAAAAATGTCAAAATTTTCGAAATTTCAAAAACTGCAAAAATACTATCTAGAGGATGTGTCCGGGATTTATAATGCAAAAAATCCGGTCTAAATCCAAAATTTCAAAATTGAGTTTTCCAAGGCTATAGTCTTTGTGTTTTTCCAAAAAAATGTCAAAATTTTCGAAATTTCAAAAACTGCAAAAATACTATCTAGAGGACTGTGTCCGGGATTTATAATGCAAAAAATCCGGTCTAAATCCAAAATTTCAAAAATGAGTTTTCCAAGGCTATAGCCTTAGTGTTTTTTCCAAAAAATGTCAAAATTTTCGAAATTTCAAAAACTGCAAAAATACTATCTAGCGGGTGTGTCCGGGATTTATAATGCAAAAAATCCGGTCTAAATCCAAAATTTCAAAAATTGAGTTTTCCAAGTTTATAGGCTTACTGTTTTCCCAAAAAATGTCAAAATTTTCGAAATTTCAAAAACTGCAAAAATACTATCTAGAGGGTGTGTCCGGGATTTATAATGCAAAAAATCCGGTCAAAATCCAAAATTTCAAAATTGAGTTTTCCAACGTTTAAGGCTTAATGTTTTTTCCAAAAAAAAATCAAAACTTTAGAAAATTCAAAAACAGCAAAGATACAATCTAGAGGACTGTGTCCGGGATTTATAATGCAAAAAAATCCGGTCTAACCCAAAATTACAAAATTGAGTTTTCCAAGGTTATAGCCTTAATGTTTTTCCAAAAAAATTCAAAAATTTCGAAAATTCAAAAACTGCAAAAATACTATCTAGGGACTGTGTCCGGGATTTATAATGCAAAAAATCCGGTCTAAATCCAAAATTTCAAAAATGAGTTTTCCAAGGTTATAACCTTAATGTTTTTCCAAAAAATTTCAAAATTTTCGAAAAATTCAAAAACTGCAAAAATACTATCTAGGGACTGTGTTCGGGATTTATAATGCAAGAAATCCGGTCTAAATCCAAAATTTCAAAATTAAATTTTACAAGGTTATAGTCCTTGTGTTTTTCAAAAAATGTCAAAATTTTCGAAATTTCAAAAAATGCAAAAATATAATCTAGAGGGCGAGTCCGGGATTTATAATGCAAAAAATTATGTAATGTTTGAGAAAAAATCCAAGGTTATAGCTTTCGAAAAAAATAACTCGATTTTCAAAATTTTGATTTCAACCGGATTTTTTGCATTATAAATATCTGACTAGCCCTCGAGTTTGTATTTTTGCAGTTTTCGATATTTTTGAAATTATGTAATTTTTGAGAAAGAATCCAAGGTTATAGCCTTGGAAAAAAATAACTCGATTTTCAAAATTATGATTTTAACCGGATTTTTTGCATTATAAATCTCTGACTAGCCCTCTAGATTGTATTTTTGCAGGTTTCGATATTTTTGAAATTATGTAATTTTTGAGAAAAAATCCAAGGTTATAGCCTTGGAAAAAAATTACTCGATTTCCAAAATTTGATTTTAACCGGATTCTTTGCATTACAAATCTCTGACTAGCCCTCTAGATTGTATTTTTGCAGTTTTTTTTCGATATTTTTGAAATTACGTAATTTTTGAGAAAAAATCCAAGGTTATATAATAGCCTTGGAAAAAAATAACTCGATTTTCAAAATTTTGAATTTAACCGGATTTTTTGCATTATAAATCTCTGACTAGCCCTCTAGATTGTATTTTTGCAGTATTCGATATTTTTGAAGTTATGTAATTTTTGAGAAAAAATCCAAGGTGGAAAAAAATAACTCGATTTTCAAAATTTTGATTTCAACCGGATGTTTTGCATAAAAATCTCTGACTAGCCCTCTAGATTGTATTTTTGCATTCCGATATTTTTGAAATTATGTAATTTTTGAGAAAAAATCCAAGATTATAGCCTTGGAAAAAAATAACTCGATTTTCAAAATTTTGATTTTAACCCGATTTTTTGCATTATAAATATCTGACTAGCCCTCTAGATTGTATTTTTGCAGTTTTCGATACTTTTGAAATGATGTAATTTTTGAGAAAAAATCCAAGGTTATAGCCTTAGAAAAAAATAACTCGATTTTCCAAAATTTTGATTTTAACCGGATTTTTTGCATTATAAATCTCTGACTAGCCCTCTAGATTGTATTTTTGCAGTTTTCGATAGTTTTGAAATTATGTAATTTTTGAGAAATAACTCGATTTTCAAAATTTTGATTTTAACCGGATTTTTTGCATTATAAATCTCTGACTAGCCCTCTAGATTGTATTTTTGCAGTTTTATGATATTTTTGAAATTATATAACTTTGAGAAAAATTCCAAGGTTATAGCCTTGGAAAAAATTTACTCGATTTTCAAAATTTTGATTTTAACCGGATTTTTTGCATTATAAATCTCTGACTAGCCCTCTAGATTGTATTTTTGCAGTTTTCGATAGTTTTGAAATTATGTAATTTTTTAGAAAAAATCCTTGGTTATAGCCTTGGAAAAAAATGACTCGATTTTCAAAATTTTGATTTTAACCGGATTTTTTGCATTATAAATCTCTGACTAACCCTCTAGATTGTATTTTTGCAGTTTTCGATATTTTTGAAATTATGTAATTTTTAGAATAAATCCAAGGTTATAGCCTTGGAATATATATAACTCGATTTTCAAAATTTTGATTTCAACCGGATTTTGTGCATTATAAATCTCTGACTAGCCCTCTAGATTGTATTTTTGCAGTTTTCGATAGGAGCCTTGGAAAAAAATAAATCGATTTTCAAAATTTTGGTTTTAACCGGATTTTTTGCATTATAAATCTCTGACTAGCCCTCTAGATTGTATTTTTGCAGTTTGCGATAGGAGCCTGGAAAAAAAAATAAATCGACTT
>JASPKZ010008883.1:0-302500 GCA_030220185.1 Diploptera punctata
ATTGACATAGACTCATCTACTACCTGGAATCAGCATGTCGCGTCTTAATTCAATATGTTTAACCTGCCTTCCTGTTGACTCGGTCGGTTATCGAACCTGAGCCTGCTGGACAGGAAACATGCATGCTACTACCTGAATCAGCACATGTCGGTCTAATTGTAATATGTTTAACTGCCTTCTGTTGACTCGTCGGGTATCGAACCTGAGCCTGCTGGACAGGAAAAATGCATGCACTACCTGAATCAGCACTGTCGGTCTTAATTGTAATATGTTTAACTGCCTTCCTGTTGACTCGTCGGGTATCGAACCTGAGCCTGCTGGACAGGAAAACATGCATGCTACTACCTGAATCAGCATGTCGGTCTTAATTGTAATATGTTTAACTGCCTTCCTGTTGACTCGTCGGGTATCGAACCTGAGCCTGCGGGACAGGAAAACATGCATGCTACTACCTGAATTAGCATGTCGGTCTTAATTGTAATATGTTTAACTGCCTTCCTGTTGACTCGTCGGGTATCGAACCTGAGCCTGCTGGACAGGAAACATGCATGCTACTACCTGAATCAGCATGTCGGTCTTAATTGTAATATGTTAACTGCCTTCCTGTTGACTCGTCGGTATCGAACCTGAGCCTGCTGGACAGGAAACATGCATGCTACTACCTGAATCAGCATGTCAGTCTTAATTGTAATATGTTAACTGCCTTCCTGTTGACTCGTCGGGTATGGAACCTGAGCTGCTGGACAGGAAACATGCATGCTACTACCTGAATCAGCATGTCAGTCTTAATTGTAATATGTTTAACTGCCTTCCTGTTGACTCGTCGGGTATCGAACTGAGCCTGCTGGACCGGAAACATGCATGCTACTACCTGAATCAGCATGTCGGTCTTAATTGTAATATGTTTAAACTGCCTTCCTGTTGACTCGTCGGGTATCGAACCCGTGAGCCTGCTGGACAGGAACATGCATGCTACTACCTGAATCAGCATTCGGTCTTAATTGTAATATGTTTAACTGCCTTCCTGTTGACTCGTCGGGTATCGAACCTGAGCCTGCTGGACAGGAAACATGCATGCTACTACCTGAATCAGCATGTCGGTCTTAATTGGTAATATGTTTAACTGCCTTCCTGTTGACTCGTTCGGGTATCGAACCATGAGCCTGCTGGACAGGAAACATGATGCTACATACCTGACTCACAGCATGTCGGTCTTAATGGTAATATGGTTTAACTGCCTTCCTGTTGACTCGTCGGGTTGGTATGGAACCGGAGCCTGCTGGACAGAAACATGCATGCTACTACCTGAATCAGCATGTTCAGTCTTAATGTAATATGTTTAACTGCCTTCCTGTTGACTCGTCGGGTATCGAACCTGAGCCTGCTGGAAAGGAAACATGCATGCTACTACCTGAATCAGCATGTTCAGTTTAATTGTAATATGTTTAACTGCCTTCCTGTTGACTCGTCGGGTATGGAACCTGAGCCTGCTGGACAGGAAACATGCATGCTACTACCTGAATCAGCATGTCAGTCTTAATTGTAATATGTTTAATCGCCTTCCTGTTGACTCGTAGGGTATCGAACCTGAGCCTGCTGGACAGGAAACATGCATGCTACTACCTGAATCAGCATGGTCGGTCTTAATTGTAATATGTTTAATGCCTTCCTGTTGACTCGTTGGGTATCGAACCTGAGCCTGCTGGACAGGAACATGCATGCTACTACCTGAATCAGCATGTCGGTCTTAATTGTAATATGTTTAACTGCCTTCCTGTTGACTCGTCGGGTATGGAAACATGAGCCTGCTGGACAGGAAACATGCATGCTACTACCTGAATCAGCATGTCGGTCTTATTGTAATATGTTTAACTGCCTTCCTGGTGACTCGTCGGGTATCGAACCTGAGCCTGCTGGACAGGAAAACATGCATGCTACTACCTGAATCAGCATGTCGGTCTTAATTGTAATATGCTTAACTGCCTTCCTGTTGACTCGTCGGGTATCGAACCTGAGCCTGCTGGACAGGAAACATGCATGCTACTACCTGAATCAGCATGTCGGTCTTAATTGTAATATGTTTAAACTGCCTTCCGTGTTGACTCGTCGGGTATCGAACCTGAGCTGCTGGACAGGAAACATGCATGCTACTACCTGAATCAGCATGTCAGTCTTAATTGAATATGTTTTAACTGCCTTCATGTTGACTCGTCGGGTATCGAACCTGAGCCTGCTGGGACAGGAAACATGCATGCTACTACCTGAATCAGCATGTCAGTCTTATTGTAATATGTTTAAACTGCCTTCCTGTTGACTCGTCGGGTATCGAACCTGAGCCTGCTGGACAGGAAACATGCATGCTACTACCTGAATCAGCATGTCAGTCTTAATTCTAAATGATGTTTTAACTGCCTTCCTGTGGACTCGTCGGGTATCGAACCTGAGCTGCTGGACAGGAAACATGCATGCTACTACCTGAATCAGCATGTCGGTCTAATTGTAATACGTTTAACTGCCTTCCTGTTGACTCGTCGGGTATCGAACCTGAGCCTGCTGGACAGGAAAACATGCATGCTACTACCTGAATCAGCATGTCGGTCTTAATTGTAATATGTTTAACTGCCTTCCTGTTGGACTCGTTCGGGTATCGAACCTGAGCCTGCTGGACAGGAAACATGCATGCTACTACCTGAATCAGCATGTCGGTCTTAATTGTAATATGTTTAACTGCCTTCCTGTTGACTCGTCGGGTATCGAACCTGAGCCTGCTGGACAGGAAACATGCATGCTACTACCTGAATCAGCATGTCAGTCTTAATTCTAATATGTTTAACTGCCTTCCTGTTGACTCGTCGGGTATCGAACCTGAGCCTGCTGGACAGAAAATGCATGCTACTACCTGAATCAGCATGTCGGTCTTAATTGTAATATGTTTAACTGCTTCCTGTTGACTCGTCGGGTATCGAACCTGAGCCTGCTGGACAGGAAACATGCATGCTACTACCTGAATCAGCATGTCGGTCTTAATTGTAATATGTTTTAACTGCCTTCCTGTTGACTCGTCGGGTATCGAACCTGAGCCTGCTGGACAGGAAACATGCATGCTACTACCTGAATCAGCATGTCAGTCTTAATTGTAATATGTTTAACTGCCTTCCTGTTGACTCGTCGGGTATCGACCCGAGCCTCTGGACAGGAAACATGCATGCTACTACCTGAATCAGCATGTCGGTCTTAATTGTAATATGTTAACTGCCTTCCTGTGACTCGTCGGGTATCGAACCTGAGCCTGCTGGACAGGAAACATGCATGCTACTACCTGAATCAGCATGTCGGTCTTAATTGTAATATGTTTAACTGGCCTTCCTGTTGACTCGTCGGGTATCGAACCCGAGCCTGCTGGACAGGAAACATGCATGCTACTACCTGAATCAGCATGTCGGTCTTAATTGTAATATGTTTAACTGCCTTCCTGTTGACTCGTCGGGTATCGAACCTGAGCCGCTGGACAGGAAACATGCATGCTACTACCTGAATCAGCATGGCGGTCTTAATTGTAACTATGTTTAACTGCCTTCCTGTTGACTCGTCGGGTATCGAACCTGAGCCTGCTGGACAGGAAACATGCATGCTACTACCTGAATCAGCATGTCAGTCTTAAGTGTAATATGTTAACTGCCTTTCTGTTGACTCGTCGGGTATGGAACCTGAGCCTGCTGGACAGGAAAACATGCATGCTACTACCTGAATCAGCATGTCGGTCTTAATTGTAATATGTTTAACTGCCTTCCTGTTGAACTCGTCGGGTATCGAACCTGAGCCTGCTGGACAGGAACATGCATGCTACTACCTGAACAGCATGTCAGTCTTAATTGTAATATGTTTAACTGCCTTCCTGTTGACTCGTCGGGTATCGGAACCTGAGCCTGCTGGACAGGAAACATGCATGCTACTACCTGAATCAGCATGTCAGGTCTTAATTGTAATATGTTAAAACTGCCTTCCTGTTGACTCGTCGGGTATGGAACCTGAGCCTGCTGGACAGGAAACATGCAGCTACTACCTGAATCAGCATGTCGGTCTTAATTGTAATATGTTTAACTGCCTTCCTGTTGACTCGTCGGGTATCGAACCTGAGCCTGCTGGACAGGAAACATGCATGCTACTACCTGAATCAGCATGTCAGTCTTAATTGTAATATGTTTAACTGCCTTCCTGTTGACTCGTCGGGTATCGAACCTGAGCCTGCTGGACAGGAAACATGCATGCTACTACCTGAATCAGCATGTCAGTCTTAATTGTAATATGTTTAACTGCCTTCCTGTTGACTCGTCGGGTATCGAACCTGAGCCTGCTGGACAGGAAACATGCATGCTACTACCTGAATCAGCATGTCGGTCTTAATTGTAATATGTTTAACTGCCTTCCTGTTGACTCGTCGGGTATCGAACCCGAGCCTGCTGGACAGGAAACATGCATGCTACTACCTGAATCAGCATGTCGGTCTTAATTGTAATATGTTTAACTGCCTTCCTGTTGACTCGTCGGGTATCGAACCGAGCCTGCTGGACAGGAAACATGCATGCTACTACCTGAATCAGCATGTCGTCTTAATTGTAATATGTTTAACTGCCTTCCTGTTGACTCGTCGGGTATGGAACCTGAGCCTGCTGGACAGGAAACATGCATGCTACTACCTGAATCAGCATGTCAGTCTTAATTGTAATATGTTAAACGCCTTCCTGTTGACTCGTCGGGTATCGAACCTGAGCCTGCTGGACAGGAAACATGCATGCTACTACCTGAATCAGCATGTCGGTCTTAATTGTAATATGTTTAACTGCCTTCCTGTTGACTCGTCGGGTATCGAACCTGAGCCTGCTGGACAGGAAACATGCATGCTACTACCTGAATCAGCATGTCGGGTCTTAATTGTAATATGTTTAACTGCCTTCCTGTTGACTCGTCGGGTATCGAACCTGAGCCTGCTGGACAGGAAACATGCATGCTACTACCTGAATCAGCATGTCAGTCTTAATTGTAATATGTTTAACTGCCTTCCTGTTGACTCGTCGGGTATCGAACCTGAGCCTGCTGGACAGGAAACATGCATGCTACTACCTGAATCAGCATGTCGGTCTTAATTGTAATATGTTTAACTGCCTTCCTGTTGACTCGTCGGGTATCGAACCTGAGCCTGCTGGACAGGAAACATGCATGCTACTACCTGAATCAGCATGTCAGTCTTAATTGTAATATGTTTAACTGCCTTCCTGTTGACTCGTCGGGTATGGAACCTGAGCCTGCTGGACAGGAAACATGCATGCTACTACCTGAATCAGCATGTCGGTCTTAATTGTAATATGTTTAACTGCCTTCCTGTTGACTCGTCGGGTATGGAACCTGAGCCTGCTGGACAGGAAACATGCATGCTACTACCTGAATCAGCATGTCGGTCTTAATTGTAATGTGTTTAACTGCCTTCCTGTTGACTCGTCGGGTATCGAACCTGAGCCTGCTGGACAGGAAACATGCATGCTACTACCTGAATCAGCATGTCGGTCTTAATTGTAATATGTTTAACTGCCTTCCTGTTGACTCGTCGGGTATCGAACCTGAGCCTGCTGGACAGGAAACATGCATGCTACTACCTGAATCAGCATGTCGGTCTTAATTGTAATATGTTAACTGCCTTCCTGTTGACTCGTCGGGTATCGAACCTGAGCCTGCTGGACAGGAAACATGCATGCTACTACCTGAATCAGCATGTCGGTCTTAATTGTAATATGTTTAACTGCCTTCCTGTTGACTCGTCGGGTATCGAACCTGAGCCTGCTGGACAGGAAACATGCATGCTACTACCTGAATCAGCATGTCGGTCTTAATTGTAATATGTTTAACTGCCTTCCTGTTGACTCGTCGGGTATCGAACCTGAGCCTGCTGGACAGGAAAATGCATGCTACTACCTGAATCAGCATGTCAGTCTTAATTGTAATATGTTTAACTGCCTTCCTGTTGACTCGTCGGGTATCGAACCTGAGCCTGCTGGACAGGAAACATGCATGCTACTACCTGAATCAGCATGTCGGTCTTAATTGTAATATGTTTAACTGCCTTCCTGTTGACTCGTCGGGTATCGAACCTGAGCCTGCTGGACAGGAAACATGCATGCTACTACCTGAATCAGCATGTCAGTCTTAATTCTAATATGTTTAACTGCCTTCCTGTTGACTCGTCGGGTATCGAACCTGAGCCTGCTGGACAGGAAACATGCATGCTACTACCTGAATCAGCATGTCGGTCTTAATTGTAATATGTTTAACTGCCTTCCTGTTGACTCGTCGGGTATCGAACCTGAGCCTGCTGGACAGGAAACATGCATGCTACTACCTGAATCAGCATGTCGGTCTTAATTGTAATATGTTTAACTGCCTTCCTGTTGACTCGTCGGGTATCGAACCTGAGCCTGCTGGACAGGAAACATGCATGCTACTACCTGAATCAGCATGTCGGTCTTAATTGTAATATGTTTAACTGCCTTCCTGTTGACTCGTCGGGTATCGAACCTGAGCCTGCTGGACAGGAAACAATGCATGCTACTACCTGAATCAGCATGTCGGTCTTAATTGTAATATGTTTAACTGCCTTCCTGTTGACTCGTCGGGTATCGAACCTGAGCCTGCTGGACAGGAAACATGCATGCTACTACCTGAATCAGCATGTCGGTACTTAATTGTAATATGTTTAACTGCCTTCCTGTTGACTCGTCGGGTATGGAACCTGAGCCTGCTGGACAGGAAACATGCATGCTACTACCTGAATCAGCATGTCGGTCTTAATTGTAATATGTTTAACTGCCTTCCTGTTGACTCGTCGGGTATGGAACCTGAGCCTGCTGGACAGGAAACATGCATGCTACTACCTGAATCAGCATGTCGGTCTTAATGTTAATATGTTTAACTGCCTTCCTGTTGACTCGTCGGGTATCGAACCTGAGCCTGCTGGACAGGAAACATGCATGCTACTACCTGAATCAGCATGTCGGTCTTAATTGTAATATGTTTAACTGCCTTCCTGTTGACTCGTCGGGTATCGAACCTGAGCCTGCTGGACAGGAAACATGCATGCTACTACCTGAATCAGCATGTCAGTCTTAATTGTAATATGTTTTAACTGCCTTCCTGTTGACTCGTCGGGTATGAACCTGAGCCTGCTGGACAGGAAACATGCATGCTACTACCTGAATCAGCATGTCAGTCTTAATTGTAATATGTTTAACTGCCTTCCTGTTGACTCGTCGGGTATGGAACCTGAGCCTGCTGGACAGGAAACATGCATGCTACTACCTGAATCAGCATGTCAGTCTTAATTGTAATATGTTTAACTGCCTTCCTGTGACTCGTCGGGTATGGAACCTGAGCCTGCTGGACAGGAAACATGCATGCTACTACCTGAATCAGCATGTCGGTCTTAATTGTAATATGTTTAACTGCCTTCCTGTTGACTCGTCGGGTATGGAACCTGAGCCTGCTGGACAGGAAACATGCATGCTACTACCTGAATCAGCATGTCGGTCTTAATTGTAATATGTTTAACTGCCTTCCTGTTGACTCGTCGGGTATGGAACCTGAGCCTGCTGGACAGGAAACATGCATGCTACTACCTGAATCAGCATGTCAGTCTTAATTGTAATATGTTTAACTGCCTTCCTGTTGACTCGTCGGGTATCGAACCTGAGCCTGCTGGACAGGAAACATGCATGCTACTACCTGAATCAGCATGTCAGTCTTAATTGTAATATGTTTAACTGCCTTCCTGTTGACTCGTCGGGTATGGAACCTGAGCCTGCTGGACAGGAAACATGCATGCTACTACCTGAATCAGCATGTCAGTCTTAATTGTAATATGTTTAACTGCCTTCCTGTTGACTCGTCGGGTATGGAACCTGAGCCTGCTGGACAGGAAACATGCATGCTACTACCTGAATCAGCATGTCGTCTTAATTGTAATATGTTTAACTGCCTTCCTGTTGACTCGTCGGGTATCGAACCTGAGCCTGCTGGACAGGAAACATGCATGCTACTACCTGAATCAGCATGTCGGTCTTAATTGTAATATGTTTAACTGCCTTCCTGTTGACTCGTCGGGTATCGAACCTGAGCCTGCTGGACAGGAAACATGCATGCTACTACCTGAATCAGCATGTCGGTCTTAATTGTAATATGTTTAACTGCCTTCCTGTTGACTCGTCGGGTATCGAACCTGAGCCTGCTGGACAGGAAACATGCATGCTACTACCTGAATCAGCATGTCGGTCTTAATTGTAATATGTTTAACTGCCTTCCTGTTGACTCGTCGGGTATCGAACCTGAGCCTGCTGGACAGGAAACATGCATGCTACTACCTGAATCAGCATGTCGGTCAAATTGTAATATGTTTAACTGCCTTCCTGTTGACTCGTCGGGTATGAAACTGAGCCTGCTGGACAGGAAACATGCATGCTACTACCTGAATCAGCATGTCGGTCTTAATTGTAATATGTTTAACTGCCTTCCTGTTGACTCGTCGGGTATCGAACCTGAGCCTGCTGGACAGGAAACATGCATGCTACTACCTGAATCAGCATGTCGGTCTTAATTGTAATATGTTTAACTGCCTTCCTGTTGACTCGTCGGGTATCGAACCTGAGCCTGCTGGACAGGAAACATGCATGCTACTACCTGAATCAGCATGTCGGTCTTAATTGTAATATGTTTAACTGCCTTCCTGTTGACTCGTCGGGTATCGAACCTGAGCCTGCTGGACAGGAAACATGCATGCTACTACCTGAATCAGCATGTCGGTCTTAATTGTAATATGTTTAACTGCCTTCCTGTTGAATCGTTCGGGTATCGAACCGAGCCTGCTGGACAGGAAACATGCATGCTACTACCTGAATCAGCATGTCGGTCTTAATTGTAATATGTTTAACTGCCTTCCTGTTGACTCGTCGGGTATGGAACCTGAGCCTGCTGGACAGGAAACATGCATGCTACTACCTGAATCAGCATGTCGGTCTTAATTGTAATATGTTTAACTGCCTTCCTGTTGACTCGTCGGGTATCGAACCTGAGCCTGCTGGACAGGAAACATGCATGCTACTACCTGAATCAGCATGTCGGTCTTAATTGTAATATGTTTAACTGCCTTCCTGTTGACTCGTCGGGTATGGAACCTGAGCCTGCTGGACAGGAAACATGCATGCTACTACCTGAATCAGCATGTCGGTCTTAATTGTAATATGTTTAACTGCCTTCCTCTTGACTCGTCGGGTATCGAACCTGAGCCTGCTGGACAGGAAACATGCATGCTACTACCTGAATCAGCATGTCGGTCTTAATTGTAATATGTTTAACTGCCTTCCTGTTGACTCGTCGGGTATCGAACCTGAGCCTGCTGGACAGGAAACATGCATGCTACTACCTGAATCAGCATGTCGGTCTTAATTGTAATATGTTTAACTGCCTTCCTGTTGACTCGTCGGGTATCGAACCTGAGCCTGCTGGACAGGAACATGCATGCTTACTACCTGAATCAGCATGGTCGGTCTTAATTGTCATATGTTTAACTGCCTTCCTGCTTGACTCGTCGGGCTATAGGAAACCTGAGCCTGCTGGACAGGAAACATGCATGCTACTACCTGAATCAGCATGTCGGTCTTAATTGTAATAGGTTTAACAACTGCCTTCCTGTTGACTCGTCGGGTATCGACCTGAGCCTGCTGGACAGGAAACATGCATGCTACTACCCTGAATCATGCATGTCGGTCTTATTGTAATATGTTTAACTACGCCTTCCTGTTGACGCTCGTCGGGTATCCGAACCTGAGCCTGCTGGACAGGAAACATGCATGCTACTACCTGAATCAGCATGTCGGTCTTAATTGTAATATGTTTAACTGCCTTCCGGTTGACTCGTCGGGTATCGAACCTGAGCCTGCTGGACAGGAAACATGCATGCTACTACCTGAATCAGCATGTCAGTCTTAATTGTAATATGTTTAACTGCCTTCCTGTTGACTCGTCGGGTATGGAACCTGAGCCTGCTGGACAGGAAACATGCATGCTACTACCTGAATCAGCATGTCAGTCTTAATTGTAATATGTTTAACTGCCTTCCTGTTGACTCGTCGGGTATGGAACCTGAGCCTGCTGGACAGGAAACATGCATGCTACTACCTGAATCAGCATGTCAGTCTTAATTGTAATATGTTTAACTGCCTTCCTGTTGACTCGTCGGGTATCGAACCTGAGCCTGCTGGACAGGAAACATGCATGCTACTACCTGAATCAGCATGTCGGTCTTAATTGTAATATGTTTAACTGCCTTCCTGTTGACAACTATGTTTAGTGCAAATCTTAGTAGACACAGGTTTAAAAAAATACTTCTTTGCGCGACCATGATTGAAAGTTCAACTTCCTACATTCGGGGTTATCAACCTAAATAACTATACTGTGATAAAATAACTATACTATCCATCCATCCATCCATAGTAATTCTGCCCGAATTTTAGGTGTGGTAGCTTCCCGTTGCTTTCCACACCGGTGAAGAATGGTGATAATAATAAAGATGACGATAATGATGATGGCCATATGATTTCGGGGACCGTTTGGGCCTAACGTTTTCCTGACATTTGTCTTACAGGTGAGGAAATACCCCGATAAAAACTTCACCCAGAAAAACTGCCCCGACCGGGGATCGAACCCGGGCCCACTGCGAACAAGGCAGCACGGTACCTCGAGACGACAGCGGTGGACAACTATACTGTAATATTACATATTACAAAACGCGTGTGGGAATTAAAACCATTGCCCTCTATGTAAACTACATAGAAGTATATACCAAAAATATCTAAAAGGTAGCGTTAATATACATTATTCGAAACAAATCACCGCATTTTAAATGAACTAAACTTTATTTGAAACAATATAAAACAATAAATACGTACTTTCCGCCATTTTATCACTAATTGGTCTCACGCCTCCTGTTATTTTATCACTAATTGGTCTCACGGCCTCCTGTTATTTTATCACTGATGGTCTCACGGCCTCCTGTTGTTTCAACTAATAAAAATTGCCCATACTGTTAACGTTAGTCAATTGTTTATAATGAACGCAAATATTTCCAACAAAGATGCTATTATTTTACTATTATTTTGAAAACACCATCGCGCAAAAAATAATGTACAACGCACGTTTGTGAAGTGTTTCACAGAATCTCGGAAATTAAAAACGTCGCTATTGTTCGGTTTTTAAACATTTTCCTCGATTCTGTAAAGACCACTTCCCAACCTAGCATCGTAATACAGTATACTAAAAATTTTAGTCTTGATTTTTTTCTGTTGGCAGTAAAAAATTATAATGTTACAAGTATGTAAATTTCTATGGAAGATGGTACATAAACACTAGGTCTTATGTTACAAAACAGGAAATAAGCATTAATAATGTGTTTTTGGAAATTGTATGGTAAACACAGATTAAATAAATAAGCTTGAAATTGCATGTAATAATTTTTTATTCCATGGATCGGATGGAGAAGTTCTGCCCATATTGATGTAATTGTATGCAACACAACAATAACACCCACAATGCAACGCTCCTTGTAGGATGACTTCTATGTTACAAGATAGTCATTTGTTCTACACGATAACTACATCAACATTAGCGCCAACAGTAATAACTGGATTTCAGATGTTTACGCTCTAAAATAATTACAAACAGGAATAAGATACAAAACCTCGTAAGCACAAATTCTAAATCGCGTACTATTATTCATTAAAAAGTTTTTTGTCATCACAACTTCTCTCAATAATCATGATATAAAAATATATAACTGTTGTTCTTCTAATTATTTAATATGGTTACGAAACATGTTTTTTTAATAGAGGAGAAAATATTACGAATATTTGAGAATAAATCTCCTAGCAGAATTTTGGACCAAATACAGACGAATAATAATAATAATAATAATAATAATAATAATAATAATAATAATAATAATAATAATAATAATAATGATAATGATAATAATAAATAATAACCAATAATTTCATTAAGTAATTGGGTAATTGGCTTGGTAAAGAAAGTGTAAAATATTAAAGAATGATAAAATTATACATGAAACACGGTTATATATTATATTGTCAAAGGAAAGATGTAGTGAGATTTTTAAACTGATTTTGAGTCGGTCATTCCTTGATATACGCGAGGGAATTCAGTGTCGGGTGGCTGAAACAAAGAAGGATGGAATAGTGAGATGTTCGATGTAGAGGAACAGCTAGAGTCAAAATATACAGAGCACATTATACAGATGACAAGGAAAGAACAAACAAAATAAAATAATAATAATAATAATAATAATAATAATAATAATAATAATAAATTCATCCATACCAATTCTGCTCGAGGGCAGGTCTTTCACAGCAATCATAGCATTTTCATGCTATGCTTTGCAGCTTTACTAGGGAATTGTAGGTGTGATAGCTTCCCGCTGCTTTCCACATCGGTGAAGGACGTTGATGATGATGATGATGATGATAATGACAAGGATGATAAGGATGATGATGACCATATGATTTCGGGGACCGTTTGGACCTTAAAGTTTTCCTGACATGTGTCTTACTAGTGAGGAAAAACCCCGATAAAACCTCACCCAGAAAAACTGTCCCGAACGGGGATCGAACGCGGGCCCGCTGCGTGACAAGGCAGCAGACTACCTCGAGACCACAGTGGTGGAATAATAATAATAATAATAATAATAATAAATGAATGGAGAGAACTGCGTAACAGTGAGCTAAATGATCTTTATGGGTAACCAGATTTAATAAGAGCAGCTAAGTCTCGTAGACTGCGATGGGGAGAATAAGTGGCAGGAATAGGAAATGAAAGATGGGCATGGAAACTCGTAGCAAAGCTAAATGGAAAGCGCGCAGAAGATAGGCCAAGAAAGAGGTGGAGGAGAGAATATTAACTATGATTTGAAGCACTTGTATAATAAAGGGAATAATTATAAAAAAATATAGCTCGGGATAGAGATGTATGGAGACCTCATGTCAGATTGGCCATGAACCTTGGGGTTCGATAGATGCATTAAGTAATTAAAATATATAGACTACTTTTTGTTTGTCGCTATGGTCCCATAAGTTTAACCTTGTTCTCCCTAATCACTTCTATACATTTTGTCTGCCTTAAGCCTCCATTCTCCATCTTTTGATATAGAGTTGTCTGATTTTATTGCACATATAATCTAATCATCGTCATCTTGGCCTTCCAACTCTTCTTTTTCCAATAATCTGGAGTCCTTAGTAACACTATCGGTCGCGGTGGTCTATTGGTTATGTTCCTTGCCTCTAGTCTCGAGGATCGGGGGTATAAACCCGGCCGGGGTCGATATATTTTTACGTTAGAAAAATCCAAGGGGCAAGTCCTCAGGAAGGGGCTTTAAGCGTCCTGAGTCTCAGGCTCGTAAAATAACCGTAAGCCTGAATAAAAAGGTATCTCTGCAAATTTTAACCGACTTTCATCCATCCGTCCAAGTAATAGTGTACGTTAGTTGGGTATTAGATGTCTCATTGGGGCGATGTGCTAACCATATGTCATTGTAAGAAGTAAACAATACAAAAGATATATGAATAATTAAAAAAATCTTAAATAATCTTGAAATCAATTAAATATTATTAAATCATAACTTCCAATAAAAATAAAAGACAATAAAATGAGTACTAATAAGCGTAACTAAATTAGTCTGTTTTAGAAACTCTCGCTAGGGAGCACCCGTGTTCCTATGGGGGATGTATGGGGCTCATACATACATACAAAGTAATATTGGGAATTCAATCATCATTCATCCTTGACAACATGCCCTAGCCATTCGATAGACAGGAATATGTTCTAACAAGGGAACTGTCAACCGTTGCATGCCGAAACCTACCTAAAAATTTCTCCCAGAAAAGCAATATGATGTACCAAGACCGTGTCCAAAACAATATGTACAGTTTTCGACTGCAAGACAAAATCCGGAGCCAAAGCTCTCAGTTAAATTACAAGGAAGTAATACAACTCACGAATTGGTGAAATGGATAACCCTGACAACTTGCCCGCTGTCGCGTCGCGCCACAGTACATTCCGCTTTACTCACGCAGGGATTCCATCTGCTTCCCACAATTGGTTGCCATTCCAGGATTATGCCTTACAGTTACAAACGGCAGATATTTTTTTTTGGAGACGGCCTTGGTATATCAGAATATTTCACTGGGAGAAATTTCAAGGTAAGTTTCGGCATGCAATGGTTGACAGGTTCCCTTGTAAGTGAAACCGTCAGCGAGTGTAAAGAATAACTAAAACCGCCAGGATTGCAATGGATTGGAACCCAAAAGATAGTAGGGGAATTGACAGACCCAAGGTAACATGGAAACGAATTTTTTCTCACAGAAGCTGAACGATGGGGAAGATTTTGAATGAGATTAAGGTAGCAGTCAAGAATAGAGTCAGATGGAGAAGTTTTCTGAGAGCCCAATGTTCCACGCAGGAATGATGGAAATTTTGATTTGATTTTTTATTAATAGATTGTGAAGGGATAGAGAATTTACTATCAGCGAATTATATGTGACTATTTATAACTCATGTCCCAAATGGGAGTCAATGACCAATCACGTTTCAATGATTTTTTATTTACAACCGATCACAGTCGTGTTTCGCCTAGAATTTACCAACTAAAGTTTATAAAAATAAAGAAAGCACCTCCTTTTTAACATTCTGAATAGGCCATCGCATTATTTTGCAGTGAATGACTCCACAAGAAATACGGCTACCAGATTGTATATGTAGTGCATGAATGTCAACACATAGCGCATGTGGGAGTTAATATAAAAACATTTGTAGCAATTGATTATACCTCCAAAAAAAGAACCCGCTGTTTGCACTTTCTTAAATGTATTTTTTCCCAGGTAATAACATTCCAGAAAAATATAATTGTCATATTTACATCATAGGACATCAGAAATGAATTGGTATACAGTTTGATGTGTTTCATTTTCCCTCCACTCGAGTGCATTCTTACTATATTGCGTTCCTTTAGCAATAAATAATATGATCTGGTTGCAGTGATCGAACAAAAGAAGCAAATGAGGCGTACCAATCGTTTCTCATTTGTTTTTAAACATCGCCGTTTACATTAAATATATAAATATTTTAAAATAACTATATTTAAATGATGATTTGTGGGTAAACAGCTTAATTTTATTCGTTAAATAGTCCTAACAAATGCCACTCTTGATTTCCAAATTCTCATAAGTAATGCCACGAGTGATTTCCAAATTATCGATAAATTCACGACTCACGAAGTGAATAAAATTAAGCTGTTTACTCACAAATCATTATTTAAATTTAGTTATTTTAAAATATTTATATATTTAATGTAAACGGCGATGTTTGAAAACAAATGAGAAACGATAGGTACGCTTCATCTGCTTCTTTTGTTTATCACTACAACCAGATCATACTATTTATTGCCAAAGGAATGCAATATTGTAAGAATGCTCTCTAGTGGAGAAAAAAATGAAACACATCAAACTGTATATTAATTCATTTCTGATGTCGTATGATGTAAATATGACAATTATATTTTTCTGGGTTATTACCTGGGAAAAAATACATTTAAGAAAGTGCAAACAGTGGTTTCTTTTTTTGGTGGTATTGCTACAAATGTTTTTATATTAACTCCTGCAAGCGCTATGTGTTGACATCTATGCACTATATATACAATCTGGTAGCCGTATTTCTTATGGGCTCCGTCACTGCAAAATAATGGTCAGACCTGTTCAGAACATTAAAAAGGAGGAGCTTTCTTTAATATGGTAAATTTAACACTGATAAATATTTCGTGAAACACGACTCAGATTGGTTGTAAAACAGAAATCATTGAAACGTGATTGGTCATTGAATCCCATTTGGGGCACGAGTTAAATAGTCGAGATAAATTCACTCGTGGCATTACTTATGAAAAATAAGTTAACATTTTTAAACAAATAAAGTGAATTTGGAAATTTAAAGATATTCCAACGGATTTCTATGCGAGCACCATTAGTGACAATATTTTTTTTAAATCAAAATCGAATTCCATTACTAATTGAAATAAGAACATCTAGAAATGGATTATCTAGAAACAATGTTTTAAAGTAAGTATATTTCAAAAGAAATTTTATCAGGCGAAAACCTATTGATCTTGGTAGAGGCGAACATTTTAATTTATACAATTTTAAGTTGGGTGTGTGAATAATATGACAGTATTTACTAACTAATTAATGGGAAAACGTGTAAGCCATGTTGTATCATCAAAACAAACTTGAATCCTACATATCAAACAATTTACACACTCAGCTTAGAATAATTCACTTTAACTGTTAATCCATGATTATGCAAATCACAGATTTAAGTATCGGAAAAATAAAGTAAAAAAAAAAAGTAAAAGAAGCGGAGATAAAGCACTTTTTCCTTTAAGACCGGTTGATGGGGCGTGCATATAGGCGTAGTCCCTAGCAGTTAAAATGGATTAAAATTCAAAGTAGGATCTCCGCCCAATATTTTACTTATTATATATAAAGATAATGCAAACCCCATCATTAGCTTCATTGCGCCGTCCTTACTTCAAACATGGAATCATTTACAAAAATAACATTTCACTATTTTCTTAAAGATTTTACACTTCATTTTTATAACGGGTTTTAAGTGTCATTATGTTATTTTTAAAGCAGTGTTCATGACCTCTAAATATCCTGTTCTTCAGCTATAATAAAAGGAAATTGCACATAATTCAATTAAGTCAATATTCACAGGTTGTCTGAAACAGTTTGCGTCCAAATATAAAGCGTACCTGTATCATACAGAAAAAGTGAAAATTTGCAAACAAAATATAGTTATTTAGATAATTAGTCACTAAACCTAATTTTGTAACGTGTTATCTATAATATTTTATTTACGTTCAGAGTATTTTAGCATATGTTGTATATTTAGTATATTTAATGAAATTTGTTTATTGCGGAAACGATGTGTTTAGAGAAAGAGTAATGTGGGCTTTGGAAAAAAAAAAAAAAAAAAAAAAAAAAAAAAAAAAAAAGACAGGATAAATCAATCAACATTGTTGTAATATGAGCTTTGGAGTAAAAAAAAAGACACGACAAATCAACAAACATTGTTTTGATGTGTGTATATATATATATATGAAAGTCCACCGCTGTGGTCTCGAGGTAGCGTGCTGCCTTGTCACGCAGCGGGCCCGGGTTCGATCCCCGGTCGGGGCAGTTTTTCTGGGTGAGGTTTTTATCGGGGTTTTTCCTCACCTGTAAGACAAATGTCAGGAAAACTTTAAGGCCTGAACGGTACCCGAAATCATATGGCCATCATCATTATCATCATCATCCTTCACCGGTATGGAAAGCAACGGGAAGCTACCACACCTACAATTCCCTAGTAAAGCTGCAAGCATAGCATGAAAAATACTATGATTGCAGTGAAGGACCTGCCTTCGGGCAGAATTACTATGGATGGATATATATGAAATGAAAAATGAATGCTCAAGCATTAATTTTTCTTTACATACCATATTTGCCTTCATTGCCAAATGTCAAAAATATAGTTATAACATGCATATGTATATATATATATATATATATATATAGTCATTAAAGTGTATTTTACGTTTTGTTGAACCTGTATTTTATGTTTTGATAGCGTGTTTTGTGTTTTGTTAGAATATAAAGTATAGGTTTTGTTGCCTAGAAACTACGAACTAAAGTGTCACTGATTGTTATAATAATAAATAAAAAATAATTAAGTATATGTGTGGCACCAGAAAACGAAGTCTTATGGGAAATAGAAAGGATACACTTTTAAAATATTATATAACATTGGCGGTTCCAACACTAGTACGTGATTTGGAACTCTGGGTCTTAACCAAAAACCAGGAACGAAGAATATAAACTTCAGAAATGAGGTTCTTGAGTGATGTGGCTGGCTATACAATAGCATATTGGAAACGTAGTGAAGATATACGAACAGAACTAAATATATTAAAGCTTTTAGATACAATGCACAATACAGACATGAATGGATAAACCACACCAATAGAATGGATAACAACAGAATCCCGAAACAGATTATTCAATACAGACCACTAGGACGAAAAAAAATTAGGAAGACCCAGTAAAAGATTAACAGACCAATTCCAACATGAGATGGGAACAGATATTAAATTCTAACCCTTATGCTGATGATTAAATCGACAGTTATGGGTTTTAAGATCGGCTACAGTGCTTTAGGGATCAAATTCCTTCCTTCTGGTCCCGATTATCGCAGGTTCAAACCCAGGAGGGCTTCATGATTTTTTTTTTTACGATAGGAGGTACTTCAATCATGGGTTCAGAGTTTTAAGTTTTCGACCTCATAAAATAACTTTAGACTTACTTACTTAGTTACTGGCTTTACGGCCCTTTGAGTCAATCCATAGTCTCTCCTTTGTTTGTAGTTTCTAGCCTAAGCTAATTTAATTATGCTTATTTCCCTACAAATATCATGAATAGCTTGTGGTCAGCATACCGACCCAACGATATTCAGAGGCCTTTCTATCAGGTTTAAGGTTCTTTTGCGAGTCTAAAAAAATCTTCAGACTTGGAAATAATGGATAAAGTAAGAATACATCAACAGTATAACATTAAAAAAATATATAAAATAAGTACCTAAAATTGCCAATCGTCTACAACGATCAGCACTATATATTTTGTAGTAGGCCTTTCGAAAACATATTTCATTCTCTGCTTTGGTACCAAACTACAAGCAGAAGACGAAACATGCTTTCGAAAGGCCTCCTACAAATTTAAATTACTGATAGTTGAGGACGACTGAGAATTCGAGGTACTAATTTTATATTTTAAAATTTAGTGACCACAACGGAGTTCCATAATGTATTTACTTATTTACTTATTTATTTACGTTTATTTCTCTATAAATGTGAGTGGCATCTGCAACACAATATGTGAAAGTTTATAGGTTCCACTCTGGTATGCACTGGATACACGGAATTCAACATTCAGACATTTAAATGGTGGAAGATGTTACAAAAAATTCCTGAGGTAAGGATATTAAGTTGTTACGCTAGGCTATGACAAAATCAACAAATTTGATTTAATTTTCAGCTCGAGGACGTGGAAAGGGAGAAGAAATGAGAGTGAGATTTCTCTCAGCTATTTATGTGACATTCAGAGCATCACAGTGTCACACCGTAATAATAATAATCAACCGATACGGTATAGATTAGATTAGATTAGATTAGATTAGATTGGATTAGATTAGATTAGATTAGATTTATTTAGCCTGGTGGAGTTAAGGCCATGTGGCCTTCTCTTCCACTCACCAGGACAAACATATATTACATCAGAATATAACAATCTGAATGAACTCTAATACAAATTTGATCGAAAAGATAACATCTATTATAATAGATCTATAATGCAACCAGTTAATGTTAGTTAAAATTAAGACTAAAACTAATAATAAAATGTATACAAGCAAGACATATTAAATTGTCCGTATCTAATGTATATAAAAAACAAAGAAAAATAATGAGATATAGAAAACTAGTTTTACGATTATACAATATTTAAAAAAACAAAAGAAAATATTTGTTAATCTTAATATTATTTTCATAAATAATTAAATCTATTAATTGTTAAAAGAATACTATCAGTGAGGTGTATAAGTTAGTTCGTTATTAAATAATTCTTTAGTTTGTTTTTGAAGGATGTAATGGTTTGACAGTCTCTGATATAGGGCGGAAGGGAATTCCATGTTTTGGTAAGTGAGACCGTAAAAGATAATGAATTATATACAGTGTGATGAGGAGGGATATAAAGGACAATGTGCTGATGGGATCGAGAGTCAAGATTATGTGTGTCGGATAGTCTGATGAAGCGGCGCGGCGTGATAAAATAATTAGGCGATTATGTGTTAAGTATTTTATAGAGAAGGGATAGGGAATGGACAGTTCTACGATCTCTTAGACGAAGCCACGATAATTGTTCCAGAGACGGTGTGACATGGTCAAAGTTACGAATACCACAAATAAAACGTGCGCAAGAATTATGAACACTGTTATTTGCGGATGACCAGTTAATAATTTCTCAAGAATATGAAGACATGGAGTTTATGTTCAAAAATGTATTGGAGGAATACGATAACTGGGGTTTGAAAATAAATTTAAAAAAAAATTATATGGGATGTGGAGCAGAAACCGAGATTTAATAATAGAAGATCAGATGGGGTATATTAGAGGATGTGAAAAATTTGAGTATCTGGGAGTAAAAGTCGATAAAGACGATAAACAAGAAAGTGATATTAAGAACAGAATAAATAAAGATAGAGCAATAACAGCAATGATAAATGGAGTCTTATGGAACAGATATATAACCAGAAAAAAAATGTTACAAATATATAATTCAATAGTGAGAAGAACTGTCACATACGGAGCTGAAGTTTGGAAATTGAACAGAAACTTATGTCGATGGAAATGAATTTGTTGAGGAGAGCAGCAAGATGTTCAAAAATTAGAAATAATAAGAAAAACTGTCATACGAGAAAAAAATTAATATTAGATATTCAATAGTAGATTATATAAGATACAAGCAATTAAATTGTTATGGGCATGTACGACGAATGCAAGAACAAAAGTTACCCAGAGAAATATTTGAATGGAAGAACCTGGGAGAACAAGGAAAGGGAGACCTCGAAACTCGTGAATGCAAAAAATAAAAACTGGAATGAGAACAAGAGGACTGGAGGAAATGCAGTGGATGGATAAAGACGAGTGGAGAAGGAAAATAAAACTTTAGACACAGAAAAATGTGTACACATTGAAACTTTGTATATGAATAAAATAATAATAATAATAATAATAATAATATTAATATTAATGATAATAATGATAATAATAATAATAATAATAATAATAATAATAATAATAATAATAATAATAATAATAATAATAATAATAATAATAATAATAATAATAATAATAATAATAATAATAATAAGTAAATTAAATTCTGCAAAATTTCTAGTGTTCAGCTGGAATTTAAAAAAGAGATAACATAAATAACAGTGTAATTAAACGAAAGATGAACATTCAATTTCTGTTGTGGATTTTATAAAAAAAAAAGAAAATTAAAATGGTATGGTCATGTATAAAGAAAGACAGAAGACAGATTCCCAAGAATAATACTACAATAGGTACCACTTGGCAGAAGAAGAGGAGGACGGCCAAAAATAACGTGGATTGATAATGTTTTGAGTAGCATGAGGGAAAAAGGATTGGACGACTGAGATTGGAATGACAGAGAGATGTGTAAGAGAATGACAGTAGATTAATTGAGCGCAGGAAGTTATGAAATATTGAGGAACACGTTAAATAAATATATAATTAAGTAAATAATAATTATTATTATTAAGTAATTCATATTCATTAATTTAAAATAATTAATATTAAATATAATAAATAATAATATAATAATAATAATAATAATAATAATAATAATTATTATTATTATTATTATTATTATTATGCTTTATTTAAACTAGAAGAATTAAGGGCAATACATTAAACTGAAATAATTAAAACTGTTTTTCTTCCAGTTTATGGGTGCGAAACATGGACTCTTACTTTCAGGAACAAGAAAACATTACGAGTACTTGAGAATAAAGTTCTTAGGAAAATTTTTCGACCAAAGGGAGATAAACAGATAGGTGAATGGAGAAGATTGCATAACAGTGAGCTACCCGATCTTCATGGAAGCCGATGTTAATAGGAATCAGTTAATTATCGTAGAATGAGCAGGACGTGTGGCAGGAGTGGCGAATTAAAAAGGGGCATGGAAACCGCTCAAGGAAACCTAACCTTAAACCATGATTGAGGGAAGTATATTATCATACAGGTGATGATTGGAAAACATTAGTTCAGGATAGGGATGTATGTCCGCGCGGCTATACGGTTACCCTACGGTTTCGTTAGTGCCAATGAGCTCCTCGAAATCCTATTGATCGTCGTCAAAATTATGATCGTTTCCATTGTGATTAACCTATTTATCCTGATTACAAACACATGTCTCACAGTCAAATGTTATGGTGTTCCTGGCAATCACATTATAAACGTTCGTGTTTGTATTAATTTTATTATCGTTATCATAAGTAATGCCACAAGTGAATTTATCTAGAGGATTTGGAAATCAAGAGTGGCATTTGTTAGGACTATTCAACGAATAAAATTAAGCTATTTACTCACAAATCATTATTGAAATATAGTTATTTTAAAATATGTATGTAATTAAAGTAAAAAGCAATGTTTGAAAAGAAATGAGAAATGTTTTGTTATGTTTCATATGTTCATCCACTGCAACTTGATCATATTATTTATTGCCAACTATGATCGTTATATTGTAAGAATGAACTCTAGTGGAGAAAAAATGAAACACATCAAACTGTATATTATAACCAACATGATATGTTATTAATTTTTTTAGTAAAGAACTCAGTAAAAACATTATTTAAAACCACAATTATTGAACACACAATTATAAAATGTGTAGTTTGAAGGAATCTGTTCATTATTTGCTATATTCAATGTATTTGTTGGAGAGTCAGTCACTGCAAAATAATGCTCAGACCTGATCAGAATATTAAAAAAGAGGAGCTTTCTTTATTACAAAATCAGGAGGTGGAAGAAAATTCGATAAAGGGCGAGTTGAAATAAGACCGTCATTGGATGTAAAACAAGATTAATTGAAACGTGATTGTTCTCATTTGGGGCATGAGTTAAACAGTCTCATAAAAATGTGTTTAATCGTAAGTTCCCTGTCCTACCTTAATCAGCTTTTGAATTAATGTCATCTTCATGATTCCCATTCTTAGATATTTTGACCATAATATGTGTATTATTCATATACATAATTATTTCTCATTCATTTTCCAATATTAAATCTTTAAATATTTTGCTATTGCCATATAAACAGTGATTCTGTAAGAGCTTCAAAAAATTAAACAGGACATGCGGATGCTCTACTGAACAATTTGAGATAGGGAACCTAGGGTGCGGGAAGCCAGCTAATGGCGATACGGGTTTCATATTACCGTGAAGACCTTTTTTTATTTACATTATTTATCAGTTAACTATAAGAACTATCAAACACATAGTTAGCATACAATAATTTGTATTTGGCAACAGTTGCTCAAACTGACGGCCACTAAACTCAATATAAGCATGCCATCGGCCGAAGCCTGGAATATATCCCTGCTGTGTTTTGAATAACATCACAAGTAGCTATAATCTTCGCAACTAATTCCACGTCCGTTTCTACTGGAGTCTCAAACACAAGTGACTTCAGATATAAAAAAAAATGATCAAGTAGAGTCAGGTCACATACTGCATCATGACTTCCTATTCATGTGTAAGTATGCTTACTAATATATTTGTTAGAATTTTGTACGAAGTTGAAAGTAATGAGATACTCCTGTAGTTGTTGTAATCAGTTTTATCTCCGTTATTATAGATTGGTACGATAACACTGAGCAGCAAAAAAGAAACTTTTTTTGTCTCAGAAACAAAAATATGTGATTCTGATATTATTTTTTCTCCTGAATTCAAATTTGATGTCAGGTTTCTCCATCACGCAAGATTTCCGAGAGACAGGAATTTATAATTTCAAACACTTTAATGTTTTCTACATTCGTAACTACACAATATTCGAACATTCAGACTCACCTAAAAAGTAATAAATTACGATTTCTGCTATATTTCGCCTGTGGAGCATCCCTCTTGATGGCCCAACAATAATCTGCCAGCATATTAGGATTCCATTTGACTTGAAATCTCTTTTGCATAGCTGAAATCTTCTGTGTTACCTCATTTGGTTTTATTTTACAATGGACAAATGGACGAAACAAGTTTATTAAAAATAATTATTTAAATCCATTAATTTAAAATGAAATAAACAAACTGTGGGTGATGGAGAAATTCCGAATACATATTTGAAAACACAATAAAAATTGCAATAAGCGCAACTATTGGTACTCATGAGACAAAAATCATGTTGACCAGTGTAATCGGTTATTTCCAATCATTTGTAAGATCCACTAATTTCCTAATCATACTAAGTAACCGATGTATCTTGTCCATAGATGTTCAAAATTAGAAAAAATTAAATACTGTCATACCAAAAAAAAATGAATATTAGAAATTCAATAGTAGATTACATAAGATACAAGCAATTAAATTGGTATGGGCATATACGACGAATGCAACAAGAAAGGTTACTCAGAAAAACATTGGAATGGTGTCCACCTGGAAGAAGAAAGAAAGGAAGATCTCAAAATTCATAGATGCAAAGAAATAAGAACTGAAATTAGGACAAGAGGACTGGGAGGACCTGGAGTGGATGGATAGAGACGAGTAGAGAAGGAAAATAAAACTTTAGGCCCAGAAAGATGTGTAAACATTGAAAATCTGTATGTAAATAAAATAATATTTTCCATCAATCAATGTTTCCTCCCCTGAATTTACCAGTTCAGCTAGTATCCCATCCGAATGTGCTGTTTTTTACATCTTTAATTTTTCTATCGCATTTTCAACGTCTAATGCACTATTATCATTGTTATTGAATTCCAGAAATACAGTTAACACTATGGATGTCTCCATGGGTGGCTACCAACATATCAACTTATAATTTAGCGTATGATTGTTTTACCCTTGTTAGATGTCGCCTGAGGACAATATGAGAATATGAGTATTGTTCTGAGGGTCTTGCAGTAGGCGAACTTGATTGAAGTAGGAGTTGCATTTCTGCGCAGAATCCGGGCGTCACCCTATAGTTTCTACTCCAGAGAATCCTTGTCCCAAATCAACGAACTACCCACTGTGTCCAACCCATCCTCATTCGCATATTTTCTATTAATTTCCAATTTTATAATAATTTATTTAGGGGCCATTTTCAAATCCGTAACTATTTTATAGGCGCTTTAAAATCTAATATCCTAACGCATCTAGAATATTTGGTAGTATTCAGCAGACCTTGTATACCTATTACATGTAGTTCTGTGTTTTTGTGGACGTTTCTTGGCTTTAGTTTTGTTATGTACAGGAAAGAGATACAGAAACAAATTAGAAATAGGCTCAATTCTGGAAATGCATGCTATTTAAGCATTATAGGGAACTTTGTCACCCCAACGTCTGTCAAAAAAACTTTTTTCTTGTTCAATGCCACCTGTTTGTCATTCGACATTTCAGGTATTCTGTCCTGGCACTGGCGTATTGTAACCCACTTCTGAGGTTGGGGCGCCTGGAAGGCGGGGTTACGCTGCCCCGATTATATGAGAGTTGATGATGATGGGTAATGATGCGCCTGGAAAGGCCTCAAACCTAAACTTAATCTAATGAGGTGAATATGATATTGATGATAATGATGGCCAGATGATGTTCGGGGACCGTTTGGGCCTTAAAGTATCCTGACATTTGTCTTACAGGTGAGGAAAAACCCCGAAAAAACCTCACCCAGAAAACTTATTCCGAGCGGGGGGATCGAACCCGGACCCACTGCGTGACAAGGCAGCACACTACCTCGAACCACAGCGGTGGACTTCCTCAAAAAACGTTAAACTGTAAATATATAAAACTCTTATTCTCCCAGTTATGTTACATGTTTGTTAATACTTTAAGGAATGAGAAAAAAACTACGTGTATTTGAGAATAAAGTTCTTGGGACAACTTTTGGACCAAAGGGAGATGAACAGATAGGCGAATGGAAAAGACTACACAACAGTGAGCCACATGGAAACCAGATATAATGTAAACAGTTAAGTCTCGTTGACTGCGAAGAGCAGGACATGTAACTCGAATGGGGAATGAAAGAGGGGCATGAAAACTACTTGTGGGAAAACCAGAGGGAAAGCGCCAAGTAAGGAGGCCGAAAAGGGAGGTATTAGAATATCATTAACCATGATTTGAGGGACATAAATTATATAGGGAATGACTGGAAAAGTTTGGTAAGGGTAGGGAGATGTGGAGATATGTCCAGGCGGCCATGCACCTACGGATTCGTTAATGCCACTGAGTTAGTTAGTTATGTTACCGGCTGTTATAAGTGACTGAATTAGTCATAAATACCTAATAACAACAATTATAAACAGGAATGAGATGCAGAAAGAAATTAGAGATAGGCTCAATACTGGATCATGTATTACAGGATTCTTGTCGTCCCAAACTTCTCTCAAATCAATTTGTATTCTCGTCTATCACGTCACCGGAGAAACGTAACCTCGCCTTTCAGTCGCCCAAACTTAAGAAGTGATTACAATTCTGCCAATCCTAAGAGTAGTAGTAGTTCCTGTAACTCCTCTTGGAAGCATAGGGTCTTATGAAAGCGCGCCATCTGACTCTTGTTTTTTTGTCAAACTCCTGCCTTAATTCTAACTTTAACTTGTTCAATTGCCGTTGTTACAGTACTGGGCCATGTAATTTCTGGTCTTCCTCTTTTTTTCTAGGCAATCCCCGTGGATCCTATTCGAGTGCTTTCTTTGGCACACTGTTTAATTTTCTTCTGAGAGTGTGTCCAATCCATTTCCATTTGCGACATTTAATCTTTTTCCAGATCTTATTACCAGATGTTATCCTCCACAATTCCTCGTTTTATATGGTTTTTGGCCACCAGATTCTCAAAATAAATATCAATCATCTATAAATCCTAAGAAAGATTACCAGAAATGTAAAAAAGGCAACCGGGTGACATTGGTAAAAAATAAATAAAATAAAATTTCCAAGAATGAGAGTTGACAACAGTGGCGTTTTCAAAAGATGATTCAAGTACTTTATATCTTCTTCTTCTGCGGCTTTCCCCCACTTATAGGTTTGCCATCTTCAGTTTCCATTTATTTCTATCATTCCAAACCTCTTCCAAATTCCAAAGCCCAATATAGTTCTGACATAAGTTTTCCATTTCCATCTTAGTCTGCCAGTTTTATTTCTTCCAGGGGATGTCCATTGGTACATAATGTTTTTGCCACCTCAACTTCCATTCTCTGTACATGGCCATACCATTTAAGAGTTTGATTTTCAATCTCTGTGAAAGAATAAAATATTATCAAAATGCTTATCTTCAGCACGTATTACGAATGAATGAACAGCGCATACCAAGAAGAATATATAATTATAAACCAAAAGGGAGGAGAATGTTGGGAAGACCATTGAAGAGATGGAAGGACCAATTCGACCTATAATGAGATCGGAACAGGCCATTGGGCTTAATCCTCGTTGTTGTTGATGATGATGATGATGATTATGATTTTCAATTCTCTTAACAACTGATGTGGTGACATTAATTTCTCTCCAAAGGAATTCATTTCTTATTTTATCCTGACTTGTTTTTGAAGGCTTCTTCTAAGATAATCAAATTCAATTTTATATAAACACTGTAATATCTGAGCCATACCAATACAATTTATCTGGCTACGCCACTGCCTAGGTGAAACTATTTAAGGAGCAGATTTATACGAAACCAGGAATTTTCTGAAATAAGAGATAATAACACTTCTTAAAAAAAAAAGGCTTGTATATAGACAATTAAGAGTGTAATACATCTGTATTAAGTTTTTATAGCAGGGACTGGTTTATGTTTGTTTATACAGTTGTATCAGCTCATTACTTCGGTAAAATAACCATTTTATTCTAATTTCTAAGCGTTCCAGGTGTTTTTTTACATCTCTATTATAAATTCTGAGGGACGCAACATACACTTTCCAAAATCCTGTAATACAACCTGCCCTATAATTAGAGACAAACCTTATTTAAATAAACCACGCTATTTAACACTAGTGTGGGCTACATTTCAGATACATGCTCAGAAATAAAAGAGGAAAAATCATTATTTAAATAAAAATCTCTACATACACATGGAAATTGTTGTTTGTGGTACATGTGTCTTTCCGCTAATTGTTACCAAAAGCATTTATTCAGACGTATCCTACAATGTTTTTTCCAACGAAAAAAATAATATTTTCATTATGTTACTAGTTCCGCGCCGTAGTCGAGTGGTTAAGGCAGGAAGCCTTGGCTCAGAGCTACGGGACTTGCGATGGTTCGAGTACCCATGGGAAAATAGGTGTTATCATGGTATTTTGGCCAGTATGGGACGTGCCAATCCAGCATCGTGAGGAATTTGGGTAGCTGATTTTAGAAAAGAAATGGGAATATAATGGTACTGTAAAACCTATACGTAGACTTAAAAAAAGCATACGATTCAATCAAGAGGGAGAAGTTATATAATATCCTGCTGGAGTTCGGAATTCCTAAAAAGTTAGATTTATACGAAAAGTGTCTAAATGGCACAAAGAGTAGGGTGCGTGTAGACAAACAGTTTTCGGATATTGTATTGACTTAGGCTTTCACGGCCGGAGTTGCTATGATGAACTTGAAGAAGAATTCCGGGCTGCAGGCCGTGGTTTCAAGTCTTGAAGTTCCCCGACGTTTCGCCAGAGACGCAGTCTGGCGAAACGACGGGGAACTTCAAGCCTCGAGATCACGGCCTACAGTCCGGAAATCTTCTTCAAGATCATCATATTTTTCGGATACTTTTGAAATCCACAATGGGTTAAAGCAAGGAGATACACTATCTCCTCTACTATTTAATTTTGTACTAGAGCATGCCATCAAATTTTTAGAGGATGAAGAAGGCCTACAACTCAATGGTATTAATAAGCTGTTAGTTTATACTGATTATGTAGTACTATTGGGCGATAGCGAAGAGATATTAAAGGCCAACACGCACACACTATTGAGTAACACTAAGAAATTAGGACTGGAAGTAAATACCAATAAAACTAAATATATGGTCACGCATACAAATATATTATATAATGGAAATGAACAGCTAACGACATATGAGGGAAATTTTGAGGAAGTGGCTGAATTCAAATACCTAGGAACAATAATCATAAATAGGTATGAGCTGCACAAAGAAATTAAACATTGGCTCAATTTTGGAAATGCGTCCTATTATGCATTACATGCACTCTTGACGTCCTAACTACTTTCAAAACACGTTAAATTGAAAATATACAAAACTATTGTTCTATCAGTTACATTATATGGATGCGAAACATGGACTCTTACTTTAAGGGAGGAAAGGAGATTACGAGTATTTGAGAATAAAGTTCTTAGGAAAATTTTTGGACCAAAGAGAGATGAACAGACAGGTGGATGGAGAAGACTACATAACGTAAATAACATGGTCTACATAGGAAGTCACATATAATAAGAACAGTTAAGTCTCGTAGATTTCGATGGGCAGGACATGTGGCACGAAAGACGTGCATGGAATCTTCTTATAGGTAAACCTGAGGGAAAACGCCCAGTTGGTAGAGCAATAATGAAGTGGGAGAATAACATTAAGTATGATTTGAGGGAAGTAGATTATACAAGGAACGATTGGAAAACATTAACTCAGGATAGGGATGTATGGAGAGCTTATGTACGCGTGGCCATGAACCTAGAAGTTCGATAGTGCCAGTGAGTTAGTTAGTTACAATAAGTAGCGACTCCAGGTTGACAACATCAGGTATAACGAGTGGGGATTCCGACATGCTGGCTATATTTCACCCTACACAGGCTAGATGATCGCCTACCTCTGAAATTAACACATGTGGATGTGAAGCCAAGAGCGGGCTGATAGGCCAAGGGCCTTCTACGCTTCTCGCGCTATTGATTTAATTTTGTTAGTAAGTATATAATTAATATGTTAATAATAAAAATAAAACTTGAAGTTTTATATGATTTATATATTAATTAAAATACGAATTCTTTACAGATGTTTCAGTACTTTGTAGCTTCTTCAGACGAATTTTATCATGATTACAAATGAATTTTGTTATTATAGGGGCCTATAATATAATAACAAAATTCATTTGTAATCATGATAAAATTCATCTGAAGAAGCTACAAAGTACTGCTACAGCTGTATCGAACTTGTATTTTAATAAACATGAAAATCATGTCTAAAACTTTAAGTTTTATTTTTATTTAATTAACGTAAAAATGGATTTTCATCAAGTAAACGCCAAATCAATTTATTATATAATTATTATTTTTAGTATAATTATAAATATTTGTGAATAAATGTTCTTAGGAAATTGCTGGACCAAAGAAAGATAAACAAATAGGTGAATGGAGAAGACTAAAAACAGTGAGCTAAATTATCTTTATGGGAAACCAGATGTAATAAAGCAATTAAGTTCTCTAGACTGCGATGGGCAGGACACGTGGCACGAATGGGAAAAGAAAGAGAATGAAAATTTCTTGCAAGAAAACCAGAGGGAAAGCGCCCATTTAGTAGACCAAGAATGAGGTGGGAGAATAACATTAATCATGACTTGAGGGAAGTGAATTAAACAGGGGATGTCTGGAAAACATTATTTCACGACAGGGGTGTGTGGAGAGCTTATATCCGCGCGGCCAGGGACCTATTGGTTCCATACTTGCAGTGAGTTAGTTTAGTTAGTTAAGGGTTGCAATACTCAAAGCAAACACAGTACATGTTATTAAAATAAACCGACAATGGTACTGTCCAAACACCAGTGAAACCGACCATTAGAATTGGGGGATTTGCATAAACACGAAAATAAAAATTGGCTCCAGCAATCGTTAAAGTTTTTTTTTCGTCGTAATGTACAGTATAGGTTTATACTCGACCGCGTTAACTTTTTAGCTGGAGAGGGGAATCAATGGCGCTAGTTGTGAACATGGGGAAAGCGTCTCCTTCCACCGTTGGTACAAGTGAATGACTGGTCAAGTGGTATAATCAGTGGCAAAATACAGTGGTAGACCTACTTGAAATAGGAGATGAAGTTAATAAAAGATCTTCGGAGTTTCCATGCCTACTGGTTTCTGGGTAATGTGACGTACAGAGAAGTTAAATCAGCACTGATTTCCAAAAACTGTCTGGCAGACTTAAATGTGTATATACTGTGAATATAGAGTCTAACTTTCGCACTTGACATTGTCACTAACAACTGACTATACACTACTGACGGATAATAGGCACTGTCACTGTAACCTGAGACAAGGGACTACCTCCAACCCCTATTCACCCATACCACATTCTTTTAGTTCACAGATTTACCGCATTGAAAGTTAACGTTTGTCGAGTAATACCATACCATTTAATTGACCCTTATATTGGCAGTGCATCCTATAAGATACTTTAGTTTGGCTTATTTCTTCTCCTTCTTCTTCTTCTAGTAGGCGACTACAATTTCAGGAAAGTTTTGGCCTCAACTATTTTTCCGCATTGAGATCTGTTCTGGATACAGGCTGGCCGATTTTTAATTTTCATTTCTGATATACCCATCGCAGGTGAGCAATTTTAATTACCTGGGATACAATGTGTCATATAGAAAAAGTGAAGACATTGAAACAAAATTAAATTAATTTAATTTCATGTGTAACACTACGAAACGAAGTCTCATAGGAACTAGAAAGAAGACACTTTTAAAATTTTATAAAATAGTGGCAGTTCCAACACAACTATATGGATCCGAACATTGGATCTTAATCAAAAACCAGGAACGAAGAATAGAAACGTCAGAAATGACGATTCTGAGGAGTGTGGCTGGCTATACAATAACAGATTGAAAATTAAATTAAAATATACGAGTTTAATTAAATATATTGAAAATATTAGATAGAATTGCACAATACAGAGATGAATGGATGGACCCCACCAATAGAATGGATAACAATAGAATTCCGAAACAAATTCTTCATTACAAACCACTAGGTCGAATAAATGTTGGAAGACCCAGTAAAAGTTGGACATACCTATTCTAGCATGAGATCGGAACAGACCTTAAGGTCTAATCCTTGATGCTGATGATGATATATATTTTGTCATCTTCAATTTTTTTTAATGTTCTGGTACATGTTGGTTTACATTTGTATATTATTTTTACAAGTTTGTCTTCTTGCATGCTTATTCACATGTCCAAACCAGCGCAACCTTTGGGCTTTATATTTTTATTTTGTATTAAATTATTAATAATTGAAAAATTGAAGATGTATAAAGCATCAGGTTCAGATGAGATCTCAGCGGAACTGATAAAATCAGGGGGAGAAAAATTGATGGGCAAGATACGCTGGTTGCTTAGTATGATTTGGGAAAAAGAAGCTCTTCCAGATGAATGGAAGGAATCAATTAGGCCTATCGTACCAATTTATAAGAAAGGAGATAAAACTGATTGCAACAACTACAGGGGCATCTCATTACTTTCAACTTCATACAAAATTCTAACAAATATATTAGTAAGCAGACTTACTCCCTATATTGATGACATTCTAGGAGATCATCAATGCGCATTTAGAAGAAACAGGTCTACAACAGATCAGATTTTTAGTATAAGACAGATTTTAGAAAAGAAATGGGAATATAATGGTTCTGTACATCAACTATATGTAGACTTCAAAAAAGCATATGATTCAATTAAGAGGGAGAAGTTATATAGTATCCTGCTGGAGTTCGGAATTCCTAAAAAGTTAGTTAGGCTTATACGAATGTGACTAAATGGCTCAAAGAGTAGGGTGCATGTAGGCAAACAGTTTTCGGACACTTTTGAAATCCAGAATGGGTTGAAGCAAGGAGTTGCACTATCTCCTCTGCTATTTAATTTTGTACTAGAACATGTCATTAAATCTTTAGAGAATGAGGAAGGTTTACAACTCAATGGTATTAATAACCTGTTAGTTTATGCTGACGATGTAGTATTGTTGGCCGATAGCGAGGAGATACTAAAGGACAACACGCACACACTATTGAGTAACACTAAGAAATTAGGACTGGAAGTAAATATCAATAAAACTAAATATATGGTCACACATAGAAATACATTATATAATGGAAATGTACGGCTAATGACAAATGAGGGAAACTTTGAGGAAGTGGCTGAATTCAAATACCTAGGAACAATAATCACAAATAGGAATGAGATGCACAAAGAAATTAAACATAAGTTCAAATCTGGAAATGCGTGCTATTATGCATTGCAGAGACTCTTGATGTCCCAACTCCTTTCAAAAAACGTTAAACTGAAAGTATATAAAACTATTATTGTACCAGTTATATTATATGGGTGCGAAACATGGATTCTTACTTTAAGGGAGGAAAGGAGATTACAATTATTTGAGAATAAAGTACTTAGGAAAATTTTTGGATCAAAGAGAGATGAACAGACAGGTGAATGGAGAAGACTACATAACAATGAACTACATGGCCTTTATAGGAAGCCAGATATAATAAGAACAGTTAAGTCTCATAGACTGCGATGGGCAGGACATGTTGCACGTATGGGGAATGAAAGACTTGCATGGAAGAGGGAAAACGCCCAGTTGGTAGACCAAGAATGAGGTGGGAGAGTAACATTAACTGTGATTTGGGGGAAGTAGATTATACAGGGAATGACTGAAAAGTATTAGCTCAGGATAGGGATATATGGAGAGCTTATGTCCGCGCTTCCATGAACCTGCGGGTTCGATAGTGCCAGTGAGTAAGTATTAAATTATTTAGTACGAAGTTGATTCGTATATGTCGTGTATCTTCCCTTCCTCTAATTGGACCAAAAATTCTCCGTAAGATTTTCTTTTCATAGATTAATAGCCTTTGTTTATCAGATTCTTTGTTTGATTTATTTAATATCCTTAATACAATAGTGGAAACATTAATCGATAAAATGTTATTTAAAATTATGTCAAATCATAGAACAATTTGCAAATAGGTAACTAAATAGTTATGCATTACTTGTTTTAATTGCAGACTGAAATTTTTAAATAAACTGAAATCAGAAGTTAATTTTATCCAATTTCACTAAAAATAGGCCTTAGCCAGTAAAATGGACCATAAATTCGACTTGCTGAAGAATTCGAACACATTAAACAATTCTTGAGTGATGGATTTATTTTATTGTTCAGAAGAGCTTAGAAAATAAATAGTTGTCTTCAATTTATTACAAAAAAATTATTTGAAATTCTTTAATAGTTGAAGCGATTTCAAAAATTGTATTGAGAAACCTTGAGGGGAAATATACCTGTTAGAAATGCCGAAGCGCAGGTGCCGAGGACATGGAAGATAGAACTGAATTCGCCAGATTGACAATAGGGAAAAACGAAGTGTTCTAATGAATGTGTCATTGAACCTGCTGGTTCCATAAGCTACAGAGTGTAGTTGAAATGTAACGAAGATGGAAAATGAGAGGAGTTTAGTCATTAGAAGTGAAAATGTATACGCATCAGAGTAGAGAAAGTAAAAGCTTACACAAATATGACTTTTTTCATCTCTGTGACAGTGACAATATTGTCACACCACGTAACTGCAAAAATGATAACGTGACCTTATTTCGTTCCCTCTATCGCGTTTGTGTGTCAAACTTCACGTCTTCGGATCTCAAATTATTTGCGTTGTCATCATATATACACGTACCATATCCAACACCAATTTAACATCATAAATTGCTCATACGCCCGGTTTCTACATACTATCATATAAATTCTACAGCGGTAACAAATTTTCTTCTACTTCTTCTTCTTTCCATGGCCTAAGCCGAATATCCTGTTCCGGCCTTATTCCATCCCTGTCTTGGTCGTCTAGAATCTCATCATCTTCTTGGTTTATATGACAAAATTATTTTCGGTATTCTCCTATCATCCAATCTTTCCAATACTGAAAACACCAAATAACTAACTGAATTACCAACTCACGGGCACTATCGAACCCGTAAGTTCATGGTCTCGTGGACATAAGCTCTCCACACATGCCTATCCTGGGCTAATGTTTTCCAATCAATATTATTATCATCACCATCTTCACACTGGGCCTTTTCCTGTGATGTCGTTCATATCGTTTAAATCACAATCTGCAACAATTGTAAACAAAACTTTGAGAGATGTAGAATACGTTGCAAAAATCGTGTCTTTGTCTCAAATAGTTTATGAGATAAGTTACATTGTTTTGTTAGCAGGACTTCGTGGACATCCTTTACTTCTAACTGTTCTAAAATTTCTTAATTTTTTTTTTCGATCTAAAAGAGTGTAATCCTGTTGTCCTTCTGACAAATTTCATTTCCGTTTATTTGATTCTGTTCCTGTCTCTTTTTCTTAATGTCCAAATCTCACTTGTATAAAAGGGAGGGTAATTCTAAAGTATTATAAAATATTATATACTTTTATTCTTGTGGATTTTTGTGCTAATTTAACTTTTATTGTATTATTTTTATTACTAAGATTTGTGTAAATTCCATGATTTTCATGTTCACATATTTTTCATTTTGATAAGATATTTTACAACATAAATAGTTAAAATTCTATACTTATTCTAAGCATTGATTATTGTGTATTATCTTACTTGTGATTGGATCTTCTCTTAAGAATGCCATTATTTTTTTTACTTTTGTACTGAAATTTCCATTCCAAAAAAATTTAATATTTTATTTAGTGTATATAGTCCAAAAATAAAGTAAGTTGAAATATACCTTCTTAGGTAAGACCCGTCGTCCTCAACTTATAAAATATGTATTATTTATGTCTGTAGGCCTTTCAGAACATCCGTTCCATCTTCAGCAGGTCCTTCTTCGCTACAATATCTAGTATGATGGTTGATGCTGCTGGTCATAATGAGTCACAACACCACATTAGGACCAGCAGCATCAATCATCATACTAGATATTGTAGCGAAGAAGGACCTGCTGAAGATGGAACGGATGTTCTGAAAAGGCCTACAGACATAAATAATACATATTTTATAAGTTGAGGACGACGGATCTTACCTAAGAAGGTATATTTTAACTTATTTTATTTTATGACTCTCCACCCCAACGGTTTTAACAATGAATTTTATTAGTATTGATAGTCATATTTGTAAGTTATGCTCTGAATTGGAAATTATAACTTGATCATCGGCATAGAGTAGGGTATTTAATGTTAAATTACTGGTTATTAAGTTTCCTGATGTATAGATTACATTCCAACAAAATGGTTTAGGAACTAATTTTAAGAATCGTGAAAGCGCTGCCGTGTGAGTTTAAAGATCTCATAAATCATGGGGAGATGAGATTTATGTGAGTAATCTCAATAAATTAGTTTTGTGAAACAGCGCGTCAACACTCAAAACCTCAACTGTAAGTGGCTCTAAATGATATCTTGATTTATCTTCGTTTGTTTGTCTGTTTCCTATCTCCATCTATTGTGTTTGTTCTAAAAACCACGTCGACTTATTCTGCAAGTTAAATGTCAAACAACTACCTTCCTACTTACTTATTAACTAACTCACTGGCACTATCGAACCCGTAGGTCCATGGCCACGCGGATATATCTTTATCCTGAGCTAATGTTTTTCAGTCATCCCTGTATAAACTACTTCCATTAAATCATGGTTAATGTCTTTCTTTTAAAAAATCAATTTTTGTACGATAGTGCGTTCTATCGTACTTACAAGAATGGCGGCCATGATTCAAAGTTCAATTTCCTAAATTTTGGGGTTACTAAACTATAATTAACTAAATAACTATTCTGTAATATTATTTTACTATTATTTATTATTTTGAAAACACCATCGTGGAAAATATAATGTACAACACACTTTTATGAATCACTTTATATAATCTCGGAAATTAAAAACATCGCTATCGCTCGGTTTTTAATAATTTCCTGACCTTTGTAAAAACCACTTCCCAACCTCGCATTGTAAAATAACCGTTGAGGTTATTGTTGAATATTTAAGACAATAAATGTTGTATCTGTGATCATGAACAAATTAAAATTAATAATACACAGAGAAAGTGATAACCGGAAAATAAACATCTGAGAGGAAATAATGAAGGAAACAATGAACGATAACCTGTTGAACGAAAACACACCCTACCAGATCAACGCATTATAAAACATATTCGTTAAACACAATCAACACCCAACAGAACAGCTTTGAAAATGGAACTAGTTCCTTAAGACCTGGCTGATTATTTTAAACAATTTTAATTTGTTGAAGACGACTGCCATCACAAGTACCATTTTTATTGTTATAAATATTTAAAGTTATTCTCCCAATCAATTTTGGTCGACCAACTAAGCGTTTTCCCTCTAGTTTTCCTACGAGAACCTTCCATATCCCTCTTTCATTCCCTATTTGTGCCACATGTCCTGGCCATCACAGTCTACGAGACTTAACTCTGCTTATTATATCTAGTTTCCTATAAAGATCATATAGCTCACTGTTATGTACCGGCAAATCTTCTCCATTCGCCTGTCTCTTCATCTCTCTTTGATACAAAAATTGTCCTAACAACTTTATTTTCAAATACTCGTAATATTTTTTCCTCCCTTAAAGTAAGAGTCCATGTTTCTCATCCATATAATATAACTGGAAGAATATTAGTCTTAATTTTCAGTTTAACGTTTTTTGAGAGAAGATAATACCTAAAATATTTCTGTCTTATAAACCAAGAGGACGGCGAGATTCTAGACGATCAAGACAGAGATGGAATGAGCCATTTGACCTAAATCATGTATGAAAAAAGAAGAAGAAGAAGGTGTTCTCCAAACGTAACTTGATCAATTTAATTCTTAGTATTTTTAGATTGGAAGTGGCCGGCCTCAAGGTTTTGTGGTATGAGCTTCTGAGTACAGTTCTTGAAGGCCCGGGTTTGATTTACGCTCAGACCACTTATTGTTCCTTAGAAGAACAAAAGGCTGCACAAGATTGGATCGGATAAGGAATGAAGATATAAGAACAGAGTTAAATATATATCCATTGGATGAGAAAATCAGAGAATAGAGAGAGAAATGGTTTACACACGTGGAAAGAATGAATGTAACAAGATTACCAAGAGCAGCATTCAACTACAAGCCAAGAGGTTCAAGGAATGTAGGAAGGCCAGTGAAAAGATGGACAGAACAACTGTGAGGCGGAACAGGCAATTTGCCTAGCCCGTGAAGTGAAGAAGAAGAAGATGAAAAAAGAAAACATAAGACATTCCGGATATAATTCTCAGATGTTTAAGTTTGACCCAAATCTGTCAGTTTTTTTTTAATAATTTACTGGTATTGCATTTAAGTAATTCTAAGATTTAGATGATTAATTTGGGATGCTTTGAAAACTTATTAAATATTAAATATCTTATCGGCATACATTTTATATATATATATATATATATATATATATATGTGTGTGTGTGTGTATTAAATTGACAGTACGCTGAGTATTCTATGGAATGTTTTGTGTGTGGACAAACCTGCAGGACCGGAAGAAGATGCCGACATCCCTCACCTTAACTCTTCCCCTCCTTTATATATTAGACCAGGCACATCCGGTGTATCTCGTCTGGTTCTCTTACCAAAATAATCAACACACGATAGTAAGTTAGTGGTTGCATCAAGACTTACCTTATCTGAAGAGATTGTTGGCTACAACACATTTTTGCAACATACTCTCGCAATAAACATATATTATGGACTAATATAATTTGTACACACATTACCTCACTGGGTATCGAACTCCGAGATTTATGGCCATCCGCACAAAAGCTGTGTGTGTGTACGCATGTATAACACACTGGCACTATCGAACCCATAGGTTCGTGGCAGAATGGACATCAGTATTCCGAGCTAATTCTTTCCAATCATCCCCTGTTTAATCTACCTCCCTCGAATCATGGTTAACGTTATATATAGTCCAAGATCCGGCTGCAAGATTACTGCGTTCATCGAGTGTATGAACAAAATAAATATTTTTTAATAAAATTGTGAATTACTGAACACATTTTCGCCGAGTTGCCTATTAAAATTCGGCCGCCAGAATGTTTAATTAAAATGTAATTTATTTATTTATTGGAAATAATTTGATTTACTTGTTATTAAATTAAATTATAATCCAGTTCGCAGAAATCGATATATAGAGCTTGAAAAGTTTTGGTTGTCATTACACACTTGGCCGTAAACCTCCTCGCGGCTACAGCAGGCTGTGACACCAATCAGTAATAAAATGGCGGTAAGTACGTATTTATTGTTTTATATTATTTGAAATAAAGTTTAGTTCATTTAAAATGCTGTGATTTGTTACGTATAATGTATATTAACACTACCTTTTGGATATATTTTAGTATATGCATTGCACGTAGTATACATAAAGGGCAGTGGTTTAACTTCCCGCTGCGAGGGAACAATATAAAACAATAAATACGTATTTACCGCCATTTTATTGCTGATTGGTGTCACAGCCTGCTGTAGCCGCGAGGAGGTTTACGGCCAAGTGTGTAATGGCAACCAAAACTTTTCAAGCTCTATACATCGATTTCTGCGAACTGGGTTATAATTTATTTTAATAACAAGTAAATCAAATTATTTCGAATAAATAAGTTAATTATATTTTAATTAAACATACTGGCGGCCGAATTTTAATAGGCAACTCGGTAAAAATGTATTCAGTAATTCACAATTTTATAATAAAATAGATTTTGTTCATACACTCAATGAAGGTAGTAATCTTGCAGCCGGATCTTGGACTATTATTCTCCCACTTCATTGTTGGTCTACCTAATTGGCGTTTTTCCTCTGTTTTTCTTACAAGGAGTTTCCATGCCCTCTTCCATTCCCCATTCGTGTCAAAAGTCCTGCCCATTGCAGTCTACGAGACCTAACTGCTTTCCCATAAAGATCATGCAGCTCACTGTTATGTAGTCTTCTAAATCCCCCTCTCTGTTCATCTCTCTTTCGTATAAAAAATTCCTAAGAACTTTATTCTTAAATACTCGTAATATTTTCCCTCCCTTAAGTTAGAGTACATGTTTTGCATCCATATAATGTAACTGAGAGAATATCAGTTTACATACAGGCCTATAACTTAGTCCAATCTTTAGATAATGTTTTTCCAATCATTCTGTCTATAATTCATTCTCTTAAATTATAAATATAGATTTGTCATAGCCATTTTCGTTGCCTCGTAAGTCAGACCTTGAATTTTTGTATTTTTTAAAACTATTTTCATCAAAACAACCTCAATAGATTTCATTTTGGAATTCGCTGAAAATTATAAAAATACTCATAAATAAAAATTATTAATATTAAACGTAAAATTGAACTAGAACATGTGTGTATTTTTTTAATATTCTCACATGGAAAAATGTTAAAAGTTCATGTCTTATCCTTGCGTTAAAATCCCCAGTCGTCACCCAGATGCAATCTTTTTATGTAATTATAATAACGTCCCCAACAAGTTTCTTATTTCTTGACTATAGTCACGACACTCTAATTAAGTGATATAGTTAACAATCAGTCAAGGAGAGACGTCCTCCTTCACAACTTATCAAAATTATTAATCGCCACAAACACAATATTATGTTCGCTGTGTTACTGCATATTAATCAGAACAATCTGAGGATATGTTTAAAAACTACAGTCGAAACACAATGTTGTCAGCATTTATGAACTCTCAGATCTCAGGTAGGCCTAAATAGATACATCTTTCACATGAATCAACTTTTTGTTACCTTAATTTAACCACTCCATTTATAGGTAAATTTACATGCCCCCACACCACTCGAACCTTACAAGGACACAACCTGTCGGGACAGGATTTAAACCCTTGTTCAATAAAACTAAATACAGGGTGCAGCATAAGTCAGTTAACTGAAAATGCAAATATTATTTACTGTAGCTAACATCTATACAAAAAAAAAAAGTACCGAAATTCTTCAAAGTAACCTTCATTGTTGTTTAAGCAGTAGTGTTTGAGATTATATTCTGAAGATCCCTTATTGAAACCCCAGTTTCAGTCAATCTGATCCTTGACTTGCAACCATGTGCAGTGGTAAACTGACTTATGCCGCTCTCTGTATATAGTCACACATAGAAATACGTTATATAATCGAAATGCAAAGTTAATAACAAATGAAGGGAATTTTGAAGAAGTGGTTGAATTCAAATACTCAGGAACAATAATTACCAATATGTCCACCGCTGTGGTCTCGGGGTAGCGTGCTGCCTTGTCACGCAGCGGGCCCGGGTTCGTTCCCCGGTCGGGACAGTTTTTCTGGGTGAGGTTTTTATCGGTGTTTTTCCTCACGTAAGACAAATGTCAGGAAATCTTTAAGGCCCAAACGGTCCCCGAAATCATATGGCCATCACATTCATCATCATTCATATTCATCTTAGGTTAAGCTTAGGATTAGGGACTCTCCTGGCGCACCATTATCATCATCATCACCCATCATATCATCGGGGCAACGTAACCCCGCCTTCCAGGCGCCCCAACCTCAGAAGTGGGTTACAAGTACGCCATGCCAGGAGAGAAACCAGGAATGTCGAAAGACAACCTGGGGCATTTGAAAAAAAAATTACAAATATGAATGAGATGCATAAAGAAAGTAAATAGACTCAATTCTAGAAATGTATGATATTATGCATTACAGGACTCTTGTCGTCCCAGGAAATTTTTGGACCAAAGAGAGATGAACAGACTAGATCCCCGTTCGTCCTGTGCGGCAATATCTGCTTCTCTAGGGGAAGTTTCTTAATCAGATAATTTTGTTACGCATACTTCCCTACAGATGTCAGCGAGGGACATGTGGTTAGTACATCGCCTTGAGGCGATAATTAGTAGGAAAGTAAACTATTACTCGGACGAAGGTCGAAAGCCTTTTTAATCAGACTTGAGGTTTTTTTACGGGCCAAAAAAATTTCAGACTCGGGACTCACGTCTTAAAGTGCCTCCTGGAAGACTTGTCCCTTGGATTTTTCCATCCTAAAAAATCCATCGATCCCAGCCGGGTTTGAAACTGTGACCCTCGGATCTAGATGCAAGAACATAACCATTAAACCACGGCAGACACCACCAGATAAATGCATTTTTCTCCAGAACTAAACTTATCCTATGTCATTAAGAGTTTTTTTTTCAATTTTCTATCTTGTGCGTTTTATATTTCATGCGTTAAATCTAGAGTATATCAAAATATAGGCCTATATTAAACATTTTAATTATATTGTAGATATACCATGTAATATTTTTATTTATTGTAATTTAGATGTAAGAATAATGTTTATATTTTTTAAAACCTGGTTGAGAGGTAGACAAGGCTTTAAGATCTTAACGCTGTCAGGTAAAATAAAGCTATTATTATTATTATTATTATTATTATTATTACTATATTTTTATTCAATGCCTCAGGTTGTCATTTCTGATATTCTCTCCTGGCGTAATTGTAACCCACTTCTGATGTTGGGGCTCCTAGAAGACGGAGTTACATTACCCGGATGATAAATGATAATGACGCGCCAGGAGAGTTTTTAACCTGAACTTAACCTAAATTCCAGACCATGTTCAACTACAGGAATGATTCCCTTTAAGGAAACATTCCTATGTTTGACCGGCAATCGAACCCGGAGCTTCATGAACAGTAGTCAGAAACGCTGACTACTATCCCATGAAGCTGGTCAGGTCATTATTATTATTATTATTATTATTATTATTATTATTATTATTATTATTATAAATACGGTTAAATACTAGAGACTGCAATAGACAGGACATCTTGCAGGAATGGGAGTAAAAGGCCACGAATACTTTTTTAAGGAAAGCTAGAAGAAATCCCGTCATATCTTTGACCATGATTGGAGGAAGGTGCATTAGGCAGGGAGTGACTGGAAAACATTGGTACAGAATAGAGATGTACGTAGAGTTGTTATCCGCGCGGCCATGAACCTGTGAGTCCTGTAGTGCCTGTAAGTTAGTTAATTAGTTAGTTGCACTATAGGCCCAGTTGATCAGAAGACGAATTACAAATCATTAAATAATATTGCAAAACGGTAGCCTATAATATAAAATATTAATTTCAAAAGACAAAATTGATGGCCATGTGTGGGGAAAACCATATTAAGAGTGAAGATTGTAACAGAGAACAATATAATTAAATAACTAACTAATTTTAAAAACTTTGAGAATTTGATCTCAGAATTCAAAACTGATTTAGGTACCAAAATTCAAACATTAACAATAAAATTAACGGAACCATTAAACGCCAATTTGGAAAACTTATGAGTGCTTTTACAAAATTACGAATTCACACTATCTCAGCACAAGTAACCTTAAAATTTGGCAGTGAAATATGGATAAAGAGAAAGAGGGATATACAAAGATTGGAAGCAGCACAAATTAAATTTCTCAGACATATAATGGGAGTACCTCGTATGGATCGTGTAAGAAATGAATCTATCAGACAAAAATGTAATGCAATAAATATAGTGCAAGAAATTAAAGAAAACCAACAAAATTGGCTACAGCATGTAAGAAGAATGACCTTCTTCTTCTTCTTCACGGTTTAGGCTTATTTTCTAGCCTGTTCCGGCTCCAAATTGCTGCTCTTTCCATATTTTCCTTGGTCTTCCCAAACTTCTTCCTCGTGGTGAATAGTTATATGCTGCTTTGGGTATTCTATTCTCAGTCATCCTTGCCAAGTGTTCTTTCCAGTTTGTTCTGTATTTCTCTATTGTTGTGTTTAATTCCTATACTTTTAGTTGATGTCTTATTTCTGTGTTATGTTTTTGTCTGTTTTTTGCTATTGGTCTGAGGAATCTCATTTCAGCAGCTTGTATTCTGGAAGAATGACCAAGAACAGAATATCTTGGCAGGCTTTAAACTACAAACCGAGAGGTTAACGAAACACTGGACGACCACTGACAAGATGGAGACTGCCGACTTATTTGGAGGAAACAGGAACAGGCTAATAAAAAGCCTAAACCTTAACTGTTCATGATGATGATGCTATAGGCCTAGTTGTATGATTTACCATCTCAGTTGCCTGGATATAATTCCAATTTTTAAAAATCCTATTTTTCACATCGATGAATCAGGTTGGGGAGATACATTGCTTGCTACCTTCCTTTAATTATTATCATTGAGGTTTGAAAGAGCAGGTTGCTATCGGTCTTCGAGCGAATTTTTCTCTCCAACTGCTTCAATGATATTTCATTCGTGTTATTTTTCTATCTTTAGCCTTAGACTTAATTGCATGTTGCAGGTATTCGGGTATTAAGCATCCACCTTAAATGCTTAGATAGACAGCTGTCAAAGTTTATCAGAGAACTGGTCAACAGGGGCAGGTGTCGATAGGAAAGTCATCAAGTGGGTGGAAAAGTGGATTAACACTTGTATCAAACAAGTTTGCCGCGATAGCAAGAGAGGTAGTGTACCTGCTTCCTGGCTTAGCGGGTCAGTATTTGATAACCGGCGAGGTGCGGAATTTTAATTATAAAGTTTTATAATGTAATAAGCTTAGCCACAATTTTATCAAAAAAGATAAATGAAGATCGATAAAAGTCTTCTCCCTTTGAATGTGGGTTTGACCTTAACAATTCTGCTCGATTACCATTTTCGCTTCGATTTACCAATATTATCTAACTAAAAGAAAAAATGCAGGTACAATATTCAATATTAGATTTTATAAAGAAGAAACAATTAAATTGGTACGGACACATTAGAAGGATGGAAGAAGGAAGACTACCTAAGATAATCATGGATTGGGTACCACAGGGAAGGAAAAAGAAGGGTAGACCAAATATTACGTGGATTCTGGGAATCAATGAAACTAAGAGGGAATGGGAAATAAAAAAAATATATAGATTAACAGACAAGAATGGAAAAATGTGTTGAAACAAATGTGTAGTTAACTGTGAACATGGGTACCGGAAAAATGTATATTCATTGTAAAAGCCGGAATAATAAAAAAAATAATCTAACTAAAACTTCAGTCAAGGAGTTCGACAAGAGTCTACATTATCACCTACGTTGTTTAATATATATTTTGACGAGGTCAAACGAAAATGGAAAAAAGTCAAGTCCCATAGGAATACAAATTAATAGGGAAATGTATATGAATATTTTAATGTATGCAGACGACCTGGTAATTATACAGAAGTCAGAGAATGATTTACATGTTGTATCAATTAGGATTCTGTTATAATCTCAAAGTCTCAACTTCAAAAACTAAAATTATGGCTTTTCAGGGCAAAGTGCCAGTCAGAGCAAAAATAATCAATAATGAAATAATACAACAGATAGCACACTTTAACTATCTTGGTTCAGATATAACATGCAGCCACGATTGGGATATACACAATAAATTAAACCGATATCAAATGATGTGTGGCACCGTAAGAAGAACCCTCCGAAAGACTCGATGAGAAACTCAGCTCAGGTTTTATAAAATTATGGCTGTTCCTGTTCTTTTATATGAAATGAATCTTACTTACAAAAAAATATATCTCACACATTCAAGCCACTGAAATGAAATTTTTAAGATCCGTAAAAGGATGTACACGCATGGATAGATTACACATTGAATCAATAAGAAATTAACTGGAGATATTTTCAATACTCGATAAACTAGAAGAGCACAAATACCAATGGAAAGAACATTTAGACAGAACGGACAATACAAGATTACACAAAAAGATCAACCACATGGAAAAAGATCTTCGGGACGACCAACGAAACGATGGACTTGAGACCGGAACAGGTCGCATTGACCTAATCCTGGGAAGGAAGAAGAATAAAACTTCAGTTTGAATAAATCACTGGAATACTGTCTGCATGGTATTGCATAATTACGAACTATTCCTCTCGCGGTTTGAGCTTCCAGTTCATAAATACAATGCAAATTGGTTACTAGCACACAGCATTTATCATATATAAAAGTAAACTACAACTGAGATTTTAGTAAAAACTGTCAAAAAAACTTTTTTTTTTGCTTAAAAATCATTCAACCTTACGTAACAAATGCCAGCACATATTTAGAATCCCTGCCTATCCTTTATCTATTGCAGCCATTCTAGTTTAGTTCAACTAAGCAGTAAAAAAATCTATATAAATGGTATTTTCTAAAAATTATATTTTTACACTTTCAAAATGTTTCACACGCTATTCGTACAGTGATTGAAATGAAACTATTTTTTTTTTCAATGCCACCAGGTTGTCTTTTATGACATTTCTGACTTTTTCCTTTGGCATTGGCGGAATTGTAATCCATTTCTTAAGTTGGGTACATGGAAGGCGAATGACGTTATTTCCATGATATGATGGGTGATACATAATCTTCTTGTATCTTGTAAGCCCATATTTCCCTTAACAGAGATTTAGGCGCTCTCCCCCTACAGGGAAGAATTTGAACCATACCAATTTAGTTACACTTGTTTTCGTATAGATGTTATTTTGACTGGTCCGTGGTCAGCGTTCCGCCTCATACTGACATCTAGGAAACCAAGGTAGTACTAGGACGGAAAAATTCGGTAAATTTTGCTTAGAGGCCTTTTCATTCAGGTTTAAGGATCTTTTACGAGCCTGAAAATCTTCAGACTCGGGACCCACGGCTTAAAGTCTCTCCCGGAGGACTTGCTCCTTGGATTTTTCCATCCTAAAAAAATCCATCGACTCCGGCCGGGTTTGAACCCGCGACTCTCGGGACCAGAGACAAGGAGCATAACCACTAGTCCATAGGCAACCACAAGAATAATCCCCTTTATGGAAAAATCCCTATGATCTGACCGGGAATCCAACCCTGGATCTCACCAACTGTACTAAGAAACGCTGACCACTAGCACATGAAGCTGATCATGAAACTTTACAAACAACTATGGACATGTAATATTTAAGAAATAACGTTGTAAAATTTGATGAAAAAATATTTCATTTCTTGTCATCATCATCATCATACATGCAAGTATTAAGCCGTGTGGCCTGTTACGGTCTCAAAGAGGAGTTTTCCATCCAGCACTTTTTTGGTCGTCCCAGCGATCTTTTGCCTTGGGGGCAGTAACGAAACATGGCTTTTGGAATTCTATGAGACGACATTCGTTGAAGATTGTTCTGATAGTTTTGTATATGGTGAAGAATGGGTTCTACATCCAACTCCTCCATAATTTCATCATTTCTTTTATGGTCCCACTTTGTATAGCCTGCTGTACAGCTCATAAATCGAATCTCATTTGCTGTTATTCGGCTTTCATCTCTTCTTCGTATTGTCCATGCTGCTTTACCATATCTTAATACTGGTTTTGCGAGAACCTTATAAAGCCGCAATCTAGTGTTCTTCTGTTACGAAGATGGTTTCATTATACTGTTAACTATCCCCGTTTTTTTGTGAAATTTGTGATTTTCTTTGATATATCAACTTGATCCTGAAATGTTAAATTATAACCCAATAATTAAATTAATTTACTCGTTATAAAATTTCATCATCCAAAACAATTTTGCTAGGTATAGGGTATTTCCCACAAAAGGCCATCACTTCAGTTTTCTTTGTATTGATTTCCATATTATACCTTTTTGCAATTATATTAAAATTGTGTATAGAAAACTGTAAATCTGTTTCTGTTGGAGCTATTAATACCAAATCATCTGCAAAAAGCAAGGAGTATATTTTTAGGTTTCTCATCTGTCGCCAATCTTGGAGTATTCTATCCACGTACATGATAAAGAGCAAAGGCGAGATGCCACATCCTTGTCTTACGTTCATTTCTTGTATAACACACACACACACACACACACACATATATATATACACACACATTCACTCACTCACTGGCTCTATCGAACCCGTAGGTTCATGACCGCGCGGACATCAGCTTTCCAGACATCCCCATCCTGAGTTAATGTTTTTCAACTATCCCCTGTATAATCTATTTCCTAAAATCACGGATAATGTTGTTCTCCCACCTCATTCTTGGTCTACCAACTGGGCGTTTTCCCTCTGGTTTTCCTATAAGAAGCTTCCATGCACATCTTTCATTTCCCATTCGTACCACATGTCCTGCTCATCGCAGACTGAGACTTAACTGTTATTATATCTGGCGTCCTATACATATCATGTAGCACACTGTTATGAATTTTTCTCCAATCACGCATCTGTTTAATACTGTATATACTACAGTCAGTAAGTTCTGAGACTTTACGCCTGGAGGATAGGCACTCATAAGAATCTGAATGTCTCACAAGATGCCGATAACTAGGCGTACACTTAAACAGAACCATATCCTCCCTCAAAATAGCCGCCTTCGGCCGTTATGCACGTTTGCGAACGGTGGTATAGCTGCTAGAAGCACCGCTGAAAGATGTTAGCACGAAGGTCCCGTATGGCTTCTCATGTGGCAGTCATGACCTCTTCGGAAGAATGAAATCGACGCCCACGTAGGATTGCTTTCATGCAAGGAAAGAGAAAAAATGTATGATGCGAGATCAGGTGAGTACGGAGGGTATGGCAAAACTTGCCTTCCAAGTTCCTCTTGGACAAGGACAGAACGATGTGTGGGGAGGTTGTCGTGTAGCAACAGTCAATCCTTTGTACGCCAAATCTCAGGTCGTTTACGGCGAATTGAATCGCGTAAAAGACCAAGGATCTCTTGTAGCGGGTTTTGTTTAGAGTTACACCTTCTGGGATGAATTCCATGTGAACAATTCCATTTGAATCAAAAAAGAGTTTAATCATCACCTTGTCTTTTGTCCTGTCTTGTCGCGGTTTTTTCTGTCATGGTGATAATAGCGTTTTACATATGGCGGATTTCATTTCAGTTGCGAATCGTAAAGGAAACATCATATTTCGTCTCCAGTTTTTATCCGGTTGAGAAACGTCGGATCATCGTCACCACTAGTGATGAGGTCACCACAAATCGTCATGTGATCATCGCGTTGGTCTTGCGACAGGATTTGTGGCACACTGTGCTGGGTAACAAGAGAATGTTCAGGTCATCAGACAGAATTTTGTAGCAAGTACCATGGTTGACTCCTACCACTGCCGCCACGTCGTCTGATTGAGAGCGGTTAGCACGCACCAACGTCACAACTTCTTCGATCTTGCGTTTAGTTCGAAATGTTTGTGACCGACCAGTACACATCATCTTCCAAACTGCATCTTCCTTGCAAAAACGCCGGTTCCACCTAAACACAACACTGCGACTCAATGCATCCTCAACGTAAACTTGCTGCATCATTTGAAAAGTTTCGGCAGCGGTCTTGCCTAATTTTTGACAGAACTTGATGTTTACCCATTGCTCAAACTGTGACATCTCGAGTTCCGACATGCGCATTCAAATCACCGTCAGAACAAAGACCGTAGTTCTGCTTACTGTGCATAAACTCAACTGTCTATTGCTAGGACGAAAGACTAACTGACAAGGTACCATACCACGGCACCACCTATGCGTTATAGTGCAATACAGCGCCACTATGCGCTCAGTCTCAAAACTTAATGACTGTACCACGTGTATATATATGGTATGATATAAGAAAATAAATGCCTGGACGGGATTCGAACTCGGAACTCTGAGTCTGTACCTCAGCGTGATATCCATTACACCACCAGGCGAATCCAATTCAAACACTTATTTTCCTTATATATGTATTATATTTATATATATATGTATGACACGATAAGAAAAATAAATGCCTGGACGGGATTCGAACCCGGACCTCTGAGTTGATATCTCAGTGCGCTACCACTTACGCTACCAGGCGAATCCAGAAGAAACATTTATATATCTTATACATATTCTCTATTATTACCAGATGTAGTGGGAACTCGGTCTCCACTGCCACCTAGTAGCTACTATAACAAGTAAGCAAATTAAAGAGAATATTTTTACTTTATAGCAGTGACGCTTTATAGATGTTATAATTAAATTTTTGACATTGAGCAATATGTAGAAATTCCCCCCATAAGCACATTTGAAAATGTATTATAAACAAATTGTCGAATATTTTATACATTTGTGAACATTAAACAATTTTAAATAGTTCAAAGAGTATAAATTAAAATTAAAAATAACAACATTCCAGAGTGAAAACTCCTGTGTATGGACCATTTTCACTTAATGATACATTGTTTATGTCAATTTTTTATTTCAGGAACTAGCAACCTGATTCAATTCAAACTTTGCATGTATCTTAGTCTAAGCATAAATAGTGTGCACTATGAATTTCATCAAATTCTGAAAAAAAAAAGTGGATTTTTAAGAATTCAGTCGTACTGCCTCTTAAGACAGTCGAATGAAGGAGACTACATATAGTGAGCTACATGATCTTTATAGGAAACCAGATGTAATAAGAACAGTTAAGTCTCGTATACTGCGATGGGCAGGACATGTGGCACAAATTAATAATGACAGGGGTGTGGAAGTTCCTCGTAGGTAAACCAGAATGAAAACGACCAATAGGTAGGCCAAGATACAGATGGGAGAATAACATTGAGGGTAGTAGATTATACAGGAATGATTGGAAAACATTATCACATGGTAGGTATGTATGGAGAGCTTATGTACGCGCAGATATGTACCTACGGATTCGAGAGTGTCAGCGAATTAGTGCCCCTTAAATTAATTTGGAGGTGACTTGTGAATTAAGTCGAATGACAAGAGATATAATGAAGTGTAAAGAGATATATTATTCAAGATTTTAAGATATTACATTTTTTAAAACAAATGAAAAATCTAATTAATAATGACATTAAAAAAAAGACTTCCGCATTACAACAATGATAGAAATATTGTATCTAATTTATATTTTATTAAGTGTAATAAAATTCGTAACTTTTCAGTTTGTTTATTATTTTAATATTGGCACTTCCGTTAAGTCCAGGTGATTGTTCAAACATCTTCAAAAGAAATACATTTCATGGATTCCAAACCATAAAAAGAGAGTAAAATATTTAAATAACAAGATACAAAATCAACGTAATTTCTTATTCATGTAGTACAGCTGTGAAACGGTTATATTTAATTTACATCTCATCTGGCAGATGTCGCTAGAAATAGCTTCAGAATTAAAAACTTTTTTATATATATTCAATGCCATCTGGGTATCATTACGACATTGCTGGTATTTAGCCTGGCATTAGTGTTATTGTAACACACTTATGAGGTTGGGGTGCCTGGAAGGTGGAGTTACGCTGTCCCGATTACATATGATAGGTGAGATTATGGTAATGATGGGTCAGGGCAGGCCTTAATCCTACACTTAATCTGATAAGGAGAGCATGGTGATTCTAACGAGATGGTGTTCGGGGACCGTTTGGGCCTTAAACTTTCCTGACATTTGCCTTACTGGTGAGGAAAAACCCCAAAAAACCTTACCCAGGAAACTTATCCTGACCGGGGATCCGGGCCCGATGTGTGTGTGACAAGGCAGCACGCTACCTAGAGACCACAGCGGTGGCCATGTAAATAAATTTAATTCAGAATAAATTTTGGTACACGGTGTTGTTACCCGATGGATCAAGTACTCGTGCTTGGGTACAGCTCAATTACAAACATTAATAATTAATTAACTAACTTAAATTAATTAACTCCTTAAGAGGGAGAAGTTATATAGTATCCTGCTGGAGTTCGGAATTCCTAAAAAGTTAGTTAGACTTATACGAATGTGTCTAAATGGCTCAAAGAGTAGGGTGCGTGTAGGCAAACAGTTTTCAGAAACTTTTGAAATCCAGAATGGGTTGAAGCAAGGAGATGCACTATCTCCTCTACTATTTAATTGTGTACTAGAGCATGCCATTAAATCTTTAGAGAATGAGGAAGGCTTACAACTGAATGGTATTAATAAGCTGTTAGTTTATGCTGATGATGTAGTACTATTGGGCAATAGCAAAGAGATACTAAAGGCCAACACGCACACACAATTGAGTAACACTAAGAAATTGGGACTGGAAGTAAATATCAATAAAACTAAATATATGGTCACACGTAGAAATTCAGTATTTAATGGAAATGGACAGCTAATGACAAATGAGGGAAATTTTGAGGAAGTGGCTGAATTCAAATACCTAGGAACAATAATCACAAATAGGAATGAGATGCACAAAGAAATTAAACATAGGCTCAATTCTGGAAATGCGTGCTATTATCCATTACAGAAACTCTTAACGTCCCAACTCCTTTCAAAAAAACATTAAACTGAAAATACGGTATATAAAACTATTATTCTACTAGTTATATTATATGGATGCGAAACATGGACTCTTATTTTAAGGGAGGAAAGGAGATTATGAGTATTTGAGAATAAAGTTGTTCGGAAAATTTTTGGACCAAAGAGAGATTAACAGACAGGTGAATGGAGAAGACTACATAACAATTAACTACATGGTCTTTGTAGGAAGCCAGATATAATAAGAACAGTTAAGTCTCGTAGACTGCGATGGGCAGGACATGTTGCACGTATGGGGAATGAAAGACGTGCATGGAAACTTCTTGTAGGAAAGCCAGAGGGAAAACGCCCAGTTGGTAGACCAAGAATGAGGTGGGAGAACAACATTAACTATGATTTGAGAGAAGTAGATTATACAGGGAATGATTGGAAAGCATTAGCTCATAATAGGGATGTATGGAGAGCTTATGTCCGCACGGCCATGAACCTACGGGTTTGATAGTGCCAGTGGGTAAGGTAAGGTAAGTGATTCTACCACAGCAACGTAAAGATATCATGTAGAGATTACAGAATTTAAAACATATTGTGGAAAATCTATATTCTAAATTTATGGTTGATAGAAAGAAAACAGGAAATATGAATTTAGTAGGTAATCGAATAATTAGGTGCAAGAATAATATTAACCATGATTTGAGGGAGGTAAATTATATAAGGGATGATTGGAAAATATTAGCTCAGGATTGGAATGTATATAGAACTTATGCCGTTCGGCCATGAACCTATGGGTTCGAACGTGTCAGTGAATTTGTTAGTTAGAGTTCCAAGCTACAATGTATCTGAAGTTATTATATTTAAATTGGTGAATTATTTTAAGGAATTAGGAAAATATGTCCTCGTCTGTTTATCAAAAACATCCCTTCACGATAATGTTATCTGCCCAATGAATAAATTAAATGGTCGCAATTTTGACCGTGCAAATGTAGCATAATCATTGGTGCTTTCATTGAAGGCTGGAATGAAATAAATGCTGTCTTATTTTAATACAGGGCTATTCTAAGTAACAGACTTCAAACAATTATTTCTTTCACACTACAAAAAATAGGAACGCAAATCCAACGTCTCTAGAAAGAGATAAGTTTGAAGTTCCGATCATGGCCGCATTGGCGCTGTTGCTTGAAGTTGCGATCATAGTTGCATTGGAAGAAGGGGCGCAGAAAATCAACTTCATTACTGGTGGCTTCCCAGGTCACCCGACCCAACCCCATGTGATTATTATTCGTGGGATTACTTAAAATACACTGTTTTTACCCCCCCCCCCACATGCACTCTTGAAAATCGGCGACATGGAATTGTTGAAGTTGTGAATTCGAGAACTGGAGACCAGCTGATTCGTGTGTGGCAAGAAATGAGCCACCGTTTTGGTATTTGTTGTGTAACACATGGTGCTCATATTGAATACATAAAACAGTGAAATTTGAACTTTTCTCTTTCCAGGAATGTTAGAATTGTGTTTATATTTCTGTATTTTTAAAGAAATAAATGTTTGATGTCTGTTCCTTCTTTTTGAATAGCCCTGTATAATTGAATTTAATTATTAAGTAAAAAAGCTTAAATGATTTTATGGGAGGAGAAGACCCTATAGAGTTTAATAATTTTATTAATATGATATGTCGAATTTATTGATCTATTTTTTAATTATTTTGTTCGGGTGATAGGAAGATAAGAATAAATCCATTTTATTAACATTACATCTATGGTAATTCTGCCCGAGAGCAGGTCTTTCACAGCAATCTTAGCATATTCATGCTATGCTTTGCAGCTTTACACGGGAATTATAGGTGTGGTAGCTTCCCGTTGCTTTCCACACCGATGAAGGATGATGATGATGGCCGGATGATTTTCGGGGACCTTTGGGCCCTAAGCTAATTGACATTTATCTTACAGGTGAGGAAAACCCCGAAAGAAAAACCTCACCCAGGAGCCTGTCCCGACCGGGAATCGAACATGACAAGGCAGCACGCTACCTCGAAACCACAGCGGTGGACAATTATTTGTGATTATTTGATATTTGAAACCTGTACCTTATTTCTCATGGTCATTTTTAGTGGCTATAAACATAATCTATTTAGATTATTAAAAATTATTTCCAAAAATATTTTCACGAGAACAACGTAAGAACATTCGTTCTGATTTCAATAGAAACAGATGAATATCACTTCACGTACTTCATCTGAAAAGAATCTATTGTCACACAAATCACGAGAAGACTTCTACAAGAAGGCTTAGGAAGTTGTAGAATGTATATTTCATAACCTGCTCAACAGATTTATTCAACATCTTTAATCAGAGTTGAAGACACTTTTCATAAAATGCAAATGATCAGAAAAGTCACCTTAAATTGCTCTAGTTTCATGGGTAACTCCCTTTAAGGGCGGAGACTCATTACACAATTTACATGGTTATCAATGAGGCACATCCCACAATAACTGGTCCCATAAATGATAACGTTATTTCAGTTTATTGTTTTTTTTAACATAAAGAAACAAAATATTTATCAAGTGGTGAACCAGAACAAAATTTAATTTTGGAGACTGAACTATAAAATCTTGTAGTGAGATCAGATATTTAGGAATTAATGGAAGTTATGAAGATGAAATAACAAATATAAATAATAAAAGAAAAATTACAATTGCTTGATTCAATGGAATATTGTGGGATAAAAAAAATAAAAATAAAATTAATAAATCGTACAACTGTTAAAAGCATAATTACTTATTTAGCAGAACTTTGGTCATTAACAACAAAAACAAATAAGTATATTTTGGCAACTAAAATGAATTTTATACGAAGGGCAGCAAAAATTTCTAGAAGAGAAAAAATAAGAAACTAGTTATAAGGGAGAAAATGAAGATTGAAAGCACTATTTTATAATAATAAGAAAGGTTCGCCCTAATGAGCATTGATTGTTCTTTAGTCTTTGCTGCAGTCATTCAGCGATTTCGTGTTTCTTGGACATTTCGGTATATGATAAGCCTATCGGTCGCATTGTCCGCCACACAATTCCCACACACACTTCTCACTAGCTTCATGATATTTCTTGATTCTGCACACCTTATGATGAAAGCCGTGTATCGCATATCGTGTTACAACATGTCTTAGCTCTTGGTTGGTTTTCGTCCAGTTTCTGTTCAGCATAGCTCCTGAGGTGTAGAAATCAGCACCTATCATTCTCTGTTTTTCTCTCCTGTTGTTTAAAATTTCTTGGTAAGGGCTAGTAGCATTCTCAGTCGTAGATCTTCTATGTAGTGTGTTTCCTTCGTGAGTTCATAGATGAGTCGTGAGGGTGCAGTTTTCCCCACTCTCAGTGCTGTTTTTAGGAAGCGGACTTTCACGTTTTCTATCTTCCTAAGGTCGCTGAGAGTCGGTTTTTTCCATATCAGATCTATTCCGTAAGTGATAATCGACGAAATCATGGTTTCGAATAGAATCATAGCTGTAGGCAGGGATAGTCTCGTTAAGTTCTTATATATTTAAACTCAGCAATTAAGATGGTACGGACATGTCCCAGCGAATGGAAGAGGATCGATTACCAATATGTGTTTTGGAATGGAAACCTGAAGGAAACGAGCAGAGGAAGACCTAAAACTTCCCGGAGTCAGGGAATGTATTTATACATGAAGGAGAAACATCTACCACTAGGAGATTGTATGGACTGACAAAATTGGCTATTACATATCGGACGATGTCAAAGATATTAAACAACCGATACATTATTATTATTATTATTATTATTATTATTATTATTATTATTATTATTATTATTATTATGATTATTATTATTGTTGTTATCGTTATTACTATTCGGGAATTTGGCATCTTAATCCGCCTTCCCATTCCCAATCTCCAAATTTCTCGATCAAGAGCATATTCTTCTCGAAGTACCTTTGAAGAAATTACTTTTTTTCTAATCGTTTGGTACCAAATACGCCTCCTAGCTGGTATTCATTAAAATATATTTTAGGTCATTTCATTAGGTATTCAAATCATTCTAACTGTCCCTTTTCAATTATACATATCACAGTTTTAGTCCGTCTCCTAAGCTGCAAAGACAAGTGAAACACATCTATTAAAAAAGTACGTTCTCCATCTTACATTACCTTAGACGTTTACATTAATTCTCCAAGTTTCATTAAAACAAATCTTTGTGTAGAAACCTACTTAAGTTTCCGTTCTTAGGTAGTTTATACCTCCACTATCTATCCTTATACTGCTTTCCTGAGGCTTCATAAAAAGAATGGATAATTCAAGAATTCCAAAAATTATGATGCAACATAATCCCAAAAGACATCGTCGACCAGGAAGACCTCTTAAAAGACTGCTAGATGGGGTCAAAAGAGGCCTAGAAATGCCTAATTCGTTAAGAATGATGATGATGATTATGATATTATATCTTCACTAATCTCGCAATTCTTGCTGATTTGTTACTTTGCTCTATGATCTCTGATTTAAATTCCCTTGCTCATAATTTGTGTATCCATGTATATAACATTCACAGCCTAATCTACAATTTTTACTTTAATATATAATTTATTTCGCAGTGGCTCTTTCGATACCACTAAAGATTATGAATTCTCAATTTTAAATACTTCGCACCATATATTATATATATATATATAATTCATAAATTTATACAGCAGGCGTTGGAGATTATTCTCTTACTTACTTACTCACTGGCACTATCGAACCCGTAGGTTCATGGCCGCGCGGACATAAGCTCTCCATACATCCCTATCCTGAGCTAATGCTTTCCAATCATTCCTGTATAATCTACTTCCCTCAAATCATAGTTAATGTTATTCTCCCACCTCATTCTTGGTCTACCAATGGGCGTTTTCCTTCTGGCTTACCTACAAGAAGCTTCCAAGCAAGTCTTTCATTCCCCATACGTACAACATGTCCTGCCCATCGCAGTCTATGAGACTTAACTGTTCTTATTATATCTGGCTTCCTATAAAGACCACATAGTTCATTGTTTGTAGTCTTCTCCATTCACCTATCTGTTCATCTCTCTTTGGTCCAAAAATTTTCCTAAGTACTTTATTCTCAAATACTTGTAATCTCCTTTCCTCCCTTAAAGTAAGAGTCCATGTTTCGCACCCATATAATATAACTGGTAGAATAATAGTTTTATATATTTTCAGTTTAACGTTTTTTGAAAGGAGTTGGGACATCAAGAGTCTATGCAATGCATAATAGCACGCATTTCCTGAATTGAGCCTATGTTTAATTTCTTTGTGCATCTCATTCTTATTTGTGATTATTGTTCCTAGGTATTTGAATTCAGCCACTTCATCAAAATTTCCCTCATTTGTCATTAGCTGTCCATTTCCATTATATAATGAATTTTTACGTGTGACCATATATTTAGTTTTATTGATATTTACTTCCAGTCCTTATTTCTTAGTATTACTCAATAGTGTGTGCGTCTTGTCCTTTAGTATCTCCTCGCTATCGACCAATAATACTACATCATCAGCATAAACTAACAGCTTATTAATACCATTCAGTTGTAAGCCTTCCACATTCTCTAAAGATTTAATGGCATGCTCTAGTACAAAATCAAATAGTAGAGGAGATAGTGCATCTCCTTGATTCACCCCATTCTCAGAGTCACTAATTATTACTATGTCATCCGCAAAACATACAGTATTGATTTCCTAATTACCTATTTTATATCCTTACATACCTTAAACATTTTTAATTATCTCACCTAGAACGAATTTAAACAACAAGGGACTTGTATTACGCCTCCTATTTACTTGAATATTTTCTAAAAATTGTCCTTCGTATTTTATCTTAAAATTATTAGAATATACATAATTAATTAAAAGGACAAGGGTATTTATTTTTTCTAAAACATACAAATGGCTAAGATGAGGAACAATTAATTTTATTATCTCAAAATATTCTTCTTTAACTTATTTTGTAGCCTTTTTCATAGAAGACTTTCACAAACTTTAGATATTGGATCCCTTTGGCACCAACATAAATTTTACTGTTTTTACTTCAATTGATCGTAGAATAGCGTAGGCAAATAAAAAGTATCATTCTGGTTGAATGTGAATGAGAGTAACTAAAGGATTGGCGGGGTAAAGTTGTCTGGTTCTTTCAGAGCCCTTGTCCAAATCGATGAAATAAATAAAAGCTAGTTAATTATATTCGAGAGATTTAAAAAATCGATCTTAAAATAAAAATAACGTCTGTGAACGAACGTCCTTTTCTAAAACCTTGCTGTTTATCACATAGAGATATAAAGCCATTTTGTATATTTTATAAAAACATTATTATACATGGGTCTTTATAACTATACATTTGATATCTTTATTTTCTAAATAATATTTATAATTTCACAATATTTAAATTAAGCCATGCAAGTTATATATTTTTTTACAAACCATAAAAAAAAATATAAAATCAAAATTATGTGGTAAGTTTTTTTCAGTTTGAAAACACATTAAATTAAGAAGCGTGTACTTATAGAATATTGAAGTTGTAGAGTAAAATTAATTATACACGTGGGAAAAATGTACTCACTCGAAGATTCTATCGCAGATGCAGACGAAACGTTCACATGTGGTGAAGTCCGTGACGAATGTAACCGCATCTGGAAGATAAGTTTTATCAATGATGATACCGGACGTGAAAGCCTTAAATGTTGAATCGTTTAAGACGTCTAAAAATTAATTTATCGTAAATAACGCCAGGAGTGATTTCCAAATTATCGATAAATTCACGATGTCAGGAAGTGACGAGTAAATTTATCTAGAGAATTTGGAAATCAAGAGTGGAATTTGTTAGGACTATTTAACGAATACAATTAAGGTATTTTTCTAGATTGTTTTATTTTATCTAAAGGATTAAAAATATTATTATTACTGAAGTCTCATAGGTAATAGAAATTGATTTATTCTTTCTTATTCATAAATTTACCTCTCCCTCTTACTGATTTCGGTAATATAGTACTATATTTAAAAAAATATGATCACACATATAAATATTTTATATAATGGATATAGACAGTTAATGAGTAATGAGGAACATTTTTTAGAAGTGGCTGAATTCAAATATCTTGGAACAAAAATTATTATAAATGGAATGAGATGCACAAAGAAATTGAACGAAGGCTTAATTTTGGAAATCCATGCTCTTGTCATCGCAACTTCTATAAAAAAACGCAAAACTAAAATAAAGCTATTATTCTCCCAATTATACGTAAACTAAACATTGACTCTTACTTTAAGAGAGTAGAAAAGACCAGGTGTATTTGATAATAAAGTTCTTAGGAACATTTTTTAATCAAAGAGAGATGAACAGACAGACGAATGGAAAAGACTACAAAGCAGTGAGCGACATGATCTTATGGGAGACAAGATATTATAAGAACAGTAAAGTCCCATACACTGCGATCGGCAGGGCATGTGGCACTAATAGGATATAAAACAGAGGCACTGAAACTCCTTGTAGGAAAACCAGAGGGAAAGCGCTCAATAGATAGGCCAAGAATGAGGTGGGAGAATAACATTAACCATGATTTGAGGGAAAATGATTATATACGGGGTGATTAGAGGACATTAGCTCAAGATTTGATGTATGTCCCCGCGACCATGAACCTCTTTAGAGCGCCGTTACATAAAATTAAAAACCAACTATATTGAACCCAAAACACCCGTATTCAGCCGGTAAGTTTGATTCAAATGCCCGTTCATTCACATTTGTGAGAATAAATTCCTTTCATATTTTCAATCCAACTCTATGACATATTCTAGATATATGGGAATATTATACGAATATTAAAAATGTAATTTTATCGATAGAATATCAATTACTAATACTTCATATGTACAATTTATAAATGGGCAGGAAATGCGTGTTATTTTCAATTCAGATCAACAGGCATGCTGTCAAGAAACTGCATTATATATAATATTTGACACAAAAACCAGTCCTTTTGCCACAGGCATGCAAAGTGGTCTGTGGTCTTCAAGTAAACTGACGTTTTCAATAAAAAAATAGGTTTTCTCCTTCGTAGAATCAATAGCACCGGCTACTGAACTACGTGTTTCAACAGCCAGGCTGTACAAATACTGTAACACATTTCATGGAATTAACTTCTATAAATCAATACCAGAGTGTAGTTACTGTTATAAACATTCAAATCTGTATTACTAATCGATCAAATCAATCTATCTGCCTGCCTATATATCTATTCATCCATTAATGTCCATCTCTCTAACTCACTCAGTAACACTATCGAACCAATAGGTTCATCGCCGCACGGACATAAGCTCTCCATACATCCCTATCCTGAATTAATTTTTTTCAATCATCCCTGTATAATCTACTTCCCTCAAATTATAGTTAATGTTATTCTCCTACCTCATTCTTGGCCTATCTATGAGTGATTTCCCTCTGGTTTTCCTATAAGAAGTTTCCGTGCCGATCGTTCATTCCCATTCGTGCCGTATGTCTTCCCATCGCAACTTACGAAACTTGACTGTTCTTATTATATCTGGTTTTCCATAAAGATTACATAGCTCACTGTTATTTAGTCTTCTTCATTGGCCTATCTGTTCATCTCTCTTTGGTCCAAAATTTTTCCTAACAACTTTATTCTCGAATACTTGTAATATTTTCTCCTACCTTAAAGCAAGAGTCCACGTTTCGTACCCATATAATATAACTTATTAACCTAAATTCTAGACCTTAGACAACCACAGGAGTAATTAGGTTCCTACCTTTAAGGAAAATTTCCTATGGTTTGACCGTGAATCAAACTAGGGATCTCACGATCCCTGTAACATACAATAGCATTTCCAGAATAGAGCCTATGTATAATTTCTTGTGCATCTCATTCCTATTTGTAATCATAATACTATTATTATTATCAAACTATCCATCCACTCATAAATAAGATAAAAATGAATAAGTAAAGTTTCTCCAATAAGCGTACACCTCAGTGTTGAAAATAAAGAGATACACAATTCTCAATAAGCTGTCGTTAAGTGTTATGACACCAACATTTGTGAACGTACAGTGAATGCATTAGCATAATTTTGAACACACTGTGAGTGTAATGAAGATGCATCACATCGCACCCTGAGGTAACCACAGATTTATTGCAACTTTCTACTTTATCCTTGTGACTGCGCTTGCGTTAATGAAGGGGCTAAGTTTCGCTTCTGCAACTCAAATAATTTAAACGCCATCTTATAACATTCCATTCCATTAATACAGTTTAACCTCTCACCTTATAGTTACTTTTACTTGCCACATAGGAGTTGCTTGATTGAGCTAATTTAGTTATTATTATTTCCCCACAGATGTCAGTGAGTGGCATGTGGTCACGATCGCCTCCATGAAACATCTAGTAGTCAAGTAATACCGTCGAAGATCGGTTCGATTTTGTTCAGAGGCATTTATTTAGGCTTGAGGTTCTTTTACAAATCCCTTAATCTTCTCACTAGGGACCCTCAGCTTAAAGTCCTTCCCGCAAGACTTGTCCCTTGAATTTTTTTCAACCTCTAGTCTTAGGCCTATAGGTAATTTTACATGCCACACGCCATCCGGACCTTACAGTGGCATGACCTGTCGGGAGAGGGATTTTAACTATGGATCACACACATAGTTTTTTTTTTCACCACACAAGGATAGTGGACGGCTTCGCCGAATGAATGATCAACTCAATGTGAGGACCTCCTCCGAGACAACATAATATTAAAACGAAACACCACTATTCATATAACTTACACATTCATAATAAACATGACGAATATGATAATGATGATTATGATGACCAGATGATGTTTGGGGACCGTTTGGGTCTTAAAGTTTCCTGACACCTATCTTACCGGTGAGGAAAAACCTCGAAAGAAAGCATAACCCAGGAATATTATCGCAATCGATGATCGAATTCGGACCCTGTGTACGAAGCAGCGACGCTATCCCGAGACCAGAGTGGTGAAATGTATCCATATATATATATAATAAATGCCTGGACGGGATTCGAACCCGGATCTCTGAGTCTGTACCTCAGCGTGATATCCATTACACTACCAGGCGAATCCAATTCAAACACTTATTTTTCTTATATATGTATTATACTCTCCATTATTACTAGATGTCGCGAGAACTCGGTCTTCACCGCCATCTAGTAGCTGACTATAACAAGTAAGCAAATTAAAGAGAATATTTTTACCTTATAGCAGTGACGCTTTATAGATGTTATAATTAAATGTTTAACATTGAGCAATGCAAGCTTAATATGAAATGATAAGAAAAATAAATGCCTGGACGGGATTCGAACCCGGATATCACGCTGAGGCACATACTCAGTGATCCGGGTTCGAATCCCGTCCAGGCATTTATTTTTCTTATCATTCCATATTAAGCTTGCATTGCTCAATGTTAAACATTTAATTATAACATCTATAAAGCGTCACTGCTATAAGGTAAAAATATTATCTTTAATTTGCTTACTTGTTATAGTCAGCTACTAGATGGCGGTGAAGACCGAGTTCTCGCGACATCTAGTAATAATGGGGAGTATAGTACATATATAAGAAAAATAAGTGTTTGAATTGGATTCGCCTGGTAGTGTAATGGATATCATGCTGAGGTACAGACTCAGAGATCCGGGTTCGAATCCCGTCCAGGCATTTATTTTTCTTATGATTCCATATTAAGCTTGCATTGCTCAATGTTAAACATTTAATTATAACATCTATAAAGCGTCACTGCTATAAGGTAAAAATATTCTCTTTAATTTGCTTACTTGTTATAGTCAGCTACTAGATGGCGGTGAAGACCGAGTTCTCGCGACATCTAGTAATAATGGAGAGTATAATACATATATAAGAAAAATAAGTGTTTGAATTGGATTCGCCTGGTAGTGTAATGGATATCACGCTGAGGTACAGACTCAGAGATCCGGGTTCGAATCCCGTCCAGGCATTTATTTTTCTTATCATTCCATATTAAGCTTGCATTGCTCAATGTTAAACATTTAATTATAACATATATATATATATATATATGCCACATTCTATGAACACCCGAGATGATGCCCAAAGATTACCATCTACATGGAAAACTGCTCTCGCTGCCCACCATGTCATCCCCAGAACAGCGAAGAAGATATGAAGAAAACTACTGTTGGGCAACATGGAGTGTGGTCGACTCTTGGATTGGTGTACGGCTTCCGAAACGGACCACACTGAAAACTGAAGGTGTTTAACTACATAAGAACTAAATCTTGGATGGGTGTAGGTCTACGTCTTCGGAAACGGACCACATCGAAAACTCTGTGTGTTTAATTATATAACACCTAAACCTGTGACTCGAACTTATCATTCCTTGATAATAGCATGTGGGATCATGCCGAAACGTCAGAATCAGTGGCCAGAGGCCGAACTTGAATCCATGACACGAAAAAAAAACTCTCTTATTCATACTTATATCCGCGAAAATCTGCAATATTACTTACATACATTCTTCTGATAACAGAAGACATAATGACACTGAGGAACATGCTGATGACAGATGTGAGGATTATGGGATGAAGATAAATACAAATAAGACGACGGCCGTGATTATAGGAAAGAAACAAGGAAGATATACATGGGATTAAAGGTGATGCCATTTAGCAAGTGGAGAGCTTCAAATTCTTAGGTTGTACTATCAGTAGTAACATGAACTGCTGTCAAGAAGTAAAGCAGAGGATAGTAATTCTGCGGACCTTTGACAAAATAATTCGGAATAGGCTAGTCGAGTGCTTTGTGTGGAGTGCAGTATTGTATGGTGCAAAGACTTGGACATTACGACGGAATGAGGAAAAGTGACTGGAAGCTTTTGAGATGTGGATATGGAGAAGAATGGAACGCATAAAATGGACAGACAAAATAAAAAGAATCAAATAAATAAAGATGAGCTAGACAGTGTGGATGAAGGAATAACAATGCTGGAAGTCATAAAGAAGAGGAAAAGAGATTGGATTGGCCACTGGCTAAGAAGAAACTGCCTGCTGACGGATGCCCTAGAAGAAATGGTCAACGAAAAGAAGGCTAGAGGCAGAAAAATACATCAGATTATAGGTAATATTATAATAAATTGTTTGTATGCGGATACAAAAGGAAGGTTGAGTTAAAGGAAGGTTGAGTTAAAGGAAGGTTGAGTTAAAGGAAGATTGGAGAATGCTGAGTTTGCAATGTAAGACCTGCTCTTGGACAGAACACTATGTATGTATATAAACATTTTTTAACATTGTAAAAATATTTTGCCAAGAGAAATAACATTAGCGAATATAAATCGGACAAGAAAACAAATCAGTAAATATCGGATGTAGGTGGACTCCTGGGATAGAATCCCCTTATTTTTGTGTAAACATGTTGGCAATTGGTTCTAGCGGGAACGTGTCTTATCACATTGGCCAACATGACGCTAGCAGTCGCTTGTTCTCCAATCGAATATTCACAGCTGGGACTGTGGCATTGAATAGCCGAACCCTGGTTTGTCATTGACCGGACAAAACAGGAACATACGATATTTTAATAAAGTCTGAAAAGTAATTGTGTGCTATGTTAAAATCAGTAAGGCAGATGAAATAAGTTGGTGGGAGTAATAACAGTACTTAATGTTGCGCAGGAAGAGCAGGTGAAGCCGCAACCCTTCATTGTATCGATACGCATAAAGTTAATGACAATCATTCAAAAGCACTGTGCAGAAAACAGGTGTTCATACGCTCGCCAGGCGTACAAATCTTCAAAACCTCTTTCCCCTAGTTATTCACACTTTTTCTAATTTAATGGTGGGCCTATTATCAATAGTATTAATAGACCTATCAATAGGCACATGGATTAAGGAAATAGGCTGTCTAAAAGGCACTAGAAGTTATAAAATTAGGCACTATATGGACTCTTGTCATTCCAATTACTCAGAAAAACGTTAAATTAAAAAAAAGGCTGTCTAAAAGCCACTGAAGTAATAAAAATAGGCATTGTATGGGCTTTTGTAATTCCAAATTCTTTAAAAAAGTTAATTAAGAAAATAGGCAGTTTGAAAGCCAATGAAGCAATAAAATGGGCACTACATAGACTTTTGTCATTTCAATTTCCTAAAGAAACATTGAATTTAGAAAATATGCTGTCTGAAAAAAATTAAGCAATAAAACTAGGCACTATATACATTCTTGTTATCCCAAATTTTCTAAAAAAAAGTTAAATCAAGAAAATAGGCTCTCTGAAAGCCAATAAAGCAATACAATAGGAACTATATAGACTCTTGTCATCATAACTTCACTACAAAGATATTAAATTAAGAAATAGTCTGTCTGAAAGCCAATAAAGCAATACAAATGGACACTACAGAGACTCTCGTCCCAACTTCTCTCAAAAAAAGGTTAAATTAAGAAAATAGGCTATCTGAAAGCCAATAAAATAATAAAAATAGGCACTAGAAATACCCTTGTCTCAAAATCGTTAAACTGAGAAAATAGGCTGTAAATGTATAAAAATAGGCACTGTATACTCTCTTGCCTTCTCTAAAATACGTTAAATCAAGAGGACTGTCTGTAAGGCCCGGTACACACGTTCCGGTATACCGGAAAGGTTTACCTGTACAGGTCACCTGTACAGGTAAACCGAAGCGTGTGTGCCAGCTGCTGCAGGTCAAACTGCACAGGCGTAAGCGACCTGCGCAGGCGACCGGAGAAGAATCGAAATTCAATTCTTTCTACCTGTGCAGGCGTGTAGACCTGAGCGTGTGTGTAGTCAGGCTCCGGCACGCCTGTACAGTTATTAGTAAGACTAGCATTTTTATATAATATTAACATGTAGACTATGTACATATTTATGTAATAATACTATGTAAAATATGTAAGATTACATAAAAATTCCTTAAAATACGCTAATATTAAATACGTTAAAATTTAATTTTATATAAATTTATATTGACCCTTTAAATTGGCAATGTATCCTATAGGATACATCAATTGGTTCGATTTATGTAATATTATTAATTAACAAAAGAAAACGAACGAGTAGTAATAACTTAAATGTGTGTCGAATTACACAATAAACATAATAATAACAGTCATGGTGTCTAGTTTCAAATATTTGGGCTGTGATGTTGGCTACAATGTGGAAAGAGATATTGACACCAAAATAAATCAATTTCAGACGGTGTGTGGAACAATACAGAGAACATTCAAAAATAAAATTAGAAAAGAAACCAAGATAAAAATGTATAATGTTATGGCGGTTCCCACAATATTGTATGGATGTGAAACTTGGGCTCCAGTGAAAAAAACAGAAGGATAGAATACAGACGGCGGAGATGAGGTTCCTAAGACAAGTAAAAGGATGTACAAGACTTGATAGAATAAGAAATGAGGATATAAGAGAAGAATTGAAAGTACAGTATTTATTGGATAAAGTCACGAATTACAGACAGAAATGATTGATCACATGGATGGAATGAGTAAGGAGAGATATCCATTGTTAGCAAGAAATTATCAAGCAAGAGGAAGACGTGATGTTGGAAGACCTAGAAGACGTTGGGCTGATGCATTATGAAGTCGGAACGGGCAATTGCCTTATCCCTGGAGTGATGATGATGATGATGATGATGATGAATAACAGTCATGTGTGATTTAGTCTTCATTGCGGTCCACAACATTTAGATAACTGGTACGAGAAATTAGTGTTTTGCCGATTAAAGGGTTAAACGTTAACTTTAAGGTAGATCAAATTTGAAGGAAGGGGACAGTTAAATACTTGACAACGTGGTTAGAAGGATATTATCATGTTTTTATTACAAAATGATCTCACTACAAGTCTTAGGCATATTTCTAGACAACCTTGACAATCGGTAAGAGATCTTTCTAGACAATCGATAAGAGATTTCATTCTTGTGTGATAGCCGTCTTTACCCCCACAACATAGTATGGTATTAATTTTTTATAGGCTGGTTCGATCCCAGGGTCATGATGCCGTCAGAATATTAAGCTGTTTAAAAATCCTGACCCCATCGGGTCTCGACCCTCGATATTCCAGGATATTGCCTTAATCAACTATACCAAGGTGTCCTCCATATATATTTCTACTATTTCATTCATAAACAGATTAGATCGTTGATGTTTTAAAAGAGATCTTGCTATGTGGAACCCTATAGGCCTACTCAAGTCTTCAGTGCCTTCCTGTATCTATGTTTTTCGTGTTTAGTAAATGGAATTCTTTGATCGTTTCTAACCAGATTTTGAATAGGTTGAAAAAAAAACAGTTGCAATGTACAACCAGGTATCTGAGTTTTTTATGTAAACAAATATTGTTTTTAATTATTTTCCACTTATGAAAATATTTCTTTAAATTAAGGAACATAATATGTAAATTTACATAAAAATCATTAAAATATCTAAAACTATGTAATTATGATCAAATATGCAAAAATATGTAATGATACATTTTCGTACATGATAAGTAAGTTTCGAATTCGTGGACATTTATCAATTTTACCCATGTATAAGCAAAGGGAAAGAATGTGTGATTACATACAAATCCTAGCCTTAGTTATTAGTTTAGTTGTGGCAAGTTCCTTGAGTAGAGAGTTGTCTTCTTGTTTGCTCGCCATCTCTCGACTGAGTTAAAATCTTCCGGTTTACCGTAGCATGTGTGTGCTCTAGCCTGCACCTTTCCCGTTTACCTGTTAGACTAAGATCCGGCTGCACGTTCATCCAGTGTATGGACAAAATCTAGTTTTTTTATAAAATTGTGAATTACTGAATATATTTTTGCCGAGTTGCCTATTAAAATTTGGCCGCCAGTATGTTTAATTAAAATATTATTTATTTATTTATTCGAAATAAATTGATTCACTTGTTATTAAAATAAATTATAATCCAGTTAGCAGAAATCGATGTATAAAGCTGGAAAAGTTTTTGTTGCCATTGCACACTTGGCCATAAACTCCTCGCAGCCAGGTGTAAACAGATATTACTTTGTTACATTTATACGTTCATGACGTACATACTCGACTTATAAATGAAATTGAAGCTTTTTTTTTGTGTATGAGAGAATGCCTCTGCCTCTCTAAAAGTGGCTGCAAATAAGGGGGTTGCTAGCTGTTAAAGGTGTAGGTTAGAGTGAAAGAGAATTAGCGCTTTACATCACTCGTCAGACAAAGACGGTGATAACCAGCCAGCTATGTGAATTCATACTTATATTAGCTACCGACACATGTGCAATAGCGCTAAAAACTCATACACTTGAAGAACGTAGTAATCTTGCAGCCGGATCTCGTACTATGTGTTGTTTTACCTGACAGGTATATCGGCCTAAGCCAATAAAGCAATATAAATATACATATTTAAATGACAAAGTTAGCCAATCTGATCACATAATACAAACAAACGAAGTGCTTCAAGGGGATCCTCTTAGCCCATTCCTCTTCAACTTGCTAACCCACGACGTAGTCCAAGAAGTAGCATCACCGGAAGCCACGGTCCTCCTCTATGCAGATGATATAGTCATCCTATCCAGAAATAAAGTAGCTCTTCAGACTAGCCTGGATAAATTACACAACTGGGCGCACAGGAACGAACTAGAAGTTAACACTAGCAAAACTAAGATTATGAAATTTAGACGAGGAGGAAACGTAAACAGGGATGACAAATTCAAGTATGGAAATACCCAACTAGAATTAGCCAACTGCTACAAGTATCTCGGTCTAACGTTGCAAGTCACAGGAAAATCATTTACCAAGCACATCCAGGAAAGATGTAACTCAGCAATAAAGGCCACATTTGACATTCGAAATGTCGAAAAGCTGTCAATCGAAACAGCTATTTCATATTAAGATATCACCAATACCGTGCTATGCAATCACCACATTCTGGACTCGGTTAACCATAGCAAATCTGAAAAGACTGAAAATGGTCGAAATTGCCTACCTCCGGAGAGTACTTAGGGTTTCAAGGTCAATGAACTCATATACCATCTAACCAAGACTGACTTCTTCATCAGAGAAATAGCGTTAAAATATAACCTGCCACACACCCCGGCCTACGAAACACACATAAGAGAGAGAGAGAGAGAGAGAGAGAATAAAAAGCAGAGGATATAGACCGCGGATTCTTCCTGACCCCAGCGATGAACACCGAAGAATGGAAGGAACCAAACTTCTCCCTAAGACACGTGTTCACCAGGACCGCCTCACATGGATTCCACCACATAGTATGTACCATAAAAGGGTTCCACCTCGCATTGAACCAGTGCCTCTGCAAGGTGACCAAAAATGTCAACAATACTACCTTATTGACTACATAGCAAGAAGAAAGCCACTGAAATTCTATGCAGACGATACTAATTTTCAGTAATTGTATTATAATGTATACATTCGGCCGCGGTGGACTAGGGTTATGCTCCTTGCCTCTGGTCCCGAGGGCCGCGGGTTCAAACCCGGCCGGGGTCGATGGATTTTTTAGGACGGAAAAATCCAAGGAGCAAGTCCTCCGGGAGGGACTTTAAGCCATGGGTCCCGAGTCTGAAGATTTTCAGGCTCGTAAAAAATCCTTAAGCCTGAATGAAAAGGCCTCTAAGCAAAATTTACCGAATTTTCTCGTCCTAGTACTACCTTGGTTTCCTAGATGTCAGTATGAGGCGGAACGCTGACCACGTACCACTCAAAATGACATCTATACGAAAACAAGTGTAACTAAATTAATATGGTTCAAATTCTTTCCTGTAGAGGGAGAGCGCCTAAATCCCTGTAAAGGGAAAATAAAGGCTTACAATACAATACAATACAATAATATAGCCTACACGGTGTGTTTAATAAATATTTATATACAATAGACATATTGTCCACAGACGAAGTGAATGAAAGCAGTAGGTATTTCATACGTCATGAGTGTTCCTTTATTCTCAGGTAGAATGCCATTGTATCGCTTGCAATTCTCCGTGTCTTCCTTCGTCCCGTGCTTTATTCTCTTCGTCTATGGACTATACATAGACTCTTGTCATCCCAACCTCTCTCAAAAAACGTTAAGTTAAGAAAATAGGCTGTATATTGGACACTAAAGTTTATTAAAATGTTCACTACACAGACTCTTGTCTCAGTTTTTCTCAAAAACGTTAAATATAAAAAAATATAAAGCTGTTACTTCATAATTTACAGGAAGAGAACGCATATTTGAGAATAAAATCCATATAGAAAAGAATAGACGAGTGAATGGGGAAGACTACACAATATATGATCTTTATGAAAAACGAGATGCAACGAGAACAGTAAAGTCTTGTTGACTGCGATGGTCAGGACATGTGGCAGGAATGGGGAATGAAAAGGTACATGGAAATTCCTTGTAGAAAAACCGGAGGGAAAGCTCCCAGTAGGTAGGCTAAGAATGAGGTGGAAGAATAACATTAATCATGATTTGAGAGAGGAAACGTTTATAAGAATGGTTGAAAAATATCAATTCGGGTAGAGATGTATGGAGAGCGGTCATGAACCACCGATTAGATATCAGTGAGTCATTTAACTTAACTAACTCACTGGCACTATCGGTCCCATAGGTTCATGACCGCGCGGACATAAGCTCTCCATACATCCCTATCTTGAGCTAACTTTCTTTAATCATCCTCTGTATAACCCACTTCCCTTAAATCGTGGTTAATGTCATTATTGATCTACCAACTGGACGTTTTCCCTCTGGTTTTCCTACGAGAAACTTACATGCCCCTCTTTAAATCATTGTTCGTGCCACATGCCCTTTCTATCGCAGTTTACCAGACTTAACTATTCTTATTATATTTAATTTCCTATACAGATCATGTACATCAATCATCAAATTCCCATCATTCCTGCATGGAACATAGGGCTCTCAGAAAACTTCTCCATTTGATTCTATTCTTGGCCAGTTTCTTGATCTAATTCCCCATGTTTTTAACTTCTGTGAGAACAGTATGTATTGAGATACATAATAATCAATTTTTGTCATACCTTTTCCTTTCTTTTTTGTTTTTGATAATGCACAAGTTTTTATATTTTGCTTCCGTCTTTGATCAGAGGCTTGATCCTTGGGACTGCAAGCAATGTATAAGATGTGGGTTGCTAGTCTTTTTTATGGCGGGTTTATTGTTCGGGATTTCCTCTCTAGGCCGATTACCTTCACCCAGCTCCAGAGCTCAGCCTGCCCCGTTTTATTTCGGAGTTGTCTCTCCTAGATGGGTTGTCTTCCAGGACTAACGAATCCCATCCACCCGTTTGTCAATCTACAAGGCAGTAGATGTAGATTTGCCTCATCCGCCAGGTACACCATACCGAGGACTCCTTCTCCGCTGTATCTGCCATTGAGGTCTTCACCGTAACCCTGGCAAGGGGCCCTCAAAATGTACTATCAGCTGGAAATATTCAAGATCATATTCAAGACATAAGCAAATTTATTATAGATAGACGGAAATATTGGAAGGGTCAAACAGAAAGAATGGAAGGCAACCGACTTGCAAAAAAGAGCTAAAGAAGATAGACCAATGGACGGGAGAAGTACAAGAGGAAGACCAGCCAAGGGATGGATAGACAGTGAATGCACATCCAATACGTCTTCCTCCGAAGAGTGATTTTGGAAATAAACAGGATGAAAATCCTACAAATTATGATTAAGAAGAAGATGAAGAGTACGTTTCCACGTTATCTTGGGTCTGCAAATCCCGTTACTGTCATGTGGGTTCCAATCCAATGCTATCCTGGCGGGGTCATATGTAGGTCGGCTAAGTGTATGTACCAGCCATCCCCACTTCCTATACCGAATTTCTAATTCAACTGGTTTTTGTTTGGTTATTAATAAAGATCATGTAGCCCACTCTTATGTAGTCGTCTCCATTCGCCTGTCTGTTCATATCTCTTTGGTCCAAGAGCGTAAGTAAATTATATTGGTTAACAAACTCCCGCTAGGAGCACCCGTATCCCCAGAAGTGAAGTATGGGGTATATACATACACATGAAAACGATAATCGCAAAAATCTGCGAAGTCGGAACCGGCGAATGGGCGAAACCTTGAATTGAAAAAGGAGATTTACCTCCAATTAATTTATACATAAAATATGCGCGGTTAGATTACTTCCACTCTGTGTGTTAAAATTGCCATGTCCTAGATTCCGGTGTAATAGTTGAGAAAAAGTATAGAAAAGTAAAGTATCACGGCTGGCTGCAGGCATAAAGTGAAGTTTATTTACTAAAATAGCGAAAGCACGCGTGATGTGTGAGCTATAAGACCAAATGTGTCGGTGCAGATGTTCCCTCTCTTTCTTCTTCAACCAGCATGTCTTCGTGCAAAAACGTTATTAATTCAATCTTCATGTCACAGTAAAGCTGAGATCGAGAGTAAACCAAGCACCCAACCTTTAGTAATCAACATCATCGTAACAAATTAAACACTGGCTCAGATTAGATTTATAGAAATGTGTTCACGATTTTTAAGACCCTAACAGGCAACATTATGTTAATGTTAATTGAATTACCTATCTCTACTTAATTATTTCGGTTGCAATTTTATTATAAACACAAAAACTGAAAGATACATAAATATGAAACTGTCGAAATTTCAAATGATATGTGGAACTACACATAATACATTAAAGAACAAAACAAGAAGAGATACTAGATTGACAGTTCCTGCATTACTTTATGGAAGCGAAACTTGGGTAATGACCAAAAAATTACAAAGTAGAATACAAAACTCAGAAATGAACTTCCTTAGAAGAACAGAGTTAAATATACATATATATACATTGAATGATAAAATCAAAGAATATAGAGAGAAATGGTTTACACATGTAGAAAGAATGAATGTAACAAGATTAGCAAGAGCAGCATTCAACTACAAGCCAAGAGGTTCAAGGAATGTAGGAAGGCCAGTCAAAAGATAGACAGAACAATTGTTAGGCGGAACAGATAATTTTTGCCTAGCCCGTGAAGTGAATAAAAAGAAGATCTCTACTTTATGGAATGTATGAGATGAAATCTACTCTACAGTGATATTTAGTCTGTTATACAGGTTGATTCTGTAAGATCGTGCAAAAATTAAACATGGTATAGGGGATACGAGGAGATGGACTGGCCCCACTGCTATGTAACATAGTTGTAGCGCATATAATAAAGAAATTAAACACAAATACTGAAGGAACCTTGATATATAAATATATTCAGATAGCAGCATATGCTGGCGATGTTAATATTATAGCTAGAACCTAAAACAGACATTTAGTCAATCGAAACAAGCAGCAAGAGAAGTTGGTCTCAAGATTAACGAGTCAAAAAAAAAAAAAAAAAAACTTTTGACACAATCGGGGACATATTTTAATAAAGATCAACAAATAATAAAATAGGCACAAACACTTTTCAAGTAATAAAGAGTTTTTCATATTTAGGCAAAATTATTACTAATAACAATGATGAATTACAAGAAATAAGAAATAGAATATATATACAGCAAATAAGGCATATTATGGAGTATTTCCAATCCTAAAATCCAAAAGTATCTTTAAGAAAGTTAAAATAAGACTATATAAAATCTGCAAACGTCCAATAGTGGTATATGTAAGTGAAACCTGGACTATGCAAAGAGCTCTGAGAATTTAATTAACACTTTTGAAATAAAGATTTTGAGAAAGATATATGAACCAGTAAAAGAGAATGGAAAATGGATAATGAGGTAATAAGGAAATCTACGACATTTTTAGGAACCTGATATATCAACTCTTGTGAAATTAAAACAAAAAATGCAATGGGCCGGACATGTTCAAAGAATGGATAAAGAATGCATACGTAAGAAAAAATGATGACGGAGGAAATTTTGGGGAAGCGGCCAGTAGGAAAACATAAGAAAAGAAGATTAACTCAGTGAAGGAAGATTATCAAATCCTGAGTTGTAAGAACTGGCAACAGAGAGCATTGGATAGAGAAGATTGGAGGTCTCGCATGAAGAATGTCCTGGCCCTCTTTGGACTGTAGCGCCATTGGAAGAAGAATAAGAAGATTGCCGTACACTGCTTCCATTATATTTCTAATTTCCTTATTTGTGACACGTTCAAATTTTGACTTTCTGGCATTCTGCGTACATAATCCATTTCTAGAGCTATTAGTCTATTCTTTTAGTACTTATTAATTGTCCCTACCTCACTTCCATACATTGCAACAGATTCACTCCTCATTTCGTGATTCGTGAATTTATCGATAAATTGGAAATCACTCGTGGCATTACTTATGATAGTATTATTGAGCGATAGCGAGGAGATACCAAGTGCCAACACCCATACACTATTGAGTAACACTAAGAATTTTGGTCATCAATAAAACTAAATACATGGTCACACATTAAAATACGTTATATAAAGGAAATGGTCAGTTAATGGCAAATGAATTAAATTCTGAGGAAGGGTCTGAATTCAAATATCTAGGAACAATAATTACAAATAGGAATGAGAGGCACAAATAAACTAACTTAGGTTCAATTCTATAAATGCATGCTGTTATGCATTACAGGGACTCTTGTCGTCCCTACTTCTCGCAAAAACGTTAAACTGACAGTATATAAAACTTTTTTCTCTCAGTTATAGTATATGGATGCAAAATATGTACTCTTACTTTAAGGGCGGAGAAAATATCATGAGTAAATTATAACAGAGTTATTAACAAAGAGAGATGAACAGACATGCAAAGAGAGAAGACTGAAAAACAGTGAGCTACGTGGTCTTTATAGGAAACCAATTATAATAAGAACAGTTAAGTATCGTCGCCTGCGATGAGTAGGGCATCGGGCACGAATGGCGAATGAAAGACTTCTTATAGGAAAACAAGTGGGAAAGCGCCCAGTTTGTAGGCCAAGAATGAGGTAAGAGAATTATCCTTGATTTGAGTGAAGTAGATTACACAGGAGATGATTGGAAAACAACAGCTCGAGATTGGGATGTGTAGACAGCTTATGTCTTCGCGGCCATGAACTTATGGGTTCGATAGTGCTAGTAAGAGTTAGAATTTTCTATGATATATATTTCGTCTATAGGGGTCCTGCATATTGGACATAGGCCAATTCGCAAATAGTAATCGTCGACAATTCTGAGAAATATCAAGACCCCAACCCAAACCAATCGAGAAAAAAATCGGTGTGTGGCTGTGTCGTGGACACGGCCTTGTGTTTTACGTGAATACGTGTACGTAACTTTGAGAAGCTCTTTTCAACCGTATAAGATCTCATAAATTTTGATTTGGCTTTTTGACAAGTATTGGACGAAATTACATTATTTATTTTAATGTAGTATGTATACTTTAATTACAATTTGAATTTTTTAATTTTTTTAATTATTTTAAAATTTTACGAAGTATTGGCATTTCTATCTCTTATCTATGGATGTAAAACCTGGACATTAAACAAAGGCAGATAGTAAACAAATAGAGGCTGCAGAAATGAAGATGTTGAGAGCAATAGCAAGATACCAAAGGACCGATAAAAAGAAAAACGAAGATATAAGAACAGAGCATAATATATTTAATCTCTGTGAAAGAATAAAGTATTATCAAAATGCTTACCTTCAGCACGTGTTACGAATGAATGAACACCGCATACCAAGAAGAATGTATAATTATAAACCAAAATGGAGAAGATTGTTGGGAAAACCATTGAAGAGATGGAAGGACCATTTCGACCTATAATGAGATCGGAATAGGCCATTGGGCCATTGTTGATGATGATGATGATGACATTTTTAAATGTATTTACAAAATGTATTTGTCTGTATCACTTTGTCCTTGAGGCAATCCTCTAATAATATATAACACTATGTATATTCATTATATTAGGCCTATATGGATGCAAAACATGGACTCTTACTTTAAGGGAGGAAAGGAGATTATAAGTATTTGAGAATACAGTTCTTAGGATAATTTTTGGATCAAAGAGAGATGAACAGACAGGTTAATGGAGAAGACTACATAACAATGAGCTACATGGTCTTTATAGGAAGACAAATATAATAAGAACAGTTACGTCTCGTAGACTTCAATGGGCAAGACATGTGGCACGAATTGGGAATGAAGGACGTGCATGGAAGTTTCTTGTAGGAAAACCAGAGGAAAAACGCCCAGTTGATACACCAAGAATGAGGTGGGAGAATAACATTAACCATGATTTGAGAGACGTAGATTATACAGGGAATTATTGGAAAGCATTAGCTCGGGATAGGGATGTATGTAGAGTTTATGTTCGTGCGGACATGAACCCAAAGGTTCGATAGTGCCAGTGAGTTAGTTATGTATTCATTACACTTATTTCACATTAATGTTTTATATACGCAAATTATAGATATATTTAACAACAAGATTCAGTGGAAAGAACATGTAGGAAGAATGGAAGAAAGTAGATTACCAAATAAAATCTTACATTATTTTCCGAGAGGAAGAAGAGATGTCGGACGTCCTCGGAAGAGATGGTCTTAGATCTATTAGTGAAGACGGAACAGGTTACTAATGCCTAAATCAGGAAGTGAAGAAGTAGAAGACCAATAGATATTTACGATATCTGATGAGTAAAACTCATACGAATGTCGCAACTTCTCCGAGTCAAAATTTATACTAAACGAAAATTATGTGACGCAGCAAAACGACCTTAAAATATCGGGGCTTCCCCCTCCGCCGCGCGCAATGAGTCATAGTGCACATTCAACTTAATGAATTATTTGATCCTTTATCTATCGAGTGATGTAATTAAATTTTGGATGTTGATGATAGATATGTAGCTGCAACGCGAAACTCTATCCCCCGATTTTGTTATTAGTTTTCTGAATTGCCTCCCACTATGGACGCAAATTTAAAGATGTATTCACGTCAAAATCCTGTCTCCCCAAATACCACAAGTGCCACTCGAAGGGGAGCCACAGTTTCGTTAATTCAGGTTATAATTGCTCTAGTTTGACCTGAATGACTTTTCATTGATATGTTTACATGAGATATCTCCTTGTTGCAGAGAGTGTAGGATATGTGAGTGTAATCTTTGGCTCTCCTTGCTCCGCTGGCGTGGTGATAGAGTGGCGGAACGTCGGACCCAAATCACCACAACACCGTGGAGGAAAGAGAAGATTCTCAAGCAGAAAATGACTTTACGTACTTGGAGCATGCGTTCAGATCTCATCTCGCCAGCCCCAGTGTCACAGTTTCTAATTAGACCTAACATCTTATAACGAAAGAGAAATTCCCCACACAGTTCAGAGGTTACCTGCTCTTATTAAATGACTTAAGTTTATTCAATTAGTTCTACAAACAATTTGCTTCCTAGCGATGACTCTTTTGAATCGAAACTAAACTTGCCATAAAGTTAAAAGTGATTTAGGATTTAGTAGTGAACATTTATGAATACAACCTTTCAAGTTCAAATTTTTATTTCTCTCGTTTACTTCATCATATAACTAAGCAATTCGGTGTAGACATTATTTAAAATACACGTAGATATTGTATTACAGGAATAGTCAAAGAAATGTAAACCAATGGGATTAAAATTAAAACAGAATAAATACATACATAACTTATTATTCGCAGATGATCAAGTGGTAGTCACTTCGGGATGTGAAGATGCAAACTATATGGGTAGGAAACTAGAAGAAGAAGAATACTCAAGATGGGGCTTAACAATTAATTATAATAAAACATAATATATGAGCACAGATCTTTCCGAGGAATTAGAAATAAATGGAACAAAGATTAAAAGAGTAGAATATTTCAAGAATTTGGGATCAATAATTCAAAAAGATGGATCATCTGAATTAGACATCGGAAAAATAATAATAGAGACAAAAAAACTTATTGACATATTAAACTATATTTTATGGAGTAAGCATATAATAAAAAAAAGTAAAGTAATCCCACTACAGGCCTCAGGAGGCCCTTGGGGTAGTAGGAGGTTAAGGCTCCCACTTTTTTCTGGACAATCGGCACTTGATGCCAGCCCGGTTGTAAGCCCTGCGTGACGGCCGCCTTTACCCCCAGACAAGCGTCTGGTACTCATTTCCGTTAGAGGCTGAGTCGACCCCAGGGCCCTAGTTCCGCCAGAAGATTTGGGTCAGTTTAAAAATCTTGACCCCACCGGAACTTGAACCCTTGGCCTTCTGGCTTGTAGCGCAATGCCTTAACCACTACGCTACGGCGTGCCCCCAAGCATATAATCAAGAGGACTAAATTATTAATATATAACACAATTGTGAAGAGTATTTTATTATATAGTGCGGAAATATGGACGTTTAAGCAAAAACACAGAAATAAATTACTGTCACAGAAATTGACTTTTAAGAAGATCGGCAAGAATATTAAAATAGGATAAAATAGAAAATAATACAATAAGAGAAATAATGAACATAGAAAAGGATATTGCACAAGATATTGAACAAATACAACTAAGATAGTATGAGCATATTATGAGAAGAAGGGACAGAGAAACAAACAAAGAAGTATTGAAATGGATACCTCCTGGAAAAGGGAAATGTGATAGACCAAAGCTAACGTAAATAAAGGGAATTTGAGAATACCTGTGTAAATAAAATAAACAATACTGAAATAAAAAAACAAATAACTAACTTACTAACACTAGCCAATCCCACCTCTGTATAATTTAACTCCGTCAAATCACGTTTAAACTTATTATCTTGCCTCATTCTTGACTTAACTACTAGACGCGTTCACTCTGATTTCCGTATATGCCCTCTATCATTCTTCTTTCGTGCCACATGCCCTGTCCATCGCAGTCTACGAGACTTATGTTTAAGTTTTGCCACGGATTTCAGGTAAACCTCCACTTCTAATTGTCGGATTTCGCTACCTCGGTTTATTTTAATAGGATATACTAAGTAAGCCAAATGCGCTTATTACGATCATTGTTAGGAGTTAATAGACTGGATCATCAAAGGAACACTACTATCAGAGGAAAACTTGGAGTAGCAAGTTTAAATGAAGATATCCAAAGATACCAACAAGAATGGAAAAATCATCTGAGAAGAATGGCAAGAAATAGACTTCCAAAATTGGCATTCCAATATACCCCAACTGGACATAGGGACCAAGGAAGACCAAAACATCGGTGGAAAGATCAAGACCATCTTCGCTAGGTTTACCGTACAGGCCACATGGCCTAAAACGAATTTGTTCATGATGATGATGATACTGAGGTTCGATGCGAAACATCGAAAGTTGTGACCGCTAGAGCGATTTTTAAATTTTCACTTCAGGAGAACTCCTACACCTAATGGTTTTAAAGGGTCTAATTGTGAATATAAACCAGCGAGAGATCCAATCAGACGCACACAAAAAAAAAAAAACATCAAAATCGGTCCGGTCGTTTAGGAGGAATTCAGTGACAAACACACGTACAGAAAACATAAATTGCCTAAAATTGTTATGGAATGGACCCCGATAGAAAGGAAAAAGAGAGGAAGACCGAAGAAAACTTGGATAGAAGGGGTACAAACAGCTATGAATATCAGAGGATTGGAGGAAAATCAACGGATAGACAGAGAGGAATGCCGTTTGCTTTCCGAAGACGGCGGCAGCTGCCATGATACCAGATGATGATGATGATGATGATGATGATATATATATATATATATACAAAGTGTTTCAGAATAAGTATTACAGACTTCTAGGGGTTCTAGAGGGGATTTAGTAGATAGTGTTTTGGTAAGAAATCCATGTCCGGATTTTTGAAGATTAAAACACAATGGCTTGATATCTTGTGTCTTGTGTTTCAGAATAAGTATTACAGACTTCCAGGGGTTGAACTACATCTGCCGAGTCGGAGGAAAATCATCTTTCACGAATTTTGGCGACAGCAGAAACCACTGAGCACACACACCAGATATTTTGGAGCGCGTGTATGAAAAATATGGGTCCCAGCTACACTTTGTGTAACGAACAACAGGGTCACCACATGGAACCACACTTGTGCAACCCCTAGAAGTCTATAATACTTATTCTAAAACATCCTGTATATAATAACGAAATTTACAATTTAGTAACATGTTTAAAAAGTAATAATGAACTGTATACTGAAGTAGAAACTCTGATTGGTGCAGCAATTCAAGCGTATTTTGAACTCTCATCTTATTAGGGAGTCAGTCGGTACATAGGAATACAGTAAACGTTCCTTATTCGCGGGTTAAAAAATTGCGACACAGTTCCAGTATTCGCGGCTAAAAATCAAAATATTCGCGGATCCAGTCGGTATATTAGAAGGATTAGTATCTTTATTAACGCATCGGCAACTTTTTTTACTTCAGCCGCGTATCAGGGAGGCTTTTACAAGGAACGATTCAAACCAAATGGATAAATTAATATAATAATAAAACAAGCTTTATTGTCACTAAGTCTGAAGTTCGTTGGTAAAAGCCATCGGCGTCATATTAAAAATATTTAACGTGCCGCTATGTACGTTGATAAATGTCATCCTCGCCACGATTGGTGTCTTATTGTTTCAACATGTCATTCGTTGCTATAATTTTGATTGAATAACGCGTGTATCTTCTGCTTTGTTGCCAATTTATAATATCGAGTAATAGTATATTACGATACGAGGTTGGGAAGTGTTTTTTACAGAATTGAGGAAAAATGTTTAAAAACCGAGGGATAGCGAGGTTTCTAATTTCCGAGATTTTGTAAAACACTTCACAAACGTGCGTTGTACATTATTTTTTGCGCGATTGTGTTTTCAAAATAATAAATACTAGTAAAATAATAACATCTTTGTTGGAAATATTTGCGTTCATTATAAACAATTGACTAGCGTTAACAGTGTGTGCAATGTTTATTAGTTGAAACAACAGGAGGCCTTGAGAATAATTATTGATAACATGGCCGCAAGTACGTATTTATTGTTTTATATTGTTTCAAATAAAGTTCAGTTCATTTAAAATGCAGTGATTTGTTTCGTATAATGTATTTTAACACTACCTTTTGGATATTTTCTGTATATACATTTACGTAATATACATAGAGGGTAGTGGTTTTATTTCCCGCACGTGGGTGTAAATGTAATATCTTAATATATAAAAATTACGTGTCACGTTGTTTGTCCGCGATGGAATCCTAAACTACTGAACCGATTTTAATAAAATTTTGCACACTGTGTGCTGTTTGATCCAACGTGAGACCTACGGTTGTTTATAACTAAATTTATAGTCGCATTATTTTTATTGGAAATTATTTGTTTATTATTTAACAAAGAGTTATAATTATCTGAGTTCCATACGATTCTAACAGATGACGGTGTAAGGTAATTGGTTTATTATTTAACAAAGAGAGATCCAGGTGGCTGTGCTTTTTGTTACAACCGCGAATTTCAATTGAATTACAAATATTGATTTTTTCATAATTTAATTGTGTTCAGTGTTTATTTTATTTTCAATATATCGATAATAATATTAATTTTGTGTGTAAGTATTAGTTTTAAGTAATCTGGCTGAAAGACAGCAACTTAATTTAAATTTAACTGAACCGAGAAGAGACATTGAACAATATAGCGAATCAGTTCTAGAGACATTGAATGATAAGATATCAAGTGAATTTCCGCAAATTGGTATATGTCTATGTGACATAAATCTTACGTTTAAGAAGAATGTCAATTTAAAAGCATATGAAGGTCCTAAGGAACGGAATAACAGAACTGTAAGTAAGTCTGTTAGTTATAATAATATGCCTAATATTACAGAAACAATCTCCATGCCTCAATTAAATAAAAAAACAAAATGACTATAATATATCACAAGATGATATTACTATACAGAGACTTCTTGATGATGATGATGAGAATCCAAACTGTCAAGAAGTTCGTAGAAAAAAACGAAAGTAAAATGAAATCAGCAAGCCTCCTCAAAATATTCCATCAATAAATGTACATAATCCTTATGATACACTTATGGAAGATACTGAGAATGCAGAGAACATAAATTCATATCAATCAACAAAACCATACGGAAAAATTAACATAAAAATAGTTAAAGGCGATACGAAGTTCGCCGGGCCATCTAGTTACAGTACAGTTATTTAGGTTTGCAACCCCGAAATGTAGGAAGTTGAACTTTCAATAATGGTCGCCATTGCTGGTAAGTACGACAGAACGCACTATCGCGCAAAAAAAAAAAAAAAAGAAAATTAATTCCGAAGCGGAAAAAGTAGTGTTGCCGCTTAAAGTAAAAATATAAATGTTTGACCGTTTACGTGTTGGAGAGTCGTTTGCATCCACGTTGCTTCAATATTAGTGAATGAACTGTACGATTCATCAAGAAATCCGAATACAAATCGAGGAATTCTATCACTGAAATCACAGCTAAACATCAATTAAACGACCTTATAAAAGCGGGAAAACAAGAAAAAATAACTAAGTTTTTTAAGCCCTTGCCAAAGCCTGACAGTAATAATTAACAGAAATTGTTCAAAATCTCTCATTAATTGATTTTATTTTGATAATTTTTTATTTTGATAATTTTTATCTTATTTCGGAACGTTGGAACGTATCCTCTATATACCCATACAAATTACCATTCCATATTCGCGGAACATATCCCCGTGAATATGGAGCTTTTACTGTACTAAAATAAGAGTATATAACACTTTTATAGAACCCGTAGTAACCTTTGGAGCAAAAAACACGCGGATATTAACAGACAGCAAGCTGTATGCATGGGAAATTCTGAAGAATATACTGGTACCAGTCAAAGTCGATAAAATTAGTGGAGAACAATGTCTAACAATTAATTAAAGCAGCTTCTACAGTGCTCATCCAGCAATGTAAGAAATTTGGGTAGTTTTTTTTATAATTGTAGGCTTTCACGGCCAGCGTCTTGATCCTTGTTGGTTCGTCTTCCGGGCTAAATAGCTGTGGTCCGGTTTTCTTGTCACTGGACGTTTCATCTACTGCTGCGGTAGACCTCATCAGGATATTCTGCGTGCTCTCTGTGAACTCCTCTACAGTATCATGCAGAATATCCTGATGAGGTCCACCGCAGCAGTAGACGAAACGTCGAGTGAAAAGAAAACCGGACCACGGCCATTTAGCCCTGAAGAGGAACCAAACAGGGATCAAATGTGGGAGGTACAGTCTGAGAAAATAATCTATAACGGCTGGAGGACTCGACATGTTCCCACACGACATCCCTATACTGACTATATGATCGTCAACCTCTGTAATTAACAAACATGGATGTGAGGCCAGCAGCCAGTTAGTGGGCCATGATACCTATAGACCTCTCTCGCCATTAGTTAATATACAGAAGATTGAAGACAGTATTTTAAATTAGATAAATTAAAACTCAGCAATTAAGACGGTACGGACATGTCCAACGAATGGAAGAGGATCGGATACCAAAATGTATTTTGGAATGGAAACCTGTAGGAAGACGAGGTAGAGGAAAACGTAAAACCTCCTGGAGTCGGGAATATATTTACACATGAAGGAGAAACATCTATATAACCAGGAGATTGGATGGAACGACAAAATTGGCTATTAGGAATCGGACGATGTCAAAGACATTAATTAATCGTTGATCTATCTATCTATCTATCTATCTATCTATCTATCTATCTATCTATCTATCTATCTATCTATCTATCTATCTATCTATCTATCTATCTATCTATCTATCTATCTATCTCTATCTATCTATCTATCTATCTATCTATCTATCTATCTATCTATCTATCTATCTATCTATCTATCTATCTGTCTCTATCTATATCTATATATCTCTATCTATCTATATCTATCTATCTATCCATCTATCTATCTAGGCTACTATCAACCTAAAAAAAGGTAACAAATATAAAGTAATATTATTTAGGGGTATCTCTTGGATTCAAATTTAGCATACAGGCTTGAATTGAATTTGTACAATGCATTGAGCTGCAATAAGTGCTGATAATAATCACTTACACTACTGTAACATTAACTAATTCACTGATACTATCGAACCCATAGGTTCATGGCCGCGCGGATATAAGCTCTCCATACATCCCTATCCCTCAAATCATAGTTAATGTTATTCTCCCATCTCATTCTTGGTCTACCAACTGGGCGTTTTCCCTCTGGCTTTCCTACAGGAAGCTTCCATGCAAGTCTTTCATTCCCCATATGCGCAACGTGTCCTGCCCATCGCAGTCTACGAGACTTAACTGTTATTATTATATCTGGCTTCCTATAAAGGCCATGTAGTTCATTGTTATGTAGTCTTCTCCATTCACCTGTCTGTTCATCTCTCTTTGGTCAAAAAATTTCCTAAGTACTTTATTCTCAAATACTTGTAATCTCCTTTCCTCCCTTAAAGTAAGAGTCCATGTTTCGCACCCATATAATATAACTGGTAGAATAATATTTTTATATATTTTCAATTTAACGTTTTTTGAAAGGAGTTGGGACATCAAGAGTCTCTGCAATGCATAATAGCACGCATTTCCTGAATTGAGCCTATGTTTAATTTCTTTGTGCATCTCATTCCTATTTGTGATTATTGTTCCTAGGTATTTGAATTCAGCCACTTCCTCAAAATTTCCCTCATTTGTCATTAGCTGTCCATTTCCATTATATAATGTATTTCTATGTGTGACCATATATTTAGTTTTATTGATATTTATTTCCAGTCCCAATTTCTTAGTGTTACCCAATAGTATATGCGTGTTGTCCTTAAAAAAACATTCATATATATACTTTGTTAAATTTTTAGATTTTTAAAAATATAAATATTTTGTATAGTACGTTTTTGTATACAGTATTGACAAATTCTCGTACTCGGGAACAGTTCAGTTAAGAATTTAATTCATATAGATTATAAAGTATACATAAGAAAGTTACATTTAATGAGAGAAAGAAAAAATACACAATTGTAAGCAAGTTTCAAAATAGAAAAAACATTCTCTCACTAAGAAATAAAGCAATATAGAGTAAAATAAAATTATATAGAGCACATTAATACGAAAATAACAAAGAAATGAAATATCCTATATATCGTATATCCTCAACTCGTGCCCAACTCGGGGTGATCGAGAGATGTGATGAGATGAAGCCCCCTGTATAGAGAAGTCTGTGAATGACAAGGATGCCGGCCGACCAGGCCTGAAGCAACATCACAAGGGCAGATGAATGCAATGAAACGAAATGGATGAGATGAGTATGGAGAAATGGTTGAGTGAAATTGTTGCAGGAGAAAACGGGAGAAACCCCCGAGAAAAACCTCCCCAAGCTCCGTTTCGTCCACCACGAATAACACATGGAGTGGCCGAGACTCGATCTCGGGACCCCAGAGGAAATGAAATATATTAGGATATCCATCTATATTAATTCTGCCCGAGGGCAGGTCTTTCACTGCAATCATAGCATTTTCATGCTATGCTTTACAGCTTTACTAGGGAACTGTAGGTGTGGTAGCTTCCCGTTGCTTTCCACACCAGTGAAGGATGATGATGATCATCGTCATAATGATAAGGATGATGATGATGATGATGATGATGACCATATGATTTCGGAGACCGCTTGGGCCTTAAAGTTTTCCTGACATTTGTCTTATAGGTGAGGAAAAACCCCGATAAATACCTCACCCAGAAAAACTGTCCCGACTGGGGATCGAACCTGGACCCGCTGTGTGACAAGGCAGCACGCTACCTCGAGACCATAGCGGTGGACATATATTAGGATATACTATAAACCAAAACAGGCTAGTACTTATTTTTTATTTAATTTTTTTAAACAAATAATTTTATTGTTTTGTTAAATCAGTGTTTAGTTTGATTAGCTCTGGATTCCACAGTGTTCTGTCCGAGGGCAGGTCTTTCACTGCAATTATAGCATTTTCATGCTATGCTTTGCATCCTTACTAGGGACTTATAGGTGTGGTAGCTTTCCGTTGCTTAATACAATTATTAGGATATCTTAACATTGCTTCACACGTAAGACTTTTGACCGTTTGAGATGGATTGGACATATTAATAGAATGCCAAATATTAGAAAAGAAAACAAATCTTCTGTTCACAATCTCAAGGAACCAGATCGAGAGGAAGACCTAAGAATAGATAGTGGGGTTGTGTGCGCCAGGATCTTAAAACATATGAAATAAACCATTGGGAAAGGCTTTATATCGAGAGGGATGTCTGGAGGAGGCTCATTGAGGAGGCGAAAGTCTTTATTGGGCTGTAGTGCCATTTAAGAAGATGAAGAAGAAGAAGAAGAAGAAGAAGCTTACCTTCGTTCTAATAATACATTGCATAATGTGAGTCCTAAATATCTACCATGTTTAGATCCAGCATTTTTGGAGAAATAAGTACGTACAGCAAAAATGCAGTTTTTGTCTGGAGCTGTAAAAAACTTGCACTATTATGTGAAATTCTTTTCTATTTTTGTGGAAATAAGTATGGAATATATCGTCGCCCCAATACCATACTGTAAGAACTCATATATTTGTCATATTGAAATGATTCAAATGAATATATATATATATATATATATATATAATTCCAAATGCCCCAGGTTTGTCTTCTGGTTTCTCTCCTGGCATGGCGTACTTGTAACCCACTTCTGAGGTTGGGGCGCCTGCAAGGCGGGGTTACGTTGCCCCGATGATATGATGGGTGATGATGATGATGATGATAATGGTGCGCCAGGAGAGTCCCTAATCATAAGCTTAACGTAAGATGAATATGAATAATGATGATTGCGATGGCCATATGATTTCGGGGACCGTTTGGGCCTTAAAGTTTTCCTGACATTTGTCTTATAGGTGAGGAAAAACCTCAATAAAAACCTCACCCAGAAAAACTGTCCCGACCGGGGATCGAACCCGGGCCCGCTGAGTGACAAGGCAGCACGCTACCCCGAGACCACAGCGGTGGACGATTCAAACAAATATTGTAAATATAAATTTCAATTGATCTTTTACATATTTAGTTAGGTAAATAGAAAAACAGTGCTGTATAGTAATTACATAAAATAAATATTGTACATTTACACAGCAGTATTATCTCAAAAATATATTTATTTATTTATTTATTTATTTATTTGAGTTTGTGTGCTGTAGTTGTACTAGAGCATACACATCTTTAGAGAATGACGAAGGCCTACAAATCGAAGGTATTATTAATAAGATGTTAGTTTATGCTGACTATTTAACTCATGCCACAAATGTTAGTCAACGACCAATCACGTTTCAATGAATGTTGTTTTACAACCAATGACAGTCGTGTTTCACCTAGCTCTTTATCGATTTATCTTTATCAGCTCCTGCTTTTATGATAAAGAAAGCTCCTCCTTTTTAATGTTCTGAACAGGTCAAAGCATTACTTTTCTCCAAACAAATACATTGAATATAGCAAATAATGAAAAGATTCCTTGATTTTACTGAGTTGTTTACTAAAAAATAAATGAATTACCCGTAATGTTGATTATGATATATAGTTTGATGTGTTTAATTATTTCTCCACTTGGGTGCATTCTTACAATATTGCGATCTTATTTGGCAATAAATAATATGATCAAGCAGCAGTGAATGAACATAACCTAACATTTCTGATTTGTTTTCAAACATCGCCGTTTACATTAAATATATAAATATTTTAAAATATCTATAGCTAAACAATGATTTGTGAGTAAACAGCTTAATTTTATTCGTTAAATAGCCTTAACAAATGCCACTTTTGATTTCCAAATTCTCATAAGTAATGCAGCGAGTGATTTCCAAATTATCGATAAATTCACGACTCACTAAGTGAGGAGTGAATTTATGTAGACAATTTGGAAATCAAGAGTGGCATTTGTTAGGACTATTTAACGAATAAAATTAAGCTGTTTACTTACAAATCATTATTTAACTATAGTTATTTTAAAATATTTATATATTTAATGTAAACATAGATGTTTGAAAACAAATGAGAAACGATAGGTACGCTTCATCTGCTTCTTTTGTTTATCACTGCAACCAGATCATGCTATTTATTGCCAAAGGAACGCAATATTGTAAGAATGCTCTTTAGTGGAGAAAAAATGAAACACATCACACTGTATATTAATTCATTTCTGATGTCGTATGATGTAAATATGACAATTATAGTTTTCTGGATTATTACCTGGGAAAAAGATACATTTAAGAAAGTGCAAACAGTGGTTTCTTTTTTTGGTGGTATAATAAATTGCTACAAATGTTTTTATATTAACTCCTGCAACGCTATGTGTTGACATCTATGCACTATATATACAATCAGGTAGCCGTATTTCTTATAGGCTCAGTCACTGCAAAATAATGGTCAGACCTGTTCAGAATATTAAAAAGGAGGAGCTTTCTTTAATATGGTAAATATAACACTGATAAATATTTCGTGAAACACGACTCTGATTGGTTGTAAAACAGAAATCATTGAAACGTGATTGGTCATTGATTCCCATTTGGGGCGTGAGTTAAATAGTCTAGATAAATTCACTCCTCACTTCGTGAGTCGTGAATTTATCGATGATTTGGAAATCACTCGTGGCATTACTTATGATTATTTGTCATTACGCGATAGGGAGAAGATACTGAGAGTTCAGTGAGCAACACGAAGATACTGGGACTGGTAGTAAACATCAATAAAACTAAATATATGGTACACACAGAAATATATTATATAATGGAAATGGACAGTTAATGACAAATGAGGGAAATTTTGAAGAAGTGGCCGAATTAAAATGCCTAGGAACAATAATCACAAATAGGAATGAGATGCACAAAGGGATTAAACAGGCTAAATTTTGGAAATTCATAAAATAGAAACTTATTTTAGAAAACCAAAGGGAAAACGCCCAGTCGAAGTTGATAGACCAGGAATGAGTAGAGAGAATAACATTAACTAATATTTGAGGGAAGTAGATTATATAGGGAATGATTGGAAAATAGTATCTCAAGATAGGGATGTATGAAAAGCTTATGTTCAGGCGGCCATGAACCTAGTGGTTTGATAGAGCCAATGAGTTAGTTAGTTAGTTAGTTAGTGCACTATAATTCTGGGACGACTATATCCCCTTTTTTGGACGCAGAATTCAAGGTAAATTAATTTTGTAGAGTAATCATAGTTCGTGCACGCAAATATTTATAATTAATTAATCTTTATAATTTGTTAATTTTTATAATCCGTTGCTTTAAATGCTGTTAAAAAATTTTAATGTAACACTTTTTTAAATTTATATTAACGTGATGCTATTTTTACGATCAAATTGAAATAATATTGCAGATGAAGGAATGACTCGCTACGGTGGTGCACTCTCACGGGCCAGTCAGGTACTAACAAGTGTTACACGGTGCTGTGTGTACGGTAACAGCAGTGCGACTCCGGTTATCAACAGGTGTGGAAGTATAGGTGCGCCTGCGTGGTTGCCTGATATCCCGGCGTGTGCTACCCCTCAGGGGTAAAAAAAAAATATACATATCCTTTCAAAAACAAACAATCCATTCGTCGACAACAATTGTGATACATGTGCATTATTTATTTAATTATCTCGTCTTAAATTAAACAATACAAATTATCGTTAAGACTTAAAAACAAGTGATTTTTTAAATGCGTATTTTACGAGAGACATTTTCGTAATATTGTTGTAAATTGCGCGGCTTTTTCCACGCTGATCGTCGACTGTTTTCATTTTTAAATGCATTCATAAGGTTTTAGATACTGTTATCTCTGGTGCGATTTAAGATTGTAGAATTAAGTGATTTTTAAGTGTGAGAAATTATTTTTAAAACTCGCACGTGAAGTATCAAAAAGTATATTTGTACAATTCTATCGTAATTTTATAATTATTATAAAGATTTTTGTTGTCCAAGTTTTCGAGTTTTTTATTAAAATAATATAATGAAATTTTAAACAAGAACAATTGAAGTTTAGAACAAAATACTACATTGCGTGTGTATTTAATCACAAAAACAGATTTTTTAAAAGTTAATGTTACTTAAAAATTCTATATCACTACTGTTAACTGGGGAGAATGAAAATAATAAAAAAGTTTTGTGTACGAAACAGGTTAAAAAAATAATACAATGTGGACACATTTTTCAAGAAATGTTAAGCAAGTAAGTTTTAAAAATATATAAATGGCGTAACTGTTGTCACGTGGTAAGGCGTTATCAATGAGAACTGGGAAGTTAATTAGAGCTGATAAAACTCAGTATTTGCTAGATGGATTGGTGATTGCTATAGATAACGTCCAAGATTATTCATATAAAAAAACTGAAATATTAATTTGATTTATTTTTATATAAAGTGGACAGTTTGTGTTCGGATGTTGATTGGATATGAATAAGTGCTTGTGATTGTGGAGTTTTGTTTCTATTTTTTATATTTTTTTGTTTATTTGTGTGGACGGTAAAAATTCTCTTCAACTGGCGGCCAGTGGGGAAGAAGACTGCAGCGAAGCAGTCAACCCTTTCGCCGCTACTTACACCACGTAAGTTGCCTGCACTGCATCTTCATTACAATTTAATCGTTTTATGGAAAGGGCTTATGTTATTACGTGTTAAGATTTCAATTAGATAGTACGTGTTATTCAACTGTTTATGGAACCAAGATAAAACAAAAGACAGTCTTACTAACTTACTCGTTATTGTTGCAGGCTTAACTTAAAACTTGTTCTCTTTAACAACCAAGAATCTGATTTTATAGAGTTTCCGTAAGTCATTATTTTTCTGGACACGTACTCTTTTCAAGGTCTAATGTGTCTATGCGGATTTTTCGGAAAATAATGGCCTAATGCCTCTTTTTTTAGCGATAAAAAGAAAATAACACGAGCTCTTTTTTCTGGATATTTGTTCTATTTTAATTTAAAAATATATCATAGTGGTTTTTCAAAATTTATATGAAAAACTCTTTTTTTCTGGATATCTGTTTTTTTAATTCTTAAAAAATATCACAATGGATTTTCGAAATCTATATGAAAATTAATTGGTAGTGGCAATATAATAATTTAAACCCTTTTTTATTTTATTATATGATTATTGTGATAATTTTTATAAAAATAATCTCAATTTTCTTAGAGTGATTATTTAATTAATTTATTGTCTTAAAAATAATATATAATGTCCTATTTATTAACTTTCAAGGAAAAATGTGAGATCCTCCATTATCCTGGAGATGTACACTTTCCGAGTCAAAAAGTGTCTGGTCGGGCTTTTCGAAAAAGAGAATCTCAATTTCTTATGTTTTCTGCAATAAATAAAATATAATACATTCTCTTTTTCCTGGATATGTGCCCTTATGAGTTTTTTTAAAGTATCCCAATGGATTTTTAATAATAATCTAATTTTCTCTTTGTTTTTACTTTAAAGGAAAAATAATAACAGATCCTTAATTTTCCTAGAGACGTACACTATCCGAGTTTAAGAATTTTGGGCGCGTTTTTCGAAAAAAAAGGCTTAACTTCCTCTTTTTTTTTGCATTAAAAAATAGTACGTCCTCTTTTTCCTAGATATGCACTCTTTTGGAAGTTAAAAATGTATCCCTGTAGATTTTCGAAAAAATGGCATAATTCCCTCTGTTTTTAGAACTAAATAAAACAATAATATGTCCTCTTTTTACTGAACAGTACTCTTCCCGCGTTGAAACGTATTCCAGCGAATTTTTCGAAAAAATGGTAATGCATTCTTTTTAACTTTAAATAATGAATTATATTAAGTTAATTTAAGAAAATAAACTTAACTTATAAGGGTTGCGATATTGGCTGAGGATGAGAGGAATGCCTCTTGAAAACTGCAATTCCTGTGTTAGAAAAACATGATGTATGAGGTAAGATAAGAATCGACTCATTAAATTTATTAAATGAATAATATATCTACTTTCTCTGAGTAAGTCCACATTTCCAGCTTAGAAATATCCGGGTGCATTTTTCGAAAAATGGCGAAATGTCCTCTCTATTTTAAGTGTAAGGAAAATAATAATAGTTCAGAAATTCTCGCTAGGCCTGATAGCTCGAAAACTTTACAGAAGTTTGTCTGCATGTAAAGAGAATTACACTGTATTTTAAATCAATCAGTTATTCTACGATTACTATAAAAATAGAGCATTTTCGATTTTAGAAAAGAGCATGATTGTTTCTTTTTTTACGTATTTATTTATTTTACCTGATGTAGTTGCGTAAAGTCTTCTCTTTCACTTCACCAGGGTTAAATTTTACATATAATACCAATTATGAATTATCTTCATGATTAATGATACATAATACATATATATGCAGGCTACACAATATAAAGTTGACAATAGAAAGAAATAAAAATTGTAATTATAATAATAATAATAATGGTAATAATAATGATAATAATAATAATAATAATAATAATAATAATAGTAATAACACTATTAATAACATATAATTCGATTAAGTAATTGACTTGGTAAAGAAAGTTTAAAATATAAAAAAATAAAATTATACATGGAACACTTATATATTATATTGTCTAAGGAAATATGAAGTGAGTTTTTTCTTTGAACTGTTTTTGAGTCGGGCAGTCCTTGGTATACGAGGGGAGGGAATTCCAGAGTTGGATGGCTGAAACGAGGAAGGATGAGGAATAGTGAGATGTTCGATGTAGAGGAACAGTTAGTTAAATTTTTTCTCGATCGATGTTTATACTGATGATTGAATTTGATTCGTAGGGCCTACATAATCCTCCTAAATGAAAGAAAGTTTTAAAAAACTTTTCACCTTCTAGGCGTAGATTTATCATATCAATATTTAATTTTCTTCAATACACACACACACACACACACACACACACACACACACATACACATTTGGAATAATATTTTTTTAAAACAATTATATCATTAATATTATTATTAGGCTATATAATTGACTGTATTAATATTTAGTTGTCTGCCAGTTGTCTACTTGAGGTGGTGAGCTAACCACTTGTTACTAGCTGACATCTTGTAGTGAAATAAAATAAATAAAAATGTTCAGTTAATTATCTCCCTCAAGGGGCACACTCTTGCTCCACGTAGGGAGATACGTGTATAGAAAGACAATAATATTTAAGTAACATATTTTCACGACAATCTAACTGCTACAGGCATGATTTCAGTTTCCTCTTATTATTGTAATTAGGCCTATATTTTAAGAAACAGGATCAATATAGAAAAGTATGCTATATCTGCCCTAAATGGAATAGTATGGGACAAACATATCTTCAAAGTAACAAAAAAAACTATTTTTAATACAATAATCAGAAGCATTATTACCTATGGAGCTGATGTGTGGGCTTTAAATGCACAAATGAAAAAAAAAAAATTACTCGCCACTGAAATGGACTACTGGAGACGTGCTGCAAGAATATCCAGGAAGGATAAAATCAGAAATTCATATATAAAAGAAAAAATGCAGGTACAATATTCAATATTAGATTTTATAAAGAAGAAACAATTAAATTGGTACGGACACATTAGAAGGATGGAAGAAGGAAGACTACCTAAGGTAATCATGGATTGGGAACCACAGGGAAGGAAAAAGAAGGGTAGACCAAATATTACGTGGATTCAGGGAATCAATGAAACTAAGAGGGAATGGGAAATAGAAGAAGATATATGGATGAACAGACAAGAATGGAAAAATGTGTTGAAACAAATGTGTAGTTAACTGTGAACATGGGTACCGGAAAAATGTATATTCATTGTAAAAGCCGGAATAATAAAAAAAATATTTTAACAGCAAACAATGTGGTGTATAAAATATATACTTTGCCGATGGAAGAGTCCGAATTTTTCTTTTCTTTTCTTCAGCATGGATGTATGGTAACCCCACATTTAAGATATCAGATTCTTTAAATCCACATTTTAGATTTTTATAGGTTTATAAATCTCTAATCTAGAGATTCATTTGCTAGAACCATGACTATCTCTAATAAGAACACCCTATTTTAGATGCAAAAAGACAAATTCTAAAATCAACTTTTTATGCCGACATTTCACTTAATCTAAACGATGTTCAGATAAAAGGAGCATTGCCGTATTCTTTGTGGTTTTTGGAGCCAAAGTGCAGTGGAACAAGGAGGACCGTGCCTAATAATAGAGACATGGCCACTTATAAAATATTGGGTAAAATAGCTCTTACTGTTATCATTATTATTTATATGTTATTCTTTTGACAAGGATATTTTGGATTATTTTCCCAATTATTGCATAATAAATAGCCCGCCGCCTATGGTTTAGCTACAAAAAATTAAAAATACGTAATACAAACAACGATTGTTTATTTTATTTAAAATTTCTAAAATGGCAGTCGCATTGAAACACGTTAATTGTTAGAATTTTTATCTATTAGAAGTTAAGAATGCAACACAATATATAGAGAAGTTCGGGTAATGTGGACCCCTCTGTTTGAGTGGACCCTGTTAATATCTTCTTTAATTGGTGCTGCCTTCGAACAGAAACTATTTTACCTGCTTCTCCCTCATCAACGTTGACGGGTACAAAGCCAGTTTCTTTTATTCTTTGTGCGAATAAGGGTTTATTTGTGATATTTATGAAAATAACCACTTCAAAAGATTTTCAAACTAAGAATCAATTCTTAATTTCTGCTATTATATAAATTGGTAAGAGGCACTCGAAAGAGCATTACCAATTTATATAATAGCAGAAATTAAGAATTGATTCTTAGTTTCTGCTATTGAATATTACAAATGTTGAAGAAACCCCTAAAATATATTATATTATGTAGATCCTGTTTTAATATAGTAACGGGTTTAGTTTGATATTTGTGACATGGTGGCTGTATAAAATATTTAAACATAACAAAGGAATTCGGTTAATGTGGACCCTCCACGAGGACGTGGGTTCATTTTACACGAATACGTATATTTTATCAATGAGAATGCTATCTGTAAAAACCATTCACTTAATTAATTTTATTTAATATCCTTGTAATTTTACTAAACCCAAAAACCGTCGCTTTCTGCAGTTGAATAACGTGTGGATTTTATAATCAACAATAATTTTTCAAAACCATAAATAAATATCAACGCTTTTTAACCATGATCAGTCATAAATATTTTCAGATTAATATGTGCCTGTCTGTATAAATTAATAGAACAAATAAATTTAAAAATATACTAAAGCTAAGGTGGACTCTGGGGTCCACTTTATCCGAATATGAAGGTTAAAGTGGACCTGTCTTATAATGTAAAAGAGTTTATAAATTATGAAGATGTTTTCACATTTGAATAAAATATCAATACTATTTCATAGTTACAACACTAATGATAATCACTGTAATTAAACAAAATCCAAATCCCTTAATTAAAATAAGAAATACAACAATTTTAAAACAGGGGTCCAAATTAACTGAAGTTCCTCTATATTATCCAACTGCTTGTGTGTTGAACTGAGACAAAATACAGTCGGAAGTCTTACTTTTAATTATACTGTGTTATCTTGCACATAAATATCATAGCCTTCGTTGATTTTTGCCAGTATTTCCTTGTAGGCCATAATACCAGCCATTAGATAAATAAATATCCTAATATATTGTTCATTTTAAGCGAACTGCGGATTTTAAAGTAAGATATTCTAATCCTACGTTTAGACTTTCAAATAAATGGTATCACCTATTATTTTATTTTATTTCTTTCTCAAATAATTTAATGATTCGCTCAATAGGAGAAGAGCTCGTACGTTGAACCTTGATTTAAATTAACGTTATACATTCTTTATTAATCTGAAATTAATTAATGTTTATACAGCAACTATATTTATTAGGCCTATATTATACAATGCAAGTAGCGTGCTTGCCTGCAGCACCTCGTCTCATATTGGCGTCTAGCGAAGTCCTACGTGTCCACTGTATAATAAAGAAAAAGTGATGGATAAAGAACATTTAATAAGTCCAGCTTTAAAACGAGGGATCCTGATTGGCAGATACTGGGAAGCAATAAGCAGTTAAAATAATAACTAATTGTTAAATTCCTGACATTTGGAAATAATATCATTACGAGTAATAGCCTATACATTTTTAGGAAATTTTCTACACTAAAGTAGTTTTTATTTTAACCTAGAGTAATTTTTATTAAAACAATTTCCGTCTTGAGCATTTTCTTCCGTCATTTCAATTCTATTCGTAGCTTACTCCTCTTGATCCCATCCATCCTTCTTCTTCTGCTTCTGCCTTCAGCATTACATTTCAAAATTATTTTCGGAATTCTGTTTTTTCCCATTCTTTTAACGTGTCCAAACCATTTCAGTTTAACTTTAACAATATTCGTATCTACTTTCATCATATCCCTGGTTATTTGGTTTCTAGTTTTGACCAATTGTTTTATTTTCTTGACGTTCTACTGCCAATAGCCCATTTATGTAGTCAATAATAATTATTTGTATATGACCTATCTTATGTCAAAGTTTCAGCTCCACGAAACATTACACTTTGAAGTAATGAATAATAGATTATTATTTCTGTGTTATTTACAATATTCTTGCTCCAAATAACTGGTTTAGCACACCAATTATTTTTCACCTTACACTTTTCTTTGATTCGACTGATCATCTTCCATCAGCTTCTAAAATGGATCTCAAGTATTATTATTATATTTATTATTATTATTATTATTATTATTATTATTATTATTATTATTATACATAAACATGAAAATTTAAGTAAATATGTCTTGCAATATATATATATATATATATATATATATATATATATATGTGTGTGTGTGTGTGTGTGTGTGTGCCTGAATGATTCTAATTTAGGAAGTTACAGGCCAATAGTATTGCCTGAAAAAATAGGGTAGTGTTTTGTTTTTAAATATCTAATATGGTATTGGTAATATTAATAACACAATCTGCAGATATCGAGAGGTCCACTATTTAATAAAAAGAGGGATTGTTTATTAAATAGTATAAATACGTATTATACAGTATGTAGATATTCTCAATATGTTACTTTAAAAAAACTACAAACAAAACGAAAACTAGATCCATCCATAGTAATTCTGCCCGAAGGCAGGTCCTTCACTGCAATAATATTTTCATGCTATGCTTGCAGCTTTACTAGGGAATTGTAGGAGTGGTAGCTTTCCGTTGCTTTCCACACCGGTGAAGGATGATGATTATAATGATAAGGAGGATGATGATGATGGCCATATGATTTTCGGGGACCGTTTCGGCCTTAAAGTTTTCCTCACAATTGTCTTACAGGTGAGGAAAACCCCGATAAAAACCTCACCCAGAAAAACTGCCCCGACTGGGGATCGAACCCGGGCCTGCTGCGTGACAAGGCAGCACAGTACCTCGAGACCACAGCGGTGGACAAAACTAGATATCTGTCATTAATATTTAAATGAAGTGACACTATGAGGTTTATTTTAATTAACTCAATTTATTAATTAAAACTTAGATAATTGAACAAAATTACACTGTTATAAAACAAGGAATAAATAAACTATATTTGCAGTAATTCGTGTACAGGGAATTATTATATTATTTGTGGGCGGAATATATTTAAATAATAAGTATATTATTTATTTAACTATAGCAATGTAATAGCATTGGTATAAACAATACTTTTATATTCATTAAGAAACACCGTTGAGATCACTATATACATTTAAAATTAATAAAACTTGTATAGTTTTCGCCAAAACTTAAGAACCTCAGTTCCTGGAAGTACCTTGGAATCACCCCCTCTTTTATCCATTCAAAAAAATGAATTCATGCGAACAAAAGGCAACCTTTCTAGCAATCCTTTAAATACCAGTGGACAAACGAGTCACACTTCTAGAAACAACACAATGTCATTGTTAACTCGAGAGGGTTGTTCTTGTCATAGATAGCTGCCATGAGCCAGTGGTGTGAGGCGAGGTCCTCATGTTTTGAAATATACTATACCTGAAATCCCAGGCGTCCTCATCCAGATCACAGGTAATATGTATTATATGAACTTCTATTGTTAATAATACTTATAAAATTCCTCTATCCCCGTTTATTGTAAACACACTGCACACTGTATGATCTAAAAAAAAATAATTTTTGCCCCATAGTGCGTTTTGTCGTACTTACCAGCAATGGCGACCATTGTTGAAAGTTCAACTTCCTACATTCCAGGGTTGCCAACCTAAATAAATATACTGTAATATTATATTTACACCCACGTGCGGGAAGTAAAGCCACTGCCCTCTATGTATACTACATACAATGTATATACAGAAAATATCCAAAAGGTAGTGTTAATATACATTATACGAAACAAATCACTGCATTTTAAATGAACTGAACTTTATTTGAAACAATATAAAACAATAAATACGTACTTGCGGCCATGTTATCAATAATTGTTCTCAAGGTCTCCTGTTGTTTCAACTAATAAACATTGCACACACTGTTAACGTTAGTCAATTGTTTATAATGAACGCAAATATTTCCAACAAAGATGTTATTCAAAATTAATATAAAAATTAAGGAATATTCACCTGAAAGGTCCGTCCCCTCAACTTAATTAATTATTTAACAGGATCATCCTGCCGATGATGGGACAAGTCCCGAAAGCGCTACAGTTAAATAATTAATTAAGTTGAGGAGACGGACCTTTCAGGTGAATATTCCATAATTTTTATATTAATTTTGAATAATACCTCAACGGAACACATCATGAATATTATAAAAGTTGATTAAAGATGTTATTATTTTACTATTATTTTGAAAACACCATCGCGCAAAAAATAATGTACAACGCACGTTTGTGAAATGTTTTACAGAATCTCGGGAATTAAAAACCGAGCGACTCCTCGATTCTATAAAAAAAACCTCTCCCAACTTTGCATCGTAATATACTATTAAGGACCAGTTTCACCAAGAGAGTAACTGTATAGGTAACAGTATTACGCCAGTTTTCCCCATGTATAATGCATAGCTTAAACTGGCGTAATACAGTTACCTCTCTTGGTGAAACTGGCCCTAAGTCGTTTTAAAGTAGGCCTACTCTTTTACGCTAACGCTAAAACTTCCCAACAACTTACTACTGACTACAATAATGTTATTTATATAAGTACGAGTGCTGGCATATATTTAATGAATATTCAATAAAATAACTAACACCAAATTGCATTAATCATTAATACTTTTCACTGCCTTAAACTTTTTATCAAACATTAAAATCGAATAAATTAGAAAAACCTCGCATATAAAATTCCTTTAAAGTAAATAATCCAATCACCAATAAAAATTTATGAACTCTAAAATACCAATTTAATATTTTTGTGAGAATAAAATTAAATTCTGGCAACTTTGTGTCTTTACTTTATTACCAGGCTACTGTATATCCAGAACAAGGGAAACAGTTTTTGCCTTATAATATACAACAGTTATAATTTTTTTAACAGTACGGAAAGGTAGAACTAAAAAAAATACATAAAATATTATTTTAAAAAAGGTAGAACAAGGTAAAATCAACATACATTTTGAAAGAATAGTACATTATATTCGAGGTTGGGAAATGGTTTTTACAGAAGCGAGGAAAATGTTTAAAAACCGAGCGATAGCGAGGTTTTTAATTTCCGAGATTCTGTAAAACACTTCACAAACGTGCGTTGTATATTAATTTTTGCGCGATGATGTTTTCAAAATAATAAATAATAGTAAAATAATATCATCTTTGTTGGAAATATTTGCGTTCATTATAAACAATTGCCTAACGTTAACAGTGTTGGCAGTGTTTATTGGTTGAAACAACAGGAGGCCGTGGGATCAATTAGTGATAAAATAACGGGAAGCAGCGAGACCATTTAGTTACAAAATAGCGGCAAATACGTATTTATTGCTTTATATTGCTTCAAATAAAGTTCAGTTCATTTAAAATGCAGTGATTTGTTTCATATAATGTACATTAACACTACCTTTTGGATATATTTTTGTATATACATTGTATGTAGTATGCATAGAGGGCAGTGGTTTTACTTCCCACACTGTAACTATATTGCAGTATATTTATTTAGGTTACAGTATAGTTATTTAGGTTCGCCACCCCGAAATGTAGGAAGTTGAACTTCCAATCATGGTCGCCATTGCTGTAAGTACGACAAAACGCAGTATCGCGCAAAGAAACACTATTTACAAAACAATTGAAATAATAATAGCAATGAGATATGTTCCAAAGATAGAAGGGATAGAAATAGTAATTTTTTTTTTCATTATTAATTAAAAAGGTTTGGTTAATAAAAGAGATCTGTAGAGAATTTATAATTAGAATAATTGCAATAGTAATAGTTATGGACTTGAAACTTAAAGAATTTGGCGGTATCTTAGTCCATTTAGAGGAATCAGTATGTAACGTTCAAACCACAATATTGGAATATCGAATAAAACATGTTTGAATTTCTTCTCCACATTTACATGATGCATTTGATATATTGAATTTAAATGTATAAATATGCCTGAAATTTTCCAAGTCTGGTTAAAAATTGAGTTAATGTGAAATTGGAAACTGTATTTGAGGATTTAAGTCTGCCATAAACTTGGAAAAAACAATTCTCCAGTTATCGCATCTCTATCAGAATTTTGACATAATACGTCTTTTACTTTAAACTTATAAAATTACAACGATCGTACTAAAGACATACTTACTAAGAAACTAACTCACTGGCATTATCGAACCCTAGGTTCATGGCCCCGTGAACATAAGCTCTCCATATATCCCTATCCTCAGCTAATGCTTTCTAATCATTCCCTTATAATCTATTTCTCCCAAATCATAGTTAATGTTATTCTCCCACCTCATTCTTGGTCTACCAACTGGGCGTTTTCCCTCTGGTTTTCCTACAAGAAGCATCCATGCACGTCTTTCATTCCCCATTCGTGCCACATGTCCTGCTCATCGCATTCTACGAGACTTAACTGTTCTTATTATATATGTCTTCCTATAAAGACCATGTAGTTTACTGTTATGTAGTTTTCTCCATTCACATATCTGTTCATCTCTCTTTGTTCCAAAAATTTTCCCAAGAACTTTATTCTCAAATACTTGTAATCTCCTTTCCTCCCTTAAAGTAAGAGTCCATGTTTTGCATCCACATAATGCAACTGGTAGAATAATAGTTTTACATATTTTCAGTTTAACGTTTTTTGAAAGGAGTTAGGACGTCAAGAGTGCCTGTAATGCATAATAGGGCGCATTTCCAGAATTGAACCTATGTTTAATTTCTTTGTGCATCTCATTCCTATTTGTGATTATTGTTCCTAGGTATTTGAATTCAGCTACATCCTCAAAATTTCCCTCATTTGCCATTAGCTGTCCATTTTCATTATATAACGTATTTCTACGTGCATCCATATATTTAATTTCATTGATATTTACTTCCAGCCCCAATTTCTTAGTGTTACTCAATAGTGTGTGCGTGTTGGCCTTTAATATCTCTTCGCTATCGCCCAATAGCACTACATATTCAGCATAAACTCTAATGGCATACCATTCACAGTAATTCTGCCCGAGGGCAGGTCTTTCACTGCAATCATAGGATTTTCGTGCTATGCTTTGCAGCTTTACTAGGGAATTGTAGGTGTGGTAGCTTCCCGTTGCTTTCCACACAGTGAAGGATGATGATGATAATGATAAGGATGATGATGATGGCCGGATGATTTTCGGAGACCGTTGGCCCCTATGCTTCCTGACATTTGTCTTACATATGAGGAAGAACCCCGAAAAGGAACCTCACTCATCCCGACCGGGAATCGAACCCGGGCCCGCTGCGTGACAAGGCAGCACGCTACCTCGAGACCACAGCGGTGGACGATGGCATACTGTAGTACAAAATTAAATAGTAGAGGAGATAGTGCATCTCCTTGTTTCAATCCATTGTGGATTTCAAAAGTATACGAAAATAGTTTGCCTACACGCACCCTACTCTTTGTGCCATTTAGACACATTCATATAAGTCTAACTAACTTTTTTGGAATTCCGAGCAGACATTGCTGTCTTTAATACGCATATTGCTGTTTATTTAAAAAAGTTGAATTTATACAATTTGTATCTGAAAACTAAGTCGTGCTCAACTATGTGATACTTCTGTTAAAATAGCTATTTCGTATGCCTTTCGGAACAAATTCATCATCAGCTGTTGAATTGATACTATTTGTATTGTAAATTGTTCCTGGCTGTAAAGTGAAAATCACTTTAAAAATCTTGTAATATAACAATTGTAATGGAATATTTTAACAGGTTTTAGTAAATAAATAATTTTATCTCTTATACTCAAATCCTCTTGAATGCACAAAAATATACCTGTCCAATGTCATACGACTTATATAATATGTTAAAGGGAAAATTATTTCGTTCTCGAAAATTAACGTTTTACAATGTTTATCTAGGTTAACAATACTAAGAATTTTTCCCCCCCCGTTTGGTATTAAGATGTCTCTTATGTTTATATTCTAAAAAGAAAATTAGGAATTTTAGTTCCCAAGAGAAATTACTGAAAACTTGGTCGGCGGCACATAAGACGTAAAAGGAACATACCCTAATTATCAGTCCATTGAATAGGGGACAGAAACAAAGATTTTGGGAAAATATTTGATCTCTATTCTGAAAATAAATAAAAAGGGCGAACATTGAGTTATTATAAAAGAAGCCAGAAATTAAACATCTGCCGGGAAAATGTACAATTATTCTTATGTTACTCTCGAAATAAGGTGTTAGTTCAAAGTTAGATTAAAAAAAAAAAATTACAAACAATTTTTAAATAAAGTTTTATCAATATATTAGGCATATGTGTATTGTTAGTTTTATTTATGTGATGCTATTTAAGAACTCAAGGGGCCAGTATGTCCGAAATTCAAATCTGGGCGCGAAAGGGGCGACTAATTTTGTTCAGAGGACTTTCTTCATGTTTTTTTATCGCTGTAAATCTACGAGAAAAAACACATTCTTCTCAGGAATTTTACGCCCTAAAAATTCATCGACCTCAGCAGAGTTTCAGCCCTTGAACCTTGGAACCAGAGAAGAGTCTGGCATCCATTAGTTCACCAGAACCAAGACTCTACTATAGGACAATATTGTGATTTCCAGGCGCTGATGGCATTTTATGTCTTCTTAGGCTCTGTTGATGACAGTCTATAGTATAATATATTCTAATTGAATGCAGTTAGACAAGTCAGCGGCTACAAATTAGGCTATTAGGCCTAAATCTGTGATCACAGTGAGTAAGTTGTTTAGTGTAAAAGGGCGAAAATGAAAAATGAGTCAAGTGTTCTGTGATGATCTCCAAATCCTTTTGCGCACTGTGAAGAAGTTGTAACCCAGAACACTAACACCTTCCAAGGTATAAAATTGTTTCTTGGTAACTAGTAAAAACAGTGCGTGTTTTCCGCTAAAGAAGTGAACCGCTGAAAAATAGCGCTGTTATATCTAATATGTCAAATTATTCCATATATATTTCATGTTTAACTTTTTTCACGATACTTATGATTTTATTTTCCATAACAACAATTCATTGCACTTAACTGTTACAAGTTGCAAATCGATGGCTTTTTTGTGCAGACTTCTGTTAAGTACATTTTTAGCTCCAAATACTTCGAGAAAATTTTTATCAAAAATATATTTTTTTAATTAGCCCTGGAATAATCTTATTTATTATTTCAGAAGTATTTTTCTTCCTTTCATTTTTTGGTTCGAACTGATTTAAGAACAAAATCAGAATTCTCTGAATTGAATCACAAATTTGGTAACCGAATACTAACAATTTTCTGCAGTTTTGTGACGGTAATACGTTGTATTTACCATTGTGTAATTGGGTATTGAAAATTGAAATCCATTTTTTCAAAATTAAGAAATTAATACTTACCACATGTATGCACTAGGTCATCGAAATATTTAATTAACAATACCGGACCTAAAAAAATTGTGAATTGCTATTAAATTGATGTACAACATTTGTTTTGATTAAATTTAATTATAATTCTTAATATAGGCCTTCTAGTATAGAAATACTTAAATAAGGATACCAAGACAAGGATTTATAAACCAGTCATACACCCAATATCGAACTATTCATATGAAACAACAGCGGATACTACTATTAAGAAACGGAATCTAGATAGAAATTAAATTAATATTTTAAGAATAATCATGCATAAAACTGGAAGAGGAAGGTAAGAAGTGAAGAGGTTAGGAGGCAATTAAATATCCAAACAATAGAGGAATTGGGTGGATAGAAGAAGAACCGATTGGAATCAACATCTATCTCGGATGGAATCGGACAGAATTATTCGTGTGGTAAAGGAAAGTCTACCCCCAGATCACCCGGAAGATAGATAGAGAGAGAGAGAGAGAGAGAGAGAAGAGAGAGATAAAAAATATGGAGGATTCTTAATTTCTAGAAGGAACAGGATGTGGGCCTAATATAATGAAAAGAAAATAACTAAATCTTTAGAGAGCGAATTGCCTCAAGAGATAGTGTTTGTTACTCGGAAGATGTCGGTATTCAAATCCTGGTACCAACCCAGAGTTTTCTTTTTTTTTAGTCATCAAGATGAATGCTTGGGTTGAATTTCATTATTACAAACAATTTCATCATATTCGTACCCATCCATAGTAATTCTACCCCAGGGCAGGTCTTTCACTGTAATCATAGCATTTTCATGCTATGCTTTACAGCTTTACTATATAGGGAATTATAGGTGTGGTAGCTTCCCGCTGCTTTCCACACCGGTGAAGGATGATGATGATAATAATGGTCGGATGATTTTCGGGGACCATTGGGCCCAGGCTTCCTGACATTTGCCTTACAGGTGAGGAAAACCCCGAAAAAAACCCTCACCCAGGAGCCTGTCCCGACCGGGAATCAAACCCGGGCCTGCTGCGTGACAAGGCAGCGCGCTACCTCGAGACCACAGCGGTGGACCATCTTTATATAGTATCTTAAAATCAGTACCTGATTTATCCGTTATTCTCAACTAAAACTTCTGTTTAAAAAGTCAAACAATTAAACACATATAAATCTTTCAGAAACATTTTTCATCTTCGGTATGTGAAGTAGTAGCATTTCAATGTCAAAGACGGAACGTGTTTCTGAAAGGCCTAACGTTTTGTTTGACGAATTTTTAAACATAAGTTTATTTTAGTTGAGAACGACGGATACATCAGGTCAGATTTTAAATGTTTTAACATTATATTTAATAATCTCGACGGTGGTTTACCATGTATTTTAAAAGTACCTGTCTCATGTTATCGCGTTTAAAATTTAGACACGATGGTTAAAGATGTTAAAGTCAATTTCATACTTGCATAACAAAATATATTTACAGCCATCTGCTGAAAATTTAAATATCCTATCACTTTAAAAATATAAATAATAAATTTAAACAAATAACTGATCAACTACACTCAAGTTCGCTTCATGATATATCATCATCATCATCATCATTGTCATCATGATTATACACCATTCATGAATATAGGGGCAATGTTGACCTGTTTTGGTCTCAACCAGACAGGATATAAAAGTCGTTTTTGTGAACGTCCAGATAGTCATCCTCGTGGGCTATACCGAAGAACTGCATTAGGGATCTTAGTTGGTGACATTCGGGATACAGAAATTCAAATAAATTTTATTTTACAACCAATTCTCATTAATAAATTATACGCCCGATGTTGTCTCTGTAGGTGGGTATCTTTTCTTCTGAAGTTCCTTAAAATATCTTCCTTCCTCCGATGGTCAAGTACAGTATATCCAGCAGTTCGGCGCATGAATCTCATTTATGCAGCTCTTAATCTGGTGATGTCTTAATTTTTTGAACCCAGATTTCACTACCATACAGGAAATTCGGAAGTGCGAGAGATTTGTATAATTTGAGTCTTGAATGATGATCTTGAAGAGGATTTTCGGGCTGTAGGCCGTGGTCATGAGGCTTGTAGTTCCCCGACGTTTCGCCAGAGACTGCGTCTAGCATCCTCAAGGGTTGTCAAGACAGTCTCAAGAAACCCTTGAGGATGCTAGACGCAGTCTCTGGCGAAACGTCGGGGAACTACAAGCCTCACGACCACGGGCTACAGCCCGAAAATCCTCTTCAAGATCATCATAGCAACTCCGACCGTGAAAGTCTACGTGAATACACGAGTCTTGAATGTTTTTGTACAAGATGTGGTTTTAAAATATTATTTATGAAGCCTAATATTTGTGATCATTTTGTGAGCTTTATATTAATATCGTTCTCACCCTGATAGGAGATGTTACATCCCAAGTAGGAGAAGTTATTAACTTGCTCTAAAATCGTATTCCCAATCATTATTTTGTTACGTATTGGATCGGTGCCTGGTGATATATTAAATAACACCAAATAACTGAAGCTGGAAGTAGGATAAATAACATGTTCACACATAAAACTGCATTATATAATGGAAGTGGACACTTAACGACAAATGACGGACATTTTGAAGAAGTGGCAGATTTCAAATACTGGTACCTAAGAATGAGGTAGGGAAAGAAATTAAACATAGCTTCAACTCTGGAAACGCAAGCTATCATGCATTCTAGGGACTCTTGTCCCAAATTCTCAATAAAAATGTTAAACATATATACATAACTGTTTGTAGTATACATCATCGTACACAACAACAACAACGAGTAGTAGAAGCTCAACCTGCAGAAGATGGAAGATAACTTCCGAAAGCGCTCCAGTTAATTTTATAGGCTATACAATATTTTAATAAAGTTGAGGACGACGGCACCTACCAACATGTACAATTTAATTTTTAACTTTCATCATATGACTTAACCTCAACGGAATTTGATATGAATTTTACTAGTATTGATCCCCTTATATGTATCCAGTCTACCCCCATCCGCCGAGCCAGCTGAGCTCCTGTCGGGCACTCAGCCTACCACAAACATAAGCCCAGATATGTTCCGGTCCGGGATTTCATCGGGTTGCCCTATCCTAACTCTGGGAAAATGCCTCCCTTCTTGCGTTCCGAGAGCCGGAGGGGACGGACCCGATATCTACCCTTTCCTGGCTGCTTTATCATCATCATCATCAACATTCACGGATTAAGTCCATGTGGATTGTTTCGTTCTCATAGATTTTCATTCAAAAAGTTGAATCCATTTGTTTTTCGATCTACCAACATTCCTGTCTCCTTTTGGTTTGTAATTAAGTATACTTTTTTATGCGTTCATCTTTCATTCTTAGGACATGTTCTTTCCAGTTTTTTTCCCTAGATTGTTTTATTTTATCTGAAAGTTTAGAAATATTTAGCTCATTTCTAATATCTTCACTTCTTCTTTTATCTAGAAGTTTTCAGCCAGCTACACTTCTCACAAATCTCACTTCAGCTACTTCTAAGATATTCTCTTATCCTGGCTGCTTTATGGATTTAAGTGTCCTATTTAGCCCTGCTATCAATGCTTTCGGTGATTATGTTTTCTTCGGAGATTTGGATATTCAGCAACAGATCGCACTAGAGCAGCAGACGAATTCCTGGGCGCGGTCACGTTTGCTTTTAGTCAAATGGATGCAGACATCATTCATTCACACATTTATATTAGCCCTAAAAAAGGCGAAAGGACGATTATGTTGGTCAAATTGTGTTCTAGGATTATTTAGAACTTGACGTATCCCGACATTTGTCTTACAGGTAAAAAATAACCTCAAAAAAACCTCACCCAGGAAACTTGTCCGGACTGGGGATCGAACCCGGACCCGCTGCGTACGAGGCAACGATATTATGTTGAGACCAGAAAGGTGGATATGATATATAAATAATATTTCTTTTGAACAAACTCCAATGACTCTTGTTCGGTACAGTTTATATTATTTTGTTATCTACTTGTTTATTTAAGATAAGTGTTCATCTCTAACTTTGTGTTATTAAAAACTGAACAATTAGTTTAGAATTAAATTCCTTCTTCCCCTGAAATTTATAGTACGATCAGAGACAGTATATTTTTAAAATATCGTTTTGAACAGTTAAGTTTGTCAGCGATAGGATACCATACATAATTCTAAAGTGTAAACGACGTACATGGTCTCATAGAAGATAAGGATGACAAGACCAAGGTTGAGTTAGAATCCGTATTTAATGGTAACTTTCACGATGTCATGAAAATTGGAGAATTTAATTAAAAATGCGCGGGAAGAAATATTCAGGCCAAGTAAATAAACATCCTCAACATACGTCCAACTCAGGGTAGAGGAATGAGATGAAGTCCCTATATTTATAGAGGTCTGTGAACTACAACGGTGCCGGCCGACCATTCGTGATCCACCGTCACATGGGCAGATGAACGAAATAGATGAGTGTGGAGAAATTGTGGAATGAAATTTGTGGCAGGGGAAAACGAGATAAACCTGCCCAAACTCCGTTTCGTCCATCACCAAACCCACATGTAGTGACCGAGACTCGATCTCGGGACCCCAGCGGTGAGATGCGAACGTCTAACCGCTTGCGCCACGGAGCCAACAATAGGCAAATTCGGTCTTAATGAAGATAGTTTAGTCACCATTAGATTAGTCACCACTGCCGCATCAAAAAATCTTGTTGTTGATTTTCTTTATAGGAAACCAGATATAATAAGAAGTCTCGTAGATTGTGATGGGTAGGACATGTGGCACGAATGTGGAATGAAAGAGGGAAATTGAAACTATTTGTAGCAAAACAAAAGGGATAACGTCCAGTTGGTAGACCAAGAATGAGATGGGAGAATAATATTAACCAAGATTTGTGGAAAGTATAGGCCTATTATATATGGGATTGATTGGAAAACATTAGCTCAATATAGGAATGTGAGGAGAGATTATGTCTGCGTGGCCATGAACCTAGATTGATAGTGCCAGTGATTTAGCTAGTTATTTAGTTAAATAATTAAATAATCTTAGAATAGTAGTAGTCGTGGTCACTCCTCTGGCAAACATAGGGCCTTGAAAAAATCTCGCCAACGCTCTCTGTTGTTTGCCAATGCCTTAATTTCATTCCAACTCATCCCTGCCCCTGTCCAGTTTCATCCCTGATGGTATTACTCCATGTTGCCTTAGGTCTTCCTCTTCACCTTCGCAATACTGTGGGTTCCAATCAAATGATAAGACCAACGCAATTCCATTTTCTAAATTTGATTTCTTTGCAAATTTAATTTTGAAAAAATCTGAGAGGTAAATAGGAATTATAATTTATTCTAGATAATATTTATATGCAATATGTATAAAAGAAGGCAGACACATGCGCAAGCGGTTAGAAGCTCGCCTATCGCCGCTGGAATCACGAGATCGAGTATCGGTCACTCCACGTGGGTTTCGAGGTGGACGAAACGGAGCTTGGTCAGGTTCTCCTTTGGGTTTCTCCCGTCTTCCCCTGCACAAATTTCATTCCACCATTTCTCCATATTCATTTCATTTCATTTCATTTCATTTCATTTCATTTCATTTAGTTCATCTGGCACTGTGACAGAAGTCAGGCGTGATCGGCCAGCACCTAGTCTGTATAAAATATAGGGGCTTCATCAAATCTCTCGACTCAACCCTGAATTGTAAACGAGGTGGCGATATTTGTGTAGAAGAAAGGACAACTTATTCAACACAACTAAACTCGAAAAGTAATCCCATAACAATAAAATCGACGACGTTATGCATCAACCGGCTATACGCCATTTCGAGAAAAATACTTTTAAAGTTTAAGTTGATATTCACTTCATCAGTCCTATTAGCGATTCTGTGTTTTGCAACAAACGAGTATGAAACCAGATCTTCATCAATGGTGATCTAATTTTTGCATCATGCAGCTACGCGCCAAATTTTCCCGCTCTTAGGTTGTTGATGCATAACTGTCAAGCAAGGAAAATAACTCATAAAATCCAGTATTGTTAATTTGACGCTAAAATAAATATATACGGTATTAATGTATGTATATATATATATATATATGTTATAATTAAATCTTTAACATTGAGCAATGCAAGCTTGATATGGTATGATAAGAAAAATAAATGCCTGGACGGGATTCGAACCCGGATCTCTGAGTCTGTACCTCAGCGTGATATCCATTACACTACCAGGCGAATCCAATTCAAACATTTATTTTTCTTATATAGCCTATGTATTATACTCTCCATTATTACTAGATGTCGCGAGAACACTGTCTTCACTGCCATCTAGTAGCTGACTAGTAAAATAAATATTCTCTTTAATTTGCTTACTTGATGTAGTCAGCTACTAGATGGCAGTGAAGACAGTGTTCTCGCGACATCTAGTAATAATGGAGAGTATAATACATATATAAGAAAAATAAGTGTTTGAATTGGATTCGCCTGGTAGTGTAATGGATATCACGCTGAGGTACAGACTCAGAGATCCGGGTTCGAATCCCGTCCAGGCATTTATTTTTCTTATCATACCATATATATATATATATATATATATATATATATATTTTAACACAATGCATATTTAATGTCTCTAATATACGCGATATAGGAATATCATCGGGTATATCAATATTTAATTGCACTGAAAATGGGTTAAATCTGATTAAATGTAGAGCTATTTTCGCTATAACTTATAAGCATATGCTACTGACGTTTGTAAGAATTATTTTATTATTACAGATATGATTAAAAAACGATAAAATATTTTGTTTGCAAAAATAAATGATCTTAGTCTAACTTTATGCTATTTCTACTTATAGGTTATGCTTCCCCCACTTATAGGTTTGCGTCTTCAGTTTCCATTTATTTCTATTATTCATATCCTACTTTCAAATTCGTATAATCTATTATAGTTCTGACATAGGTTTTCCATTTCCACCTTGGTCTGCCACGTTTATTTCTTCCAGGGGGTGATCATTGGTATATATTTTTTTGGCCATCTTTCATTTTCCATTCTTTGTACATGGCCATATCATTTAAGAGTTTGATTTTCAATCCTCTTAACAACAGATGTGGCGACATTCATTTCTCTCCAAAAGGAATTGATTTCTTATTTTATCCTGTAATGTTCTTCTTAAGATAATCAAATTCAAGCTTCTAATTATATTATTTTGTAATTCCGTCAAAGACCAAGTTTCACTCCACATGGCAAAATATTTTGTATTATGCTCTTATACATTTTAATTCTAGTAGTCTGTAATATTTTTATTCAGAATTATTCCATGAAATGTATTTTTTGGATTATTTTGCCATTGCAATTTTAATTTGTGCATCACTTTAAAATGTACCTAAACATGTAGGGCTAATTATTGACCCAAGATATTTAAAAATTTCAATTTGTTTTAATTTCCCTATTTCGAGTATGAGGTCATCCATATCTTTTTCCCAAACACATATATTCTCTTTTCTGTAAATTTATATTCAGTCCCAATTTTGTATATTCTTCCATTAGTTTATTTATCTTATATCTCATATCATATTCATCCCCTGCAAAAATTATTTGATCATCCGCAAATAGTAATGAAAGTAGTTCTCTCTCTACAAGTCATATTTTCTTAGAAAGGAAACGGTTGTAGGCTACTAAATAAAACAAAGAAAAAATTATTAAAGTACGTCACGCAGGAACTGCGTATACTAAACGAATCTGTCAGTAAATCGAATTTATGTTGGCATTTTGTTAGTTTACGGAACATCTTTATGTGCCTAAATACAAATGTGTGTGTTTGCGCTCATAAAACTCGTAAAGTAGTCGATCGATTGTTATGATTTTTTTACAAACATGCTCTCAGGTACGTAGAATGCTTAGTCGGTATTTATTGTAATCTAAAACCATTAGGGAAAATACTTCACTTGAATCAAACATTTAAAAATGCCTCTAGCGATCGCATTTTTTTTGTTTCTCAACGAAACTCAGTATATGCTATTAACATAAACCGAGGTAGATATTATCTAAACACCAGAGAAATCCGGTCATTAGAAGTAGTTTTTTTTTCTGAAATCCAAAATTAAAAATTGGCTCTAGCAACCGCCATGTTTGATTCGTCGCAAATTAGCCTATACCACACAATTTAATTAACCCTAATTTTATTTTAGCTTATTCAACTAGAAATAAAAAACATGCATTTAATTTATTTAGGCGTAGCAGCATACGCCGAGTATATATAAGTTATACAGTAGAACTATGTAGCTTCTGAATTCCTATACTCCTTGTTGCCTGGCGTCCAGATTTGAGAAGTTATCTTCTTACCACAACATTGACACTAGGTCACAAGATAACAGTCTGCTAACAATCCCTCTTCATAGCACTTCCTCTTATTCTACTTTTTTCACAGTAGCCTCTACCCACTCCTGGAATTTCCTTCCTCAGGATATCAGGGATTGCCGCACACTTGGCACTTTTAAGTCACGCTTATACAGTTACTTGTTGTCAAGTAATTAATTTTTCTCTAGAGTTAAATTTATTCTACGTCATTAATAGTTTCTTTTTCTCATTTTTTCTGTGTCTGTATTTTATATTTCATTTGTTAAATCTAGATTAAATTCAAAATAGTTTGTAAATAATAATTATATTGTAGACATACTATGTAATATTTATTTTTATTGTAACTAGATGTAAGAATAATTGTTGTATTTTTTTAAACTTGGTTGGGTGGTAGACAAGGGCTTAAGGCCTTAACTCTGCCATATATATCGGTCATATAGAAAACTGAAATAATATTTTCTCAGGTTTAAGATAGTAGAATTAGACCGCGGTGGACTAGAGGCTAGGTTCCTTGCTCTAGTTCCGGGGGACTCGGGTTCAATGCCGGTCGGGGTCGATAGATTTTTAGGATGCAAAAATCCAAGGGACAAGTCCATCCGGGAGGGATTTTAACCCTTGGTACGGAGTCTGAAGATTTTCAGGCTGGTAAAAGAACGTCAAGTCTGACTAAAATACCTGTGTTCAAAATTTACCGACCGTTGTCCATCTAAGAAATACCTTAATTGCCTGCTAGGTGTCACTGTGGCGATGTGGCCAAACCCATATCACTTGTTTACATGTGTGGATAAATAAGCGTAACTAAATTAGCCTATCCCCACTAGGAAGCGCTCTAATCTCCACTCGGGGAAGTACGGGTTATATAGATAGATAAGATAGTACAAAACCCAATTTGTCCCTGCAAATCAAGTTCACAAACAGTTAATCACCTTCTGTGGAATTGTGCGCTATTAAATTGGAAAAGTTAATTCTTCTTCATCATGCAGGGATTAAGCCTGTTGGCTCGTTTCGGTTTAATGAAAGTTAGAATTGTTAAAATTGTTGAGACTATCTTCTGTGTGGACGTCCAACATTTATCCTTCCGTGCGGTTTATAATTCAGCAATACTTTTGGAAATCTTTCTTCAGGCATTCTATCAACATGTTCTTTCTAAGCGTTCCTACATTTAATTATTCGATCTGTAAGTTTGAAAATATTTAGTTCCTTTCATATATCTTCATTTCTTGTCTTATCCAGCAGAGTATATCCTGCTACATTTCTTAAAAATCTAATCTTAATTGCTTCCAATCTTTGTAATTCTTAAAAGTTGTAAGCCTATAACTAAATCTGATGGTCACTGGCAACGCTGAAGTAATGACAGATACACAAGATATTTTATTAATTTCACTAATTAATGTCCGGCGTGCTCTGTTACACCTAAATAATAAAAAAAACCTATATATTTTTTAGTTTTAAGTTGAATAATTAAAAACAAAATTAGAGGTTAAGTGAATAAAATTAATCATTTGAATATTTTAAAATAATAAATATAAAACATCTATTTTTGCTTATATTATTATAAATTAATATATAACTAATTACTTTCTTCTGTATTATTGGTTATAATCCATCACATTATATAGTTTATATCATTTTATGTATATCATTCTTCATTGTATTAATTATTTTATTAGAATAAGTCTTATTCCCAATACATTATTTTTTATTTGTGTGTGTCATAATTTATGTAAACATGAAACTGGCCCCAAACTTTAAATGTATATATTCTATTTGTATTATTCATGTAACTGAACTGCACCCGAGCACGAGCACTTGCTCATTCGGGTGTCAATACTGTATACTATAACATTTATTTGTTAATAAAATTTATTCTTATTCTTAAAATTAAATTGTGTGGTATACATTGCGACGAAAGGGATGGTAAGTCAATTTTTAATTTCGGATTTCAGATAAATCCCCACTTCTAATTTTCGGATGACGCTGAGTTATGGACAATACCTATGTCAGTATATTTTAATTACATATACTAAGTTTCGCTTTGAATCACAGAAAATAGCGACCGCTATAGCGATTTTTTTTTAATTTTAGCTTCCAGTGAACTCCTACGGTTTACAGTTTTAGACATTTGATGTAAATGAAAACCTGAATGTACTAATTTTCATGAAGGTCTGTTGAGTGGTTTAGAAAATTTAAAAATCGTAAACATACACAGGCTGAATTTGTATACATAGGCCTAATTATTAAAAGCATAGACTTTGACACTTTGTATATAAAATATAAAGCTAATATAGCAAGGCTTTGTAAAATGTGTATACATTATATTTTATTATAAAAAGGAAATTAATGTATAATGTAAATGTGTCCAAATATTTAGCATGTAGTAGTATTACAGTTTTGTAATGGAGCATGCTTGTTAATAAACCCATTATATGTATCCTATATGGAGCTGAAGTTTGTAAATTCAACAAAAACTTAGAATAAAAATTTATGTTGACGGAAATGGATTTCATAACGAGAGCAACAACATGTTCCAAATTAAAAAAAAAATACTGTCATACGATAAAAAATTAATATTAGATATTTAATAGTAGATTATATAAGATATCCATCCATCTATGGTAATTCTGCCTGAGAGCAGGTCTTTCACTGCAATCATAGCATTTTCATGCTATGCTTTGCAGCTTTACTAGGGAATTATAGGTGTGGTAGCTTCCCGTTTTTTTTTCACACCGGTGAAGGATGATGATGATGATAATGATAAGGATGAAGATGATGGCCGGATGATTTTCGGGGACCGTTGGGCCCTAAGCTTCCTGACATTTGTCATACATGTGAGGAAAAATCCCGAAAAAATCCTCACCCAGGAGCCTGTCCCGACCGGGAATCGAACCTGCTCGCTACGTGACAAGACAGCACGCTACCTCGAGACTACAGCGGTTGACATATTAAAATATAAGCAGTTAAGTTGGTATGGACATGTACGACGAATGCAAGAAGAAAGATTACCCAGAAAAACATTGGAATGGTGTCCACCTGGAAGAAGAAGGGAAGGAAGACCTCGAAGCTCGTGGATGCAAGAAATAAAAACTGGAATGAGAACAAGAGGACTGGAGGACATGGAGAGGATGGATATAGACGAGTGGAGAGGGAAAATAAAACTTAAGGCACAGAAAGATGTATAAACATTACAAATCTGTAAATACATAAATAAATATATATAATATAGCATATATAGGCCTAAGCGATAAGTTATTACCTATGTATTGTATATTGCTGTATACTGAATTTTTTTTGAGTATACCTCAATTGCTTTGTTTTAATAGCATATACTGAATATCGTTACTAAACATCGAAAATAGCGACCGATAAAGCTATTCTTACGTTTTCATTTCATGTGAACTATACACCTAATGGTATGATTTTGCTGGTTAACAAACTCGACCTACGTTTTTAATTAATTTCTATATGCCAAGTTTAGTTTCTATGAAACAAAGATTGTGGCCATTAGTTCTTAGAAAAAAAATGGACGGAAGCCAGTCGAACAGACAGGAGAAAGAAAAATATTACATGGCAATCAGTTATATGATAGGCTATAATAAAAAAATACGTTTAATAGATTGCGATGGACAGGACATGTGGAAGAAATGGTAAATTAAAGTGGTGCATAGAAACGTCTTCTATAGGGTTTTTCGTGTCTCGAAAATAGTATTCCTCTTATGGGAACGCTGTTGCCACTGACGCCGCAGTCTGAGTGTCAGCGATGGAAAGGTAACTATCTCCAGGTTTCGTTCAAAGAGGATGGTTCAATGGGAATCTCCACTAGCCGCTGTTCCAGTAATTTAATTCACTCCCCCCAAAATTTCATTAAATATGTGGGTAATAATTATACGTTCCATAATAGTATTTTTTTCATAAATCGCGCACCCGCCTTCTTGGCTAAATTGTAGATGAAACTATTTAATTAAATTATTTATTTAAAATGAATTAACTAACAAATCAGTCTCACATAAAAGGACACGTATACTAGGAAGAAATGCACCATAAGAACAATGCTGTTTTCTAGATGTGAAAAACCCCTATAGGAAAATCGGAGATAAAGCGCCCAATATTTAGGCCAAGTATGAGGTTAGAGAAATGACTTATCTTTGATTTGAGGGAGGTAAACATTATACAGGAGATAACTGGAAAACATTGGCTCAGGACAGGGATGTTTGGAGAGCTTATGTCTAGGCGACTATGAATTTTCGGGTTCGGTAATGCGAATTAGTTGTTTACTATGTCGTATTTCATTGTATATACCTATAAAAATGAATGTACATCTGTTTGTCTGTCTGTCTGTCCTTTATGCGCTACCATACCGTTCATCCGCTTGTGTTGGGGCTTTCTGCAAAGTGTTTAGGAGTTCCCCGGGAAGGTTTTAGGCTATAAGAGAGTTGTAATACTCAACCACTTCACCCTTAAAAATCACCCTATGTAGTGAAAAACGTGTTTTTCGGAACTTTTTGACACTTAAATGACTTAGGCTGTCAAAACCATAACATATACAACTAATGTACACAGAATTGAATATCTCAAAAAATCTACAAAAAAACTCAGCGACAGCATATGCCTACTTTTACGGATATTTCATAGTAACCGTTTCTATCTTTCAGTTCATTGTTGCCAAGAAGATCGGGACGACTGGATTCCCGAGCAAGCGTAGGCAGCGCTCAGCGAGTATTCTTTTTACGGGTAACTCTCAACAACTATTTTCAGCTCATTATGCCAAATAGATCGGGATAAGTAGATTCCCGGGCAACGCCAGGTAATTAGCACGGGGTATCTAAACATAATTACGACATAAATTTATAGACTAATTATTTTTCCTTCTACTTATTCAACTAAACATAAAAATGCTTTATTTTGTATTTATTTATGCGTAGCAGAACACGCCGGGTATTAGTTTTTAATAAGTACTGTATATATTAACATTTACTGTTCATGACCTATTAACAACTGACAGAAAAGGACACTTCTAAATACGTTTACATTAAACTTAGTAGTAAGAAATGATAACACTATTAATAATCTTTCAAGAATAAAATACGAATAAATTAATATTTCCAATTTGTACGCCAACAAAAATTAATCATTGCATAAATGTACAGTTATAAATACGTAGTCGACCATTTGTACTATAACTTTTAACAATAAAACAAATTAAATTGATTTCTTTAAGTATAGCGATCAGACAAATGAAATGCAAATTGTATCAAAGCTATTAGCCTATACCAATTCCGAGGTAAGATCCAGTTGTACTTTAAACAAACATGCATAACGTATTACTCCGCGGAATTTAAACTTTTAAAATAAATAATATTATCATTTACAGTGGCTGCGCGGTTGTCTACATCTACAAGGCGAAAGTTTCTTGAATTTCTTTCATTTTGGGGGATTACAGTCGTGTTCTTTTACCCGCCATATGGCTGAATTCTGTACGGAATTGTCATTCATAGAAACATTGTTCTTAGGCAACATCGTAGTTTACGGGAAATAAGACTGAATACATACTAAAATGGTACCAATAATTAGGAACATTCACTTCTTATTTATTTACGACAAACTACTATAGGCCTATATGGGCCTACCTAATCACGCGTTTACGCTTCTACCATGATATCGATAGATTTCCTCATTTTATAATTTTATTATGAGCAGAATTTATACTCCATAGTGATTCAACTATGGCTAATCAATTGCATTTTTTACTAAACTATTTTAAAACGCTAAAAATAATTCGTTTCTCTCCGCTTTTTAAATATCTTCATTTCCAATGTATTATAATACTACAGATGGTCCACCGCTGTGGTCTCGGGGTAGCGTGCTGCCTTGTCACGCAGCGGGCCCGGGTTCGATCCCCGGTCGGGGCAGGTTTTCTAGGTGAGGTTTTTCCTCACCTGTAAGACAAATGTCAGGAAAACTTCAAGGCCCAAACGGTCCCCGAAATCATATGGCCATCGCAATCATCATTATTCATCTTAGGTTAAGCTTAGGATTAGGGACTCTCCTGGCGTACCACTATCATTATCATCATCATCATCATCACCCTTAAAATCATCGGGGCAACGTAACTCTGCCTTCCAGGCGCCCCAACCTCAGAAGTGGGTTACAAGTACGCCTTGCCAGGAGAGAAACCAGGAATGTCGAAAGACAAACCTGGGGCATTTGAAAAAAAAAAAATACAGATGTGGCCATTTTGAAACAACTGAAATTTCAACGTATTCCGCATTGCGCATGCGAAAGAATAAAACAATAGTTATTTAATCTATTAAAAATGTAATTATATATTTTCAGATTCTCCCATAGCCTATAACTTACATAGTCATGTGCTAGATAATATATATATATATATATATATATATATATATTTTTTTATTTTCTTTATTTCGAGAATTAGAGAGCAAACTACATTTTCTTACACGCTCAAAGGTAATAACATAATTCGACCTTTAAAAATGCAGTCATACATTGCTTTGTCAACTGGAACTTGCCTCGGAATTAGTATAGAAATGAATTTTTTGTAAATTAAAATCATTTATTTCTATTTAATTTACAATAAAAAAGAACACTGGTGACATATTATTTGTGCCAATTCAATTCGTCACCATGGCTTGTTTCACTTCCACATATTTATAACAGGTAGAATAACAGTTTCATTTAATTTCAGTTTAATGTTTTAATTTTAGAGAAGTTGGTACGACAAGAGGCTCTGTAATGCAAAATACGTATCATGCATTTCCAAAACTGAACCAATGTATAATTTTTTCATCTCATTTCTGTTTGTAATTTAATTATAGTTCCTAAATAGAGCTATCTGAATTGATATATTTCTTCGAAATTGTCCTTATTTGTTTGTTATGGTTAAGAGAAGGGAAATTTCTACATCACAAATTAGAGAGCTAACTGCAACCGTAGTGAAAAAGGATGCCGAGCAGATCTTTTAGGATCAAATCCGCATTCAAATAGGGATGATTAACTGTCCATTTCCATTATATAATAGGCCTATATTTCTATGTGGAACCATATACCGTATTTGATCACGTAATTTGCGCACTTTTTAATCTACTTTGGCTACTGAAAAATTGGGGAGCGTAAAATATGCGGATTTTTAAAATTAGAGGTCCTGTTTTGAATTATCTCAATTATGGTAGATAAGAATAGTAATTAAGAATACAGCAATTTTGTCGTCTCTTATAATTTTAGGCATAACATTGTAGGTAGTCTTGAATTATACAAATAATCTTGCAATAATAAATCTGTAAACAATAAGCATATTATTAGCCTATACAAATCAAACAATTCAAATACTGTAATAATTATTTAACGCGTTTTTCTTTTTGTTTCCTCCAATAACGCACGTTGGATTCGAGAACTCCGAATTCTCTTTCTGCTGCACGACTGCCGAAATGTTCCGCGAAACTTATCAATTTCAATTTATATGATGCTGTGTAATAGTTATTTTTATTTCCCCATCTTCAAATCTAATATATAAAAATGAATGTTTGTTTGTTCGTACTTTATGCGCGGCCATACCGTTGATCCGATTGTGATGGGGCTTTTTGTAAAATGTTAAGGAGATTCCCGGGACGAACATAGGATATAAGAGAGGTGTGATACTCAACTTCTACACCCTTAAAAATCGCCCTTTGTAGTGGAAAACGATGAAAAAGTAGCTATTTGGACGCTTAAATGGCTTACTATTTGGACGCTTAAATGGCTTACGCTGCCTAAACCATAACAAACACACAAAATTAATTTACACAGAATTGAATATCTCAAAAAGCTCTACAAAAAAATCCGCGACAGCATATGTTTATCTCTTATGGATAACTCACAATAACCATTTTTGTCTTTCATTGATGCCAAGAAGATCGAGACAAGTATGAAGATTCCTGTGCAAGCATAGCAGCACATGGCGAGTATTATTGTACGGATAACTCACATTAACGAATTTTGTCTTTTAGCTCATTTATGCCAAGAAGATCGAGATAAGTAGATTCCCGGGAACCACCGGGTAATCAGTACGGGGAATATTAAAATAAGTACGATATACATTTATGATCATTTTTCATTTACTTATTCAACTAATCATAAGGTGTACATTAATGTTTGTCTTTCAGCTCTTTTATGCCAAGGAGATCGGGATGAATAGATCCCGGACAACGCCGGGTAAACAGCACGGGGTATCTAAAAAAATTAGGATATAAATTTTTCCACACGCTTATTTCACTAAACATAAAACATATTAACTTTCGTGTTTCAGCTCATTTATGTCAAGAAGATTGGGATAAGTAGATTCCCGGGCAACGCCAGATAATCAGCACGAGGTACCTAAAAAATATAAATTTATAATTTGTTTCCTTTTACTTATTCAACTAAACATAAAAGCACATTAATTTTCATTTATTTAGGCGTAGCAGCGCACGCCGGGTATTAGCTAGTATCGTATAAATGTAAGTGCACATTAGAAGTGTTGAAAGTCAACTGAAATAGTGGTGTTTACTTTTCTGTAACTACCATGGTCAAGCATTGATAAAGTAGCGAGACTTTAGAGTTTCTTTGTGAAGCAAGTATTTCAATTGCTGGTAAATTACCTGGGGAATGTAAGATTTGGCAATGCAATTCAGGGAAGGAAAATCCTTACCACACTGAAAAGAAAAGGTACCTAAAATGTGTGCGCAAAATGAACGGAGCAAAACGTTTAAAAATCCCTTAAAATTATGGTGTGCGAAGTACACGGGGGCGCAAATTACGAGAGCAAATACGGTATTTAGTTTTATTGATAATTACGTCCAGCCCAATTTTGTTTAATGTTACTCAGTAGAGAGCGCGTGTTGTCCCTTAATATCTCCAGGCTATCGCCTAATAATACTACATCATCAGCATAACAAATAACTTCTTAATACCGTTTAGCAGGAGTCCTTCTCTATCCTCTAAAAATTTGATGGCATGTTCCAGTACAAAACTAAAATAGAAGATGAGATAGTGCACCTCCTTGCTTTAACCCAATACTATTTTCAAAAGTATCTGAAAACTCTTTGTGTTCCAGTTACACAGATTCGAATAAGTGCAAACTCCAACAGGATACTAACCTGTTACGATTTGTGTGAAGTTAAAAATAATGAAATTGCCCATATAAAAATTGCAATGGGTATCATACAGATGTTTCAGTATCAGTATTACAGATTTCTAGGGGTTGTAGAGGGTACTTAGTAGATAAAGTTTTGATAAGGAACCCATGTCCGGAAACGTGCCATTTCGATGTAAAATAGGTTTGAAGATCGAAACACATTGGGCTGATATCGTGTGTCTTGTGTTTCAGGATAAGTATTACAGACTTCTAGGGGTTGTACTACAAGTGTGGTTTCACCTGGCGACTCTGTTGTACGTTGCACAAAGTGTACCTGCGACGCATGTGTTCATACACACGCCGCACAATACCTGGTGTGTGTACAACAATTTCTGCTGCCGCCAGAATTCATGTAAGAAGACCTTCCTCCGACTCGACAGGTGTAATACAACCCATATAAGTCTGTAATACATATTCTGAAACACAAGACACACGATATCAGCCCATTGAGTTTCGATCTTCAAACTTATTTTATATCGATTGTACATTTCCCGATATAAGTCCTTATCAATCCTTTATCTGCTAAGTCCCCTCTACAACACCTAGGAGCCTGTCATACTTATTCCGAAACACCTTGTAAAATTTCTTAGAAATTTTAGCTTGGAATAATGAAGAAATGTGTTGCTCCTTAATAAAAAAAACAACAAAATATAACAGGGAATAGTTCGCCTGATGATAAATTTACATCAAGTAATTACGTTGGAATTGAAAATGTGTAGCCTAGTGTCCCGCGCCGTAGCCGAGCGGTTAAGGTAGGAAGCCTTGGCACAGAGCTACGGGACTTGCGCTGGTTCGAGTCTCCATGGGGGAAGAAATTTTCTCATGGTATTTCGGCCAGTATGGGACCGGTGCCCACCCAGCATCGTGAGGCAATTGGGTAGCTACAATAAGTAGCGGCTCCAGGTTGAGGAACCAGCTATAACGGCTGGGGGACTCGACATGCTAACCACATGTCACCCCTACACTGGGTGTTGATCATCTACCTCTGTGATTGACACATGTGTGGATGTGAAGGGCCAGCAGCCGGCTGGTAAAAGGGCAACCGCTGAAAAGTGGAAAGACCCTCAATCGGTAGCCTAGTTGTCTATATACAAAATAAATAATGAAATCTTATACGTTTATTTATAGTGTGAAACAAATTATATTTAATATGTGTGTTGTGACAACTTATTGGTTGATACTAAAATTATTGTAGAGTTTGTAGAACGTCTGACTTACGCTATGATACAGTTTCTGCGTCATATAAATATTTAGGTTTTAAGTAAACAATTAGCTACAGACGATGTTTACATATGTTTCATGCGACAGCCATTTACGTAATATAGTGCATAATAAATATGAATTACGGCTGACGCATCAGTACAATCATGCAGCATTTCACGGTGTGGCAAGGTTTCGACTTAATAGGCTAGTAGGCGTATGTGCCCATTCACACATAAACATTAACGGATAGTAAATACTTTACAACATGTGACGGGAAAAATATTTCTAAGTTCCAATCATACACCATGCGCATGCCAACAGACACGAAGCGGTTTATACTATGGAATCACGGGATGCAGATATCATATACACGATATTTGAACTCGCGTCACCAATGAACCCAAAAGCCAACCTAAAGGCAGTTTAAGTATTCTAACCTGTGAAAGACCAACCTAAAAGCTAACGTAGTGCAATTTAAGTACTCCAAGCTGTGAAATACCAACCTAAAAGCTAACCTAAGCAATTTAAGTATTCTAACTTGTGAAAGATCAACCTAAAAGCTAACCTAATGTAATTTAAATACTCTTACCTGAGAAAGACCTACTTAAAAGCTAACCTAACGCAATTTAAGTACTCTAACCTGTGATAGACCAACAATAAAGCTAACCTAACGCAATCTAAGTACTCTAATATGTGAAAGATTAACCGAAAAGCTAACCTAACTCAGTGTTTTTAAGAAGCGGTTGAATTCAAATAGGCTGTTATATACTAATTCCGAGCTAAGTTCCAGTTATAATGTAAACAAATGAGATGTATTATTGCATTTTTATTGGTCGAATAACGGTTTTACCTTGAGCATGTACGAAAGTATAGTTCGCTCCCTAACTGTCGAAATAAAGAAAATAAAAATAAATAAATAAATATATGTATATATATGTCCACCGCTGTGGTCTCGAGGTAGCGTGCTGCCTTGTCACGCAGCGGGCCCGGGTTCGATCCCCGGTCGGGGCAGTTTTTCTGGATGAGGTTTTTATCGGGGTTTTTCCTAACCTGTAAGACAAATGTCAGGAAAACTTTAAGGCCCAAACGGTCCCCGAAATCATATGGCCATCATCCTTATCATTATCATCCTTACCATTATCATTATCATCATCATCCTTCACCGGTGTGGAAAGCAACGGGAAGCTACCACACCTACACAATTCCCTAGTAAAGCTGCAAGCATAGCATGAAAATGCTATGATTGAAGTGAAGGACCTGCCTTCGGGCAGAATTACTATGGATGGATATATATATATATATATGGAATGATAAGAAAAATAAATGCCTGGACGGGATTCGAACCCGGATCTCTGAGTCTGTACCTCAGAGTGATATCCATTACACTACCAGGCGAATCCAATTCAAACACTTATTTTTCTTATATATGTATTATACTCTCCATTATTACTGATGTCGCGAGAACTCGGTCTTCACCGCCATCTAGCAGCCGACTGTAACAAGTAAGCAAATTAAAGAGAATATTTTTACCTTATAGCAGTGACTCTTTATAGATGTTATAATTAAATGTTTAACATTGAGCAATGCAAGCTTAATATGGAATGATAAGAAAAATAAATGCCTGGACGGGATTCGAACCCGGATCTATATATATATATATATATATCCATCCATCCATCCATAGTAATTCTGCTCGAAGGCAGGTCCTTCGCTGCAATCATAGCATTTTCTCCTATGATTGCAGCTTAACTAGGGAATTATAGGTATGGTAGCTTCCCGTTGCTTTCCACACACACACACACACACACACACACACACACACACATATATATATATGGGATCAGAATATAAGTTCAAAATTTTCTAGCGTTCAGCTGGAATTTATAGAAGAGATAAAATGATAAACAGTGCAATTAAACGAAAGGTGAATGTTCAAACTTTAATTGTGGATTTCATAAAACAATTAATGCTTTTATCATCATCATCACTCCAGGGATTAGGCAATTGCCCGTTCCGACTTCATAATGCATCAGCCCAACGTCTTCTAGGTCTTCCAACATCACGACTTTCTCTTACTTGATAATTTCTTGCTAACAATGGATACCTCTCCTTACTTGATCATGTAAAAGGAATTACAGACGACAGATTCCCAAGAAGAATATTATGTGCCACTTGGTAGAAGAAGAAGGAAGAAGAAGAAGAGGACGGCCAAGAATAACGTGGGATGATAGTATTTTGAACTGCATGAGGGATAAAGGATTGAATGATGGAGATTGCAATGACAGAAATATGTAGAGGAGAATGACAGTAAATTATTTGGGCGCAGAAAAAAAGTAAAACATTGTTGAATCTGCTAAATAAATCAATTTATATTATATAAAGAAACTATGCTTCTTCTTCTTCACTTCTTGGTTTAGGCAAGAGTTGCCTGTTCCGTCTTCGCTAATAGATCTAAGACCATCTCTTCCGAGGACGTCCGACATCTCTTCTTCCTTTTGGAAAATAATGGAAGATTTTATTTGGTAATCTACTTTCTTCCATTCTTTCTACATGTTCTTTCCACTGTATCTTGTTGTTAAATATCTTTTCTTTTATGGAGTAGATCTGCAGTTCTTCGCGGATATCCTCGTTTCTTATCTGGTCCATTCTAGTGCAGCCTTTTACTCTTCTTAAAAATTTCATCTCGGCTGCTTGGATTTTACTTTCTAGAAACTATGCTCTATAACAAAATTCTTAAGGAAATTGGCTTAAGATACTATCTCGATTTTTATCTCAAACGATTTGCGTAAAATAAAATTTTTATTATGTTTTCACTAATTTATGGCGCATGAGAAATATTTACAATACTTTTGTGTGGTTTTCTTTGTTCCCCTGACGAAAAATTACCAGTACGTGTTGAACAGTGTAAATAGAAATTATAAATTAATGAGCGAAGTATTTATAAAGTACGCCAGTTGGTACTAAAATTGTCATAAAACAGTCTAATTATATTTAAGTGACGAAAGGTGTGATAAGAAGTAAGAGCTACTATCTCAGATATAAAATTAATCCTTAATTATACTTAAATTACATAATTCAAACCTAACTTAGAATTCATTATTATTACCGTCTGATTTACAATGAATTTCACAGAAATTAACAAATTATTTTCATTTACCCAAAATAGTGATTGCGGAATTTACAGATTTGAATTTATACGGTAGATCCCTATTTTAGATTTTATAAATAACATATCAATATTTTTATTACTTGTTTGATGGAAGTATTATTGATGCCTCCTGTACATCAATTTGGAAGAAAGGTACAATTATATATATATATAGTACCAACTTATAAGAAAGGAGATAACACTGATTGCAACAACTACAGAGGCATCTGATTACTTTCAACTCCGTACAATATTCTAACACATATATTAGTAAACAGACTGACTCCCTATATTGATGACATTCTAGGATATCATCGATGTGGATTTAGAAGAAACACGTCTATAACGGACCTAATTTTTAGCATAAGACAGATTTTAGAAAAGAAATGAGAATATAATGGTACTGTACATTAACTATAAAATGCAAACTTCAAAAATGCAAACGATTCAATAAGAGGGAGAAGTTATATAGTATCCTGCTGGAGTTCGAAATTCCTAAAAAGTTAGTTAAACTTATAGGCCTACAAATGTGTCTAAATGACACAAACAGTAGGGTATGTGTAGACAAACCGTTTTCGGATACTTTTGAAATCCAGAATGGGTTGAAGCAAGGAGATGCACTGTCTCCTCTAATTATTTAATTTTGTACTAGAGCCTGCCATCAAATCTTTAGAGGATGAAGAAGGCCTATAACTCAGTGGTAGTAATAAATTGTTAATTTATGATGATGATGTAGTACTATTGGGCGATAGCGAGGAAATACTAAAGGCCAACACCCACACACTACTAAGTAACACTAAGAAATTGGGACTGGAAGTAAATATCAATAAAATAAAATATATGGCCACACGTGGAAATACTTTATATAATGGAAATGGACAGCTAATAACAAATGAGGGAAATTTTGGGGAAGTGGTTAAATTAAAATACCTAGGAACAATAATCACAAATAGCAATGAGATGCAGAGAGAAATTAAACACAGACTTAATTCTGGAAATGCGTGTTGATATACATTACAGAGAGTCTTGACGTCTCAACTCCTTTCAACAAACCTTAAACTGAAAATATATACAATTATTATTCTACCAGTTATATTATATTGATGTGAAACACGGACTCTTTAAGGGAGGAAAGAGATTACGAGTATTTGAGAATAAAGTTGTTAGGACATTTTTTGGACCAAATAGAGTTGAACAGACAGGAGAATGGAGAATAGTTCATAACAGTGAACTTTATAGGAGGCCAGATATAGTGAGAACAGTTAAGTCTCTGTACACTGCGCTGGGCAGGACATGTGGCGCGTATGGGGTATGAAAGACGTGCATGGAAGCTTCTTAAAGGAAAACCAGAGGGAAAACGCCCAGTTGGTAGACCAAGAATGAGTTGGAAGAATAATAAGAACTTGATTTGATGGAAGTAGAATATACAAGGAATGATTGGAAAGCATTACCTCAGGATGGGATGTATGGAGAGCTTATGTCCACGCGGTCATAAACCTACGGTTTCGATAGTGCCAGTGAGTTAGTTCCCAAAAAGAACCTGAATCTTATTGTTATGGAGTGTTCTCCATTCACCTATCTGTTCATCTTTCTAAGGTCTAAACATTTTCTTGAGAACTTTATTCTCAAATACTCGTATATTTTTTCCTCCCTTAAAGTAAGAGTCCATGTTTCGAACTTGAGCACATAAACAAATAGACAAATTCAGCCGATCTAAATAACCCATTATCTAACTTTTGATTTAAAATAATGTAGGCTATACTTAAATAGCGGATTCAAAAAAAGAGCTCGTTTTTATGAATAAAATATAGTCATCGTGCTGTATTTGAACACTGAAATAATATTTGTAGTTAAAATTCCAATTAACACATTTCCGTGCATCTATCCTGCCCAATGTAGAACCCGAAACACGAAAATTTCAATGGATGCTCCCAACGTTCACCAAAATGTATTTTTAACGATTTTTTTTTCAGAAAAACAATACATTGTATTGTAAGGTTAATATTGCTTACTTTTTTACTTTTGAGGGCCTCTCCACTTTCAGCGGTTACCCTGTATTCCCATTCGCCATTCTTGCCGATCACGCCATTCATCCTCCTCCAGACCTCGGTCGTTCATCAATCTATGGATCTCTCCTCTCCAAGGTGTTCTTGGCCTGCCCCGTTTCCTTCTACCAGAAGGTGACCATTCCAAAAGATTTTGGGCCACCTATCATCCTCCATTCTCCTGACATGGCCATACCACTGAAGAGCTCGTCTTTCGATCCTTTCCACCATTGTCTCCTCCATATCCACCATCTGCCTCACTTCTTCATCTTCTTCTTTCCAACCTGGACACTCTGGCACTGCGTCTTATTCTATCCATAGGTTAATATTGAAGGACATATAACATAGCATTGGGCTTTGTAACTGTGGTATTCTCATATAAAATTAAAAATTAAGGTGAAGTTGCAACTGGTGAAGACGCTCCCTATTTTCATCATTTGTGTATGTTGTAAATTCAAATCAAACTTTTAACAACTGTAGATTATTTATGTGATATATCTTAACAGAGATCAACATATTTAAATCTAAATAATTGATTAAAAGTAATTGCAGAATTAAAAGCCATATTTTATATATTTATAGGCGAAAAAAACACATTACGCAAAAAAAACATACATAATTAATGTTATCGCAATACTGGAGATAATAATCCAGAAAGAAACCTTATCGAGAAATTAAAATCCCCTAGAAACAGAGCGATTTTTTTTCGCTTATCTTTATATACAGTAATGTGTGTGAGTCTGTTTGTCTGCCTCTCTGTCTGTTTGTCTGTCCTTTATGGACTCAAAAACTATTTGATCGATTTGAGCGGGGTTTTCCTATCATTTAGAAAAACATTGGGACAATATCGTATATAATATGTCCGACCATAGGGTCGGAGCTAAAAAAAAGGGCATCGGTTCGCTTTTCGGACGCTTAAATAGCTTATTCTGCCTAAACCTTAACGCAAATTGAATGTAGACCTACACAGAATTGAATATCTATAAAAATTCTACAAAAAGTCCGCTACAGCATAGGGTTAGTCTAGCTCTTACGGATAACTCACAATAACCATTTTTGTCTTTTGGGTAATTTATATCGAGAGGATCGGGATAAGTATATTCCTGGATAACGCCGCGTATTCAGCACAGAGCACCTAAAAATAATTACGATATAAACTTATAATTATTTTTCTTTGTACCTGTTGAAATAAACATAAAATAATATGATGATCTTGCAGAAGATTTCCGGGCTGTTGGTCGTGGTCTTGAGGCTTGTAGTTCCCGAATGTTTCGCCAGAGACTGCGTCCGGCATCCTCAAGGGTTGTCTCAAGACAACCTTTGAGGATGCCGGACGCAGTCTCTGGCGAAACACTGGGGAACTACAAGCCTCAAGACCACGACCAACAGCCCGGAAATCTTCTGCAAGATCATCATAGTAACTCCGGCCGTGAAAGCCTAAGTCAATATATAAAATAATATTTCATTCATCTAGGCGTAGCAGTGCACGCCGGGTATTAGCTAGTAAACATAAAATATATGGTTTTTAATTATGCAATTACTTGTAATCAGTGATTTAGATTTAAATCCATTGACTGTCATCATCTTCTTACTTCACGTATTAGGTCTTTGCCCTTTCCGATCTCACATCCGTTCAGTCCAGCGCTTTCTTGGTCTTCCTATCGATCTTCGTCCTCCAGGATTATACATCAGTGCCATCTTTGGTATTCTATTCTCTGTCATTATTTGCAGATGTTCTGTCCAATTTTTCCTGTGTTCTTCTATTTGTTGAAGAAGTGGTTGTACTTTTAGTTCCTTTCTAAAATTTCTCATTTTTAATATGTTCTTCTCTTGTACAACCTTTCACGGCTCGTAGGAAGCTCATTTCCGCTGCTTCAATTTTACTTTTTTCTTTTTCCTTCAGGACCCAGGTCTCACTTCCATACATCGGCACTGTTACAGTAGTGCCATCGTTAAGTAAAATCTTAGCTGCGTATCCTTTCTAAAAAGAGTTGATCTATGTTAAAATATATCACATTAAAATCTACAATTTTTTTTGCAAATGCGCGAGGTTGTCTTTCGACATTCCTGATGTTTTCTCCAGGCATGGCGTACTTGTAACCCACTTCTGAGATTGGGGCGTCTGGAAGGCGGGGTTACGCTGCTCCGATGATATGGTGGGTGATGATGATGATAGTGGTGCTCCAGGAGAGTCCCTAATCCTAAGCTTAATCTAAGATGAATATGAATGATGATGATTGATGGCCATATGATTTCGAGGACCGTTTGGGCCTTAAAGTTTTCTTGACATTTGCCTTACAGATGAGGAAAAACCCCGATAAAAACCACAACCAAGAAAACTGTCCGGACCAGGGATCGAACCCGGGCCCGCTGCGTGACAAGGCAGCACGCTACCTCGAGACCACAGCGGTGGACAAATCTACAATTGTTAAAATATTAATTACAATTTGTTATGTAAGTGATGCAATTAGGTGACCGATGTATCCTAAATTCGCCAGTTGAACTTCCACTACCTTTTTTTTTAAATTTTGTATGAGAAAGAATACTAGAGTAATTAAACTTGGTATTATATTTTCTCCAATGTTCTCTTATATGTTCTCCAATATGAACCTTATAATACAATGTTATTGTCTTTCTGACCAAAATAATCATCTCGTTAAAAATACATTTGGCGAATTCTGATTCAATGAATGGCACAGAAACATATTTTGACCTATAAATGAAAAGATAATTTACACGATAGTTGAAAGTGTTGATACCAACAAAGCGTGCATACATACAAGTGCAAGTGGTTATGCCCAGGTGACTTCCAAACAACCATAATTAATTCTGAGCTCTTTATTGCTTTTAATTGCTTTTTCACACGATATAGACCTATATATTATTCTATATTTTTAACCATTTCATTATCTGCAATCACTATCAACAACACACACTCTATTTATTATTTCGATATTAGTGACAGGAATTAGGAGCACAAAGAAATTCATCATAAGCTCAATTCTGAAACGGATGTTATTATACATGGAATCAATTTTAAGCGGAAACCTTTTTACAGCGTTGCAGCGGCTCTTACTTTTCCCGCTATTGTACTTGCACCGGCGGGGAGCGTTGAGCTTTAGGGTACACTCGGCTGAATCGGGACACTTTTAAAATTTGTTCTATCCACTGAAATTTAAGACTCCCAGCGAATGTGCTGGAATATGTTGACTAACCTCTGTACTTCATGTATCAAAACCAGTTGTGTGACATTTTGGTTCTCGTTTTGATTATCTGAAAATGTCTCCACAAAGAATTTATGTTCCAGGTGAATGAAATAAAGGGTTCGCATATTTATTTTCGTTTTTTATTATAAGTATATCTTATTAACTATTGGTCCGATTGTGAATTAATTAAGTACTTATCCCCAATGAGATTTCGATAACTACCGTCTTTGTCGACAACGGTTAAAGTGTTGCCAACCCAAGAAAATAGAAACATTGTATTTCGTGTGAATAGGGGCAGGACATTTCACTAATTTATTTGTAATTATTGTTTTGCAGATGTGTAATTCTAAACAAAGTTGGACAGAAGTTGATATGGATAGATAGCATACATTAAAGCATTCTGTCAGGGGTGGAGATCGTATCATGCGGTAGAGTTATTTGGGGTACCTCGTTCGTGTCTTAACCATCACCGTAACAGCGAAAGTGACGATCCGCTGAAAAAAATCCGTTTGTGCAAATAATGCTTTCATTGTCCGCACGTGGATTTCAATTTCATTTCAAAAATGTAAGAAAGGTAGCCTTTGCTTCGCGGAGAAAATTGCAACAAATAATAGTGATACATTTACCGTTGTCAGAATCTGAATAAGACATAGAAATGATGATACTGGAGAAAAGGATCAGAATAACACAATGTGTTGGTTTCGCTTATAAAATATAGTTATCCCATTTCATCAAAACTGGGAGAATGTATTTGACCTAATATAAAATAAATAAATCTTATTCAATGATAGTTTATAAAGACCATTTATCTCATAGACCGATAATTTTGCCTCTTCCTGTTTGTAATGATAGATATATCCGCAAATTAACTTATTTGACAAGGATATCGTTTCAACAATGTACGATCGATATGGTACAGCAAGAAATGCGAAAAGAAAACTTAAACAATTACCAAAAAATGTTCAGTTCTGTTGCTCTAAAAATGTATTAAATGTTGTGTAATGAATCTGCATTATTGTGAACAGTTATTTCTCATAAAATAATCTGTTATTGATTTTTCTCAAGCCCAAAGAGATTTAACAGTTAAGATTTGCTATTTGTAAATATACAGCCTGCTTAGAAATCGCCCGGAAGTAAGATCGGAATACATAACCTCATATTTGATAAATATTAAACATTATAATTATTTGTAGCTTCTGATGTATTATTCGTTAAGTAGTCACTTCAAATCCAACGCGAGGTTGAGTTTTTCATTAGACAAAAATCACTCGCGACTTTGTCGCTCGTGATTTTTTCAGAAAAACACAACCTCTTGTTAGATTACTGTTGAAAATTATGTTATAGAATTGCGTTTAAAATGTGTAAGAAATAAATATTTTACTGAAGGAAGTCATTTGAAAATTGTGTCGGTTCACCCAAAGTAAGGTCCCTATTCACCCTAACAAATTATGATGAATAGGAACATGCAGTACTGATATATAAATGTCAATAATTCCTTGTGCATTTGATTGATAAAACTATAACTGGTGCAAAATGTTGGCCAAATATTACATTAATCATGAAGTACAAAACAAAGGGCAAATTCGGCTAATTTCATTATTTTTTTTTAAATTACGTTTGTAACGAAGTTGCAAGGGCATGAAAAACAAATATTTTTCTGTCTTCTAGATAGCAGAAAGTCTACTTTCTTGCAGTGTTTTCATATTTATGATAACAGCGTTCCATGGGTATATTTTATGTCAAATTGTAGAGGAAGTGTTAGCAATTGTTAGATTTAATGCTTGTCTATGTTTGAAGAATAGCTTTGCGCAGTGGTAATATCGTAAGCAATGAGGTTTATGTTTAGGTGCGATTATTGCTAGTTGAAACTATGTTGGAAAACATTTTTGAGTAGATATTCTCAGACAGTAAAGGTGTACAGATACAATGTCGAAAATGTGATCGGTGGTTCCATGTAAAGTGTCAAGGATTGACTCTTTATAAGTGGGATTTCAAATGCAATGAATGTAACATGGAGAGTGATTAAAAAGTTTGTCACGAATTTACTCTAATACTATCATGAAATTACGCGAGTTCTTCAAACCTCCAAAAAAAAAAAACAAAATAGATATGCAATTTATGTCATATTGGCAATAAAATAAAATATATATTCGACAACTCAGCATATATATTTCATTTATATATTCTTAATTTTAATATTCCCAAGAGTCAAACGAAAAATTTTCATAATGCTAAAGTACAGGGTGTCCCATTCAAACCTCCCATATTTTAATTAATCATAACTAACAAAGTATGTGGAATTATGAAATGAGGCCGGTATTAAACGAAACAGAAACTCAAAAAAATTTCATTGCCACACATTAAAACATAATTAGTAGCACGAACAATATCAAGTCTGTATTCGATTTCGTACCACGTTCTGTCCAACATGTCCATTGAACTGCCGAGAAGCTTGGCGAATTGATTTTTGTGGACTTTTTTGAAATTCTGCTCTAATTTCTTCAATATTTTCTTCTGAAACACGTGTATGAGCATCTCCTGATTCTTTTTTAACGCTTCCAGTCGTCAGAAACTTCTCAAGCCATGCCTTAATGGTCTTCCCATCAGGTGCATTTCCTCCATATTCTCTCCGGTAATTTCTTAGCACTGCGATTTTTGACTTTGTCTCTGCATACCAGAAAACAGTTTGTGCTCGTTTCTGAGGAGTCGCCATTTTGTTTTATGTCATTATTGTCCAACATGAGGCAGATGAATTAACTGCAACAATGAAAACCAAAATACTTTGAGTTTCTCTTTCTTTTAATACCAACCTCATTTCATAATTCCGCATACTTTGAGAGTTATGATTAATTAAAATGTGGGAGGTTTGAATGGGACACGGTGTATAATAGTTTAAAAACTTAGTATCACGAAATTAGCAGAGTTTGCTATTTATGTGTTACCGATAACGAAACCGATTTTACAGATTTTTTATTTTTGTCCCGATCCACCCGAGCTTACTCTAGAGGAATTTTCTAACCTCGAACTTAGTATATTGAAAAATAATGGGTTTAGAAAACAACTTGAAGGCACAGAGGAGCGTGTTAGACTCCAAGAAAGTACCATCAGCTGCGGTGCTGTAATGAACGCTAGTATAATTCCCTGGAATGTGTTTGAGAATAATTATCTTCTAATTCTACTTACAATTTATGTTCTTTTTCCATCTGATGCGGTCGTAAAGTGAAAATGCCGCACTCCGACGCCACAGTTCTGATTGTACAACTATATTAATGTAACTCTTATCTCTAGTTGCTATATTATGCTCAATTTAAACACTTTTATATACAGATAAAAAACGACAATTATTAATTCTAGAATAATAAATCGGTCTGAATATAGGGTGTAAATGTTTTAACAAACTCGCTGCTGATATCGAACCCACTTCCTGTACATCCCAATCGCGAACTAATCTATTCCCTGCCTAATTCACCTCTCTTAAATCGTGGTTTGTTTTAATCAATCTTGCCTATCTACTGGGCGGTTTCCTTCTGCTTTTACTATAAAGTGTTTCCACCCCTCTATTTCATTCCCCATTCTTGCCACATGTCCTGCCCATCGCAGTCTACGAGATTTAACAGTTCATATTATATCTTCATCATCATCAACATCAAGGCTTAGGCCATCTGGCCTGTTCCGACTTCAGGAGATTTGGTCTCTGCATCTAGCAAATGGTCTTCCCTGACTTCTGAATCCTGTTGGTCTGTAGTTTAAAATAATTTTAGCAGGTCAATCATCTGACACTCTAGATGGTCGTACCAATTTTGTCTTTGTTTGTCAATTTTATCAGTCAATTTAAATATATTTAATTTATTTCTTATCTCTGTACTTATTTTCTGATCCATAAGACTGTAATCCGCCGTTGGCTTTAAAAATCTCATCTCCGCTGCCTGTATGTTTCTCCTATCTGTACGAGTCAAAGTCCAATATTCACTGTCATACATAATAGTAGGAATGACCATGTCTTTATAAAATATCAGTTGAGTATCTTGAGTTCTTCTTATTGTTCCACACATTCTTTGAAATTCCTGTATTTTTATATTTATGTCTTCATTTTTGGCAGTAGGATACATTAAAACCCAGATAATTGTAGGCTTTCACTTGTTCGATGATATTATTTATTATATCTTGTTTCCTATAAAGATCATGTAGCTCACCGTTATAGGCCTAGATAGTTTTCTCCATTCACCTATCTGTTCATCTCTCTTTGGTGCAAACATTTTCCTAAGAACATTTTTCTCAAATGCTCGTAATATTTTCTCCTCCCTTAGAGTAAGAATCCTCGTTTCTCACTCATACAATATAACTGGGAGAATAACAGTTTTATATATTTTCAATTTAACATTTTTTTTGGAAAGTTGGAACAACAAGAGTCTCTGTAATGCATAGTAGCATGCATTTCCGGAATTGAGCCTATGTTTAAATTCCCTCTGCTCTCATTCATGTTTATAATTATTGTTCCTACGTATTTGAATTCGTAAGTACAGAGCGTAATTTCATTAATTATTACATTTTATTTAAATGCTGTAAATAAGATTTGAAAACATTTACAATATTGAATGTTAACGATATAAGTTGTAATATGTTATATACTTATTTCTAAGTTCAACCACCATTATCGGATTTCACAAGCCGTCACTCCGTATTATTGAATTCCGAAGAACGAAACTATTGAAGTTGTTCTCATGAAAATATTTTTTTAACGATTACAGATCTTCACCGATCCCATATATACAGTAGCAAAGAAAATTGCCAACGAAAAATTGATTGTGTTTCGATTTTCAATAGTATATTACGATGCGAGGTTGGGAAGTGGTTTTTACAGCATCGAGGAAAAATGCTTAAAAACCGAGTGATAGCGAGGTTTTTAATTTTCGAGATTCTGTAAAACACTTCACAAACGAGCGTTGTACATTATTTTTTTGCGCGATTGTGTTTTCAAAATAATAAATAATAGTAAAATAGTAACATCTTTGTTGGAACTATTTGCGTTCATTATAAACAATTGACTAACGTCAACAGTCTGAGCAATGTTTATTAGTTGAAACAACAGGAGGCCTTGAGAACAATTATTGATAGCATGGCCGCAAGTACATATTTATTGTTGTATATTGTTTCAAATAAAGTTCAGTTAATTTAAAATGTAGTGATTTGTTTCGTATAATGTATATTAACACTACCTTTTGGGTATTTTCTGTATATACATTGCATTAGTATACATAGAGGGCAGTGGTTTTACTTCCCGCACGTGGGTGTAAATGTAATTTTACAGTATAGTTATTTAGGTTGGCAATCCCTAAATGTAGGAAGTTGAACTTTCAATCATGGTCGCCATTGCTGGTAAGTACGACATAACGCACTACCGCGCAAAAACATATTTACATCGAAATTATACGTTTCCAGACATGGATTTCTTATCACAAGTTTTTCTATTAAATCCTCTCTACAACCCCTAGAAGTCTGTAATATTTATTCTGAAACACCCTTTATATTTCGTAAACAAACAAAATTTAACTATAACTTTGATTTTCTGGGTGGATTTCTCAACCACGACCGCGGTTTTCCGATTTGTTATTGTTTCCATAACAACCATAAAAACTGAACATCTACGGCTGTTAATTCCTAAAACAAATGTCTGAATCATGTCTATGATTTCATAACAATTTCTGTAAATTTTCAGTCATTTTTGTAGGTGTTATGGAAACAATACAAATTGGAAAACCGGGGTCGTGGTTCAGACTTGGGTTGAGAAATCCACCCTCTGAGGAATTCACTTAGTTCCTGCGTGACGGACTTCTTAAGTACAAGCGCCCTTTACTCACCGGTTGGAGATTTTCAATAGCATCTATTTCAACGTATCTCGTAGCAAAGCTGTGTGAAGGAAAAGCCTCATTATTCTCCTTATTTTACATAGAAGTTATTTGTTGGATCAGATATATGTTTTGCGGTTTGCCAGTAGACCGTGCATCAATTTTTTTTAAAGACCGCAAACTTTCTCCTTATTAAATAAATTTTAACGACTGCATATTTGAGCATAAAAAATGTGTTACCATGGTCTGGAATTTCACGAAAAAAAACTATATAACCAGTGCACGTATCTGAAATTAATTATTTGTAAATATTTTTTTTATCTCGGAATTTATCCTCGATACAGAGGTTTTCCTTTATCCTTTCCTCCAGTTGTAGCGGTGCAGAAAATTCTCATATGCAAGTCGTAGTTCACTCATACTTCTTCTTACACTGCCCATCCAACCAAATATCTTCCCCTTATTCTTTTCCTATATATTTTTCACTCCAAGATATTCTTAGGGATTCTCTCAGATGCCATCCTCTTGAGATGTCCACACCATATTAACAGCCTTTCTTCAATTGTCTGTAATACATTTCTTGCAACTTTCATAATTTTCCTAACTTAAAAGGGGGTCACGCCATAGCCTAGTTGTTAAGGCACTGCGCTACAAGCCGGAAGGTCGAGGGTCCGAGTCCCGGTGGGGTCAGGATTTTTAAACTGACCCAAACCTTCTGGCGGCACTATGGTCCTGAGATCGACTCAACCTCTTACAGAAATGAGTACCAGACGCTCGTTCTGAGGGTAAAGGTGGCCATCACACAGGGCTGACATCAAGTGCCGATTGTTCAGAAAACCTCCTACTACTCCTGAGGCCTGTAGTGGGGTCACTTTACTTCACTTTACATAATTTAAAAGTTTATATTTTTTCTAATCTGGAGTTCCGCGATGATCTTCTCTAGTTATCGAACTCTGTTGCTAATAACTTGTTTACTTGGTACATTTTAATTGTCTCTGATCCATGTAACATACACACTCTTACAATCAAATGAAAAACAACACATCAGAGATTGTATGTATGTATGTATGTACCTCGTATGTCCTATGTTGGGACATGAATGCTCCCTAATGGAAATTTCTTAAGCAAGTTAATTTTGTAACGCTTATTTACATATAGATGTCAGCGAGTGACATGTGGTTACCACATGTTAATGACTTATCTAGGTGCCCTGGCATCGAGCTGATCACACATCCAGCCAGCCAGCCTTCTAGTCTTTATGTGGTCAAAAAAATTACCTACGATATCAAGAGTATAAACCTTCTACTGGCAACTTGTGTCTCTGGAAATCGCGGGAGCCGTGGGGTCATGCAAAATAATAACTTACAAACAAATTTTGCGATGAAATAAACTTGGTAGCTAAAGCCGAGTTTAAATTTTTAATTTCGGGTTACGTATAAATCTCCTAATTCTAACGGTCGAAGTTTGCTTTTTTTTGTGGACAACACCTTCCTCGTTTTAATTCAATAGTAGGGCCTGTGTAATGAGATTCGTTTCGAAAACTCGAAAACTGCGACCGGTAGAACGATTTTTAAATGATCGCGTTTCAGCTAAATTTCTATTGATTTCTTGCTGATTAATGAACTCGGCCACAGTTTTTTAAATACATTTCTATTTGACTGCCTCTAATAAACAAAACTTGTGGCGCTACAGCGATAACACACACACAAACACACACACACACACATATATATATATAACTTCGTGGCCGCGCGGAGAGTTTTCACATCCTGAACTAATGTTATCCAATCATCCCCTCTATATAATCTTTCTTGAAATCATGGTTAATGTTATTCTCCCACCTAATTCCAGGTCTACCTACCGGTTCTTTTCCCTCTGGTTTTCGTACAAGAGTTACCATGCCCCTCTTTCATTTCCATTTGGTGCTAAATGTCCTGCCAATCTCAGTCTACTAGACTTAACTGTTCATATTATATCTGGTTTCCCATAAAGATCAATTAGTTCATTGTTATGTAGTCTTCTTATTCCCCTATTTCTTTGGTCCTAAAATTATGCTAAGAACTTTATTTTTTAAATACTCCTAAACATTTTCTCCTCCCTTAAAGTAAAAGTCTATGTTTAGCATCCATATAATATATCTGGGAGAATAATAGTTTTATATATTTCATCTTAATGTTTTTTTATAGAAGTTGGGATAATAAAAGTCCCTGTAATATATATATATATATATATATATATATATATATATATGTGTGTGTGTGTGTGTGTGTGTGTGTGTGTGCGTTTGACATGGTCATTTTCGGTGTCTACTACATAGGATCACTGAAGAACTGTATTTTTTAAAAAACTTTTTCAAAACTTTTTTCATTGGAAAATCTTTATTATTGTATATCTGGCTTAACTTGGCAAAGAGAGAGATGGAGATATAAAGGTAGATCCCTCTGGTACAAAAGAAAGAACCCACCCTGTTGTCAGTTTTCGTCTTCCCCCTTTCCCGTATTAGCATCTGGTGAAGAAACAACGACAACACTGGTGAGAGTGAGTGAGATGAGCATAGCCGTCTCTTTCCACAAATTTCTCGCAAAGTTAAGCCAAACGAATTATAGCTTAATTCCTTCGCAAATTTGATAAAAGGCATTTTACTGTTAATCCGGGCTCTAGTGATATTCAAGCGTAGTAATAAGTGAATAGGCAGACTGTATGTAAATTGTTTTCCGTCACTTTGTGTACGTGGTATGAAAACTAACACTGAATTTCTCTTCAACTAGTTTCACATGTACGCCATTACTTATTGATATTATCAACACTTTAAACTGTATATAAACCAACCTCCTACTCGTATTAAATTCATACAAATAAAATGTGAACTCAGGAAGAGGGAGACATAAATGCATTTTCGGAATTTTCTCTGGAGCCCCGCATTACCCAAATTTCATCCCACCGACACTTCATACTTTTCTTCCCTCCCCTATAACAATGATGATGATAATGATGATGATGATAATAATAATAATAATAATAATAAAAATAATAATAATAACATGAAACATACTGTGGAAAGAACATGCAGAAAGAATGGAAGAAAGTAGATTACCAAATAAAATCTTCCATTATTTTCCAAGAGGAAGAAGAGATGTCGGACGTCCTCGGAAGAGATGGTCTTAGATCTATTAGTGAAGACGGAAAAGGCAACTCTTGCCTAAACCAGGAAGTGAAGAAGAAGAAGATAATAATATAAAACTGTTATTCTACCAGTTATATTACATGGATACGAAATATGGACTGATATTTTAAAGGAGGAAAGAAGAGTACAAGTGTTTGAGAATAAAGTTCTTAGGAAAATTTTTGGACCCAAAAGAGATGAGCAGACAGGCGAATGGATAAAACTTCATAACAGTGAGCTACATGATCTTAATAGGAAACCAGATATAATAAATACGGTTAAGTCTCATAGACTGCGATGGGCAGGACATGTGGCACATATGGGGGATGAAAGAGGAACTTCTTGTAGGAAAACCAGAGATAAAACGCCCAGTTGGTAGACCAAGAATAAGGTGGGAGAATAGCATTATCCATGATTTGAGGGAAGTAGATTATACAGGGAATGATTGGAAAACATTACCTGAGAATAGGGGTGTATGGGGAGCTTGTGTCCGCGCGGCTATGAATCTATGAGTTCGATAGAACCAGTGAATTAATTAATTAATTAATTAATAATAATGATAATAATACTTTTATTTTCCTGGCAGAGTTAAGGATTTATGGATTACAAGAACTCTTGTCCCAACTTCTCTCAAAAAACGTTAAACTGAAAATATATAAAACTGATATTCTCCCATTATATTGTGTGGATGGGATGCGAAACATGGACTCTTACTTTAAGGGAGGAGAAAAGATTATGAGAATTTGAGAATAAAGTTCTTAGGTCTATGAGTCATTTAATGTATCGTCATAGGCTACTAAAAAAATCAGTCTGCGTATGTTTATGCTCGCAAAACTCGAAAAATTCTCGGTCAATTTGCTTCAAAATTTGTACATATAAGTTTTCATATACGGCGAGTGATTAGCCGCCAATTTTATCATCTAAAACCATTATGTGTGTAGGTGTTCACTTTTTTTTTTACCTTTCTTGTTTTTCCTTCTTGTTTTACCTTTTTGTTAACTTTCTTTTATTCTCACATATAGACACAAGGACAAGACACACACCCAGACCCAAGGTGGAGATTAAAAATCCCCTACCCCGCCAGGAATCGAACCCGGGTCGCCGGAGTGGAAGGTAGGGACTCTACCGACTACGCCACGGCGATGGACAATCGTTATAGGGTAAAAATTTAACTTAATCGGGAATCGAACCTGTGATCTCTTGTATACAAATCACGCCACTAAGCACTGAGCGTTCGCATCTGAAACGAAAATTTAAAAATCGCCCAAGCGATCGCAATTTTCGATGTTTCTCAATGAAACTCGATACATATTATTAAAATAAACTGAGGTAGGCATTATCCAAAATAAGCGAAATCTGACAATTATAAGTGGGGGTTTATCTGAAATCCGAAATTAAAAATTGACTCTAGCAATCGCCATGTTTGGTTCGATACAATGTATACCTTTGTATATACAGGCTTTGAGACACGGCGAGTGTTTAGCTGCTGTCTATTACGCACTAAAATCATTACAGGAGGTGGAGGTCACCTGAAACGAAAATATAAAAATCGCTCTATCGGTCGCAATTTTCGATGTTACACAACGATATTCAGTATGTCATTAAAATAAACCGAGGTAGGTATTATCACATTTTCTTTTTACTTACTCAACTAAAAATAAAAACACTTCTTCTTCTTCTTCACTTCCTGGTTTAGGCATTAGTTGCCTGTTCCGTCTTCACTAATGGATCTAAGACCAACTCTTCCGAGAACGTCCGACATCTCTTCTTCCTCTCGGAAAATAATATAAGATTTTATTTGGTAATCTACTTTCTTCCATTCTTTCTTCTTCTTCCTTCCAAGTATTAGGCCAAGGCCTGTTACGATCCTATAGAAAATTTTTCCTCCAGCGTTTCATAGGACGGCCCAGTGATCTTCGTCCTCTTGGTATATAATTATAAACAGCTTTGGGGATCCGATTTGAACTCATTCTTTCAAGATGGTGTTTCCAATTTAGTTGATACTGTTTAATATATTCCAAAATTGGTGTAGTCTTCAATTCTTTTAAGATATCGGTGTTCCTTTTCCGATCCCATCTCGTGTAACCCAATGTTCTTTCTTTAAACTGAATCTTGTTAAATATATTTTCTTTTATAGAGTAAATCTGCAGTTCTTCACGGATATCCTCGTTTTTATCTGGTCCATACTAGTGCATCCTTTTACTCTTCTTAAGAAGAGTAAAATAAAAACACATAGGGCCTATTTAACTTATTTAGGTGTAACAGCGCAACACGGGTATTAGCTAGTCATACATAGGCCTAAATATTATAAAAAATGAGTGTGAGTTTGTTTGTTTGTTTGTTTGTTTGTCTGTCGTTTATGGACTCAAAAAACACCACTTATGTGAATGGCGTTTTCACCGTCATTTAGATACTTTTTCTGGGACAATTAACGTATATAACATATTACCCTACGTACTATAGGACCGGAGCTAAAAAAAATGTTTATCGGTGCACTTACGCTGACTAAACCATAACAAATACACCAAATTATTAAACATATAATTGAATATCTAAAAAAAATAATCTATAAAAAAGTCCGCGGCAACATATGTCTATCTTTTATGAATAACTCATAATAACCATTTTTTAATTCAGTTCACAGATGCCAAAAAGATCGGGATGAGTAAATTTCCGGACAACGTCGGGTAATCAGCAGGGGGTATCTAAAAAATACGATAACATTTATAATAATTTTACTTTTTACTTATTAAACTAAACATAAAAACACATTTTATTTATTTAGGCGTAACAGCGCACGCCGGATATTAGCTAGTTATATATAAATTGTTCCACAAAATCAGGGCTTGTCACTCGTTTAAAAGTCAGAGAAGTTAGTTAAAAACTTGAAAACAAACAGGTTCCATGATAACGCTATCTGTACTAGGAAATTTTTCATGAACACGTCCATGTAAATAAACACACTGATATGTCCTGCTATCTCGCTTACAAAGAGAAAACTCCGCAGAGAAAATAGTGCTTAAGTCGAGACACAAGTTCTCAACATTATCGATACATAAGTAAGAAAATCCCCCTGAGTGGTCTAGGGGTTAAATTCCTTGCCTTTGGCCCCAAGGATCGCGGATTTTAACTCAGCCGGAGACGATGAATTTTCTTGAATGGAAAAATCCAAGGGACAAATACTTCAGGAGGGACTCTAATCCGTGGGTTTTCAGAGTCTGAAGATTTTCGGGCTCGTAAAAGTGCCTCAAGGCTAAATTAGTGCCTCTGATCCAAATTTAATCGGTTTCTCCAATCCTAGTAATACTTTAGTTGCCTACTAGATGTCTCTTTGAGGCGATGTGTTAAGTCCCTCGCAGACATGTGTAGGAAATAAACAAACAAACAAGCAAACTCCTTGGCGCGACAGGCCAGTAGGCCCTTGGCCTTCCAGTCGAGTAAATCAATTAGGACATTATTTGCAATTTTAAATTCTATTATATAGTAATTCTGTCCAAGGGCAGGTCTTTCACTGCAGACATAGCATTTTCATCCTATGCTTTGCAGCTTTACTAAGGAATTATAGGTGTGGTAGCTTCCCGTTGCTTTCCATACCGGTGAAGGATGATGATGATGACGATGATGATGATACTGATGATAATGATAAGGATGATGATGATACTGATGATAATGATAAGGATGATGATGATGACCGGATTATTTTCGGGGACCGTTGGACCCTAAGCTTCCTGATATTTGTCTTACTGATGAGGAAAAACCCCGAATAAAACTTCACCCAGGAGCCTGTCCCAACAGGGAATCGAACCCGGGCCCGCTGCGTGACAAAGCAGCACGCTACCTCCAGACAACAGCGGTGAACTAATTTTAAATAATTGATGTTAAATTCGTAATGATTTATTAATTAGTTTATTTGCTGGCCTCACATCTACAATAAGCGTTAATCACAGATGTAAACGATTTACCAGCTAGATTAGGGGTCAAGATATCGGTTCTACAAGTTATAGCTAGTTTATCAACCTGGTGCCGCGACTTATTTTAGCCACCCAAATTCCTGACAGTTTTCTGGGTGGACACCCGATCCTATAATAACCAAAATTCCATTAGAACAATTTCCCCCCAAGGAGATACAAACCATCGCATGTCACGTAGCTGTGCGACAAGGCATCTTGCGTTAACTACTCGGCTACGGCGCGGGTCATCCGTAGGAAACAAGGGTGATAAATGTCATGGTACAATTCTGTTAAGGTTTTAGACAGAGAATATAAAAAATAATATAAAATTATAAAATTGTATCTTGTTTTGCAGTCTTCTCAATTGTTAAAGTAACTAAAAATTGTAGGCCTTTCGGGACCAGTCCTATCCTCAGCAGAAAGTTTTTCGCTACTGTGCAACTACAATCCAGCTACTAATTTGTGATGATCATGTTTAGTGTAAAGGGTGATTTCTCGTCTAATATCAAATTGCTGTTGACTTCCTTTAAAATCTCTAACTCCTCCAGTAGTCTCACAAAACCCTATCTACATGAACATCACAAATCAGTCAGTAGCTTGATGTAGCTAGACATCATCAATCAAATTTATGCTGAGGATGGAACTGGTCCCGGAGGCCCACAATGTTTTAATACATTATTTTAATAGTTGAGAAGACTGCAAAAATAGGTATAATTTTATAATATGTTTTATATTCTCTACCTGTAAGGAAATATGTTAGCTAAATTAACTTGACAAAGAAACTCCCGTTTGGGAGCACATATGTCCCACGTGGAAATTTATGGGTATAAACTACAAATAAAAAAATAACGCCGTAACTTTTTTTTAGCATATTACACAGTATTATACAGTAACATTTAATTAATCAATTTATTTATATATTTATTTAGCCTCATGGACTTAAGGTCATATGGCCTTCTCTTTCACTCACCAGGACAAACATATGTTACATTCAAGTACTAAAATCACAATAATATTAATTACTAAATTATTAACTGAACAATAATAAAAATAAGATCTAATAATAGGCTACTATAAATTTAAAGAAATAAAAATTAGGGACCTATTCAACTGGATTGAAGATGTGGCTGAATTCAAATATCTAGGAACAATAATTACAGATAGGTATGAGATACACACAGAAATTAAACATAGGTTCAATTCTGGATATCCAAGGTATTATGAAGTACAGTGGTCTAAACAGATGTTGGATTGGATGGTACCAGGCAGAAGGAAGAGGGGGAGAAGTACAAGAGCATGGTATGAGGGAATATATGATGCCATGATGAATAGGGATATGGAAGATGGACAATGGGAAGATAGGAATCTCTGGAAAGCAGGAATCAAGGGCAAACTGCTGTAAAGTGGAAAGCCTGTATTAAGTAAGTAATGAAGTACAGAAAATCTTGTCCTCCCAACTTCTATAAAAAAAGTTTAAACAAAATATATAATTATTCTGCCAGTTATATTATATGGATGCAAAACATCGATCTTACTTTAAGGGGAGAGAAAAGTTACGAGTATTTGAGAATAAAGTTTTTAGAAAAATTTAAGACCAAAGAGAGATGTACAGACAGGCAAATGGAGAAGACTTCATAACAGTGAGCTATATGATCTTTATAGGAAACCAGATATAATAACAGTTAAGTATCGTAAACTGTGATGGGCAGGACATGTAGCACGAAAGGATAATGGAAGAGGGCATGGAATCTCCTTATAGGAAAACAGAGAAAACGCCTAGTTTGTATACCAAAAATGAGGTAGAGAATAATATTAAGTTGATTTCAAGGAAACAAATTACACAGGGGTTGATTGGAAAACTTTAGCTCAGGATAGGGATGTCCGTGCGGCCATGAACCTACCGGTTCCATAGTGTCGGTGAGTTAGTTATACTGTTTAAAATAATCAGTTGTAGTACGTCATTTTTTCGGAGAACTTGGAAAGGTCATTCAGTGATTATCATAACTTGGAGTATTTTTTCCACTTATACAAACAAGCCTACTATCTGGTACACGCACTATTACGTGTTTATCAAATTTAAAGGAAAAAGAAAAATTATCTAATATGAAGTCGAAAATATAAAAAAATAAGCTATAAATTAGCAATAAAGTTATTAAAAAAAAAATATAATAAATGAGGAAAACAAATAAAAACACTATCATTAAAGATAACACTATAAATTGGAAGGAATATAATTTTTCAAATCCAATTATTTACTTCAAATATTAATACCATATGGGAGATAACAATGCTACATGTTTCTACAGTTTACATTATTCTTAAAACTTTTTTAGAGAAATCGGATATTGTATTTTTGTTTTTCGAGGTTTTAAAAAATAAATTATTTTATCGGGTTCGGCAGTGCCAGTTAGTTAGTGGGAGTTTTAATATGTCAAGACGTATTCAATATTTATGTACAAATGATTGACACGTGCATACCATCGAGGAGTGAATGCTGCGCTTTACAACTTTTTTAATAGAATTTTCTCCAAAACCGATAGCCTTATGAAAACAAGTAATACTATCATTTTTGTAGGCAATTTTCTAAGCTACAAATTTGATAACCACTATTTTTTCATTTAAAGTGACCGTTAACGGCATTTTTGTGAAAACCCGATTTTTGTGACATTTGACCTCGAGTAACATTTTTAGCGGTATACGTATCGATAGGGACTTTTGAGATTTTGTTTAGAACCACAAAAAGAAAGTTCATGCAAAAATTCAGCTTTCCGGGAAAATTTCCGAATTTCGGCCAAAAAAAAAGCTTGCCGATACTATCTAGTGGACACTGAAACTGACCATGATCAAAATCTATAAACATTCCTAAAATATTTCTAAAAATAAAAGGACTTCTGGAATGTCATTGTCTAGTGATGACGTGACGGTTGATGTATCATTGTACTACACATAATAAATTATATTAGTTGGTACATATTTCTACTATCTAGCAAGGTTTATTGTGTTAATTTGACTGTTACACTCATGACGTCACACTAGTTTTAAATGTTATATTAGTTTTTAATTACAGTCATAACCTGTATATTATACTTCCCTCAAATCATTGATAATGTTATTCTCCCACCTCATTCTTGGTCTATCAACTGGGCGTTTTCCATCTGGTTATACTAGAAAAAGCTTTCATGCACCTCTTTCATTTCCCATTCATGCTATAGGCCTATATCCTGCCTTTCACAGTCTAAGAGACTTAACTGTTCTTATTATATCTGGCTTCCTACAAAGACAATGTAGCTCAATGTTAAGAAGTCTTCTCCATTCGCCTGTGTTTTTATCTCTATTCGATCCAAAAAATCCCCTAACAACTTTATTTTCAAATACTCATAATCGCCTCTCCTCCCTTAAAATAAGAGTCCATCTTTCTCATCCAAATAATGTAACGAGAGAATAACAATTTTATGTATTCTTAGTTTAACGTTTTTTGAAAGAAGTTGAGTCGACAAGAACCCTGTAATGCATAATAATATGCATTTCCAGAATTGAGCCTATGTTCAATTTATTTGTGCTTCTCATTATATTATTGTTAATTATGTTTACCAAGTATTTGAAATCACCGATGACTTCTTCAAATTTCACTCATTTGTCATTAGCTTGCCCTCTTTCCATTGTATAATGTATTATCTGTGGTGAAAATATATTTACTTTTACTGATGTTTAGACTTAACGTCAGCCGAATTTGCTTAGGTGTAACTCAAGTGCAGTGTGGGAGGAGTGTGTTGCCCTTAAGTAAACTCCTCGCTATCGCCTAATAATTACTACATCATCAGCATAGACGTAACAGGATTATTGATATCATTGAGTTGCTGGCCGTTTTCATCCTATGCAGATTTCATGCGCATGCTCTAGTACAAAATTTGAATATTAGTAGCGAAACATAGTGCAAGTTCCTGGCATTTAACCCATCCGTGAATTACAAATAAGTCCTATCTCCGGAAAAACTAATTTCCTACACGCACCCCACCTACTCTTGTACATTGAGAATAATTTTGCATAAGTCTAAAATGTTAGGACATCCCACAGGCCGAATCGCAGGATAGTATACAACTTTTCCTTCATAATTGAATCGATATGCCGTTTTTGAAGTGTTATAGGCTACACAATTGATGCACAGTACTATTAAATCCCCATTTATTTTCTAAAAATCTATCGTTATATAAAAATCTGATCTGTTATAGAACTGTTTTCTCCTAAAATCCATATTGATGATTAATCCTTATTATCCACACATTTAACATTCATTATTTAAAGCCACGTTTTGAGTTATATAATAAGATAGTAAATATAAAAAATTGGTACCTGGTAAAATCAGTTGTTCCCAACTAAAATATTAACATATTGGAACTACTTGATGAAGTTTAATAATTTAGTTGAGGACGACTGACTTACTAATACCAATTTAATATTTAATATTTCCTTATTATGTCATCAATATAGGGAGTAGATCTGCTTACTAATATATATGTTAGAATTTTATACGAAGTTGAAAGTAATGGGATCCCCTATAGTTGTTGCAATCAGTAGTAAATGTCCAAAATAGAAGATGTTTATTGGTGTATGAGTGAGAGAGGTAAGTAAATGACAAATGTTGGCTCGAAAAGAAAGTTACAATAAAAGCAATAAACATCTGTTTCAACATGATATTGATGGCTCCGGGGTTGCGCGATTCTGACCCCAAAGCGTTACGACACGCTCTATAATTAATAGCCAGTTAATTAAGCAGACGTCTCCAACAGGATATAGCACAGTCTATAGATGTGTGTGGGTTGTACTCCTACCGGAAGAATACAAGGCAGGTGCGGATGTAGAAATGTTCTTCACTTCCTACCAAAACTTACCATACCAACTTAACAAACTGCCCCCTAGCTTTGTTCCCTAAAGAACAAGATTTAAATATATATATATAGGCCTATATATATATATCATCATCATGAACAAATTCGTTTTAGGCCATGTGACCTGTACGGTAAACCTAGCGAAGATGGTCTTGATCTTTCCACCGGTGTTTTGGTCTTCCTTGGTCCCTATGTCCAGTTGGGGTATATTGGAATGCCAATTTTGGAAGTCTATTTCTTGCCATTCTCCTCAGATGATTTTTCCATTCTTGTTGGTATCTTTGTATATCTTCATTTATGCTTGTTACTCCATTTAAGCTTGTATATATATATATATAGCAAATTCCATAGAAATGAATGACGGTATTGGAGGTGTTCTATTGAAAAAAAAATAATAACGCATTGGCATCGATCCTACTTAATGGACACCGAAAATAAAAATAAAATAATAAAAAATATTACCGTAATAATTTTTATTTAGTTTCAGGATTGTTTCTGTTATATACACAGGTATCCTCAACCAAAATATACAATTTTTTTCTTCCACACTTCCCGGTCTTGCGTGTCTGCTTCTGTTATATTTTTCTTCTTCATGTTATCTTGAATAACACTTTATCCACGTTGGCTTTGATCTACCACGTTTCCCTTTTCCAGGAGTCACATTAAATGCCCATACCATCTTAGTTGGATTTCTTCAAATCTCTTGTACAATATTCTTTTCTACAGTCATAATTTCTCTTATTGTATTATTTTTTTCTAATTTTGATATTCTTGCTGATATTCTTAAAAAGTCAATTTCTGTGACTAATAATTTATTTCTGTGTTTTTGCTTAACTTCATGTTTCCGCACCATATAATAAAATACTCTTCACAATTGTGTTATATATTAATAATTTAGTCCTCTTGATTATATTCCTACTCCATAAAATATAATAATAATATAATTTAATAACAATAATAATCATCATCATCATGTAGAGAACAGGGATTTATGGATGGAAAAAATACAATGGGTTGTAGGAAAACTACTGTATGAACTATAATCTTTTAAATATAGGCATATTCACTGAAAATATTTTTAATTTATTGGTAAAAAATATTTTTTTAAATTTTCTTAAAAATATAATTTTTTTTAATGAACAGTCTTATGGGCTAGTAGACAGAGCTTCTGATACGGTTCACGAGATCCCGTATTCGATTCCCGATTTTTTCTTAAAATAATTAATCCTGTGGTCGCCCATGATCTGGAATTAGATTAAGTTTAGGTTGAAGGACTCTCCTCGTGCTTCATCGTCCTTCTTCACCTATTACATCATCGAGGTAAAGTAACTGCGCCTTCCCAAACCTCTAACTTAAGAAGTGGGTTACAATTCCGCAAATTCCAAGAGAGAATACCACAAATGTAATAACGAAAACGTGGTGGTATTGGTAAAAAATAACTTTTAATTAACTGCCCACTCTAAAACTGTAATATTGTGTCATATTGTTCATTTGAGCACGAAGCATTAAAAAAATTATGAATTAACATTTTTATATTTGTGGGCAATATCATAAAAATTTCAAATCAGTGCTCAAACTGCCATTTTTGTGACTATCTCATAGACCGATACTTTTGTCTCTTTCTGTTGATAAAATTGCCTCTTCCTGTTGATATAACTTTGCCTCTTCCTGTTCGTAATGAGAGATATCTCCACAAATTAACTTCTTTGACAAGAATATCGATTCAACAATGTACGACCAATATGGTACATCAACAAATGCCAAAAGAAAACAACTTTAAAAATTACAAAAAAAAATTGTTCTGTTGCTCTAAAAAATGTATTAAATGTTGTGTAATGAATCTGCATTATTGTTAACAGTTATTTCTCATACAATCATCTGTTATTGATTTTCCCAAGTCCAAAGAGATTTAACAGTAAAGATATGCTATTTATAACTATATAGCCCTGCTTAGAAATCGCCCAGAAGTAAGATCGGATTACATAACCTCACATTTGGTAAATATTAAACATTATAATTATTTTTAGCTTCTGTTGTATTATTCGCTGAATAGTCACTCCAAATCCAACGCGAGGTTGAGTTTCTCATTAGACATAAATCACTCGCGATTTTGTCGCTCGTGATTTTTTCAGAAAAACACAACCTCTTATTATATAACTGTTGATAATTATTTTTAGCAATTTTGAAAATTCCCTTTATTGTGGGAAGTATTAATACACCTGATTTAAAATGTCAAGTTGAAATATCTACAAGTTCTAATATATATATAGATATATATATATATATATAGGCCCTATATATATAAAGAATGAATGTCATATACTGTATATTCATAGAACTGAAACCTGTAGCCTATACCCCCCTTTAAGAAAATTTCCTAAATTGAAAATATAACAAATCTTTCTTCATTAAATCTGAATTATTATCAATCGAGTTTAATTTTTTTACAAAAAGCAGTTATCCCTTAAAAGGTTAAGACAAGTTTTTCTTATGTATAGTCTATGAATAAACTATTGCCATTTCTTAATATGCCATGACTTATACTGCAAACATTTCGTTTGTAGACTACATGCGATTTCATTTGGAACGACATGTACAAATCTAGAGGCAATAAAGTTGTCAAATGGTGTAAATTTCAATAAAAATGTCTTGTCTACTTAATTGACTCATTCTAGACTAGACCTGATTGATATTTATCTGCATGGCATAATAGAGTAGCCATTTCACTATTTAATTAACTTAAATACTTACCATTAAATAACACATGAGAGGGAACAATAGACATGGCCTTCCTCGGTATGTCTGAAACATAAGAATAAATAACATTTTAATAGGTCGGTAAGGCAGATAACTACATTAAATTATTCGTGACTAGAAATTAAAACATTCTACAGTGGCAGAAATTAGAATAAAATATTCACGGTCTATTAGATCTCAGTAAGTACGTATAAATGGCCAGAAAATTAATTCAACGATGTTACAAAACTTACAAATGTAATTGCATTTTCAACAATTGTTAACGTGCATATTTTTTCTCTATACAGGCCAACCAATTCCCAGCTAAGTTGCATTTGTATTGTAAACAAACTTGCATAAGGTGTTATTCCGTCGATTCAGTCTATTGGGGGAACCGTGTTGCTACTTTTACCTGCCATATGACTGAATTGTGTACGGAACTGTCATCAATAGAAACATTGTTCTTAGGCAACATCGTGTTTTAAGGGAAATAATTCTGATTACAAGATAAAATAGGATCAATAATTAGAAACTTCGTCCATTTCTTACTTATTTATCATAAGTAACGTGACGAGTGATTTCCAAATCACGAGTCACGAAGTTGCCGAATGATCTTCAGGAACCGTTGGGCCCTAAGCTTCCTGACATTTGTCAGGTGAGGAAAAACCTCGAAAGAAAACCTCACCCAGGAGTCTGTCCCGACAGGGAATCAAACCCGTTCCCGCTGCGTGACAAGGCAGCACGCTACCTCGAGACCACAGCGGTGGGCAATAATAATAATAATAATAATAATAATAATAATAATAATAATAATAATAATAATAATAATAATAATAATAATAATAATAATAATAATATTTGCATTCTGTCACTTCTTCCAAATTTTCGTAATTTGTCATTAACTGGCCATTATCATTATATAGCCTAATATGTATATATATGTGATCATATAGGCTATTTAGTTTTATTGATGTTTCCTTCCAGTCCCAATATTTTTATTATTTTTTAAATATATACGATACTAGCTGGCCCGGCGAACGTCGTATCGCCTTTAAATATTTTTACGTTAATTTTTCCGATGTTTTAATAGTTATCTGCTATTCGGGGCGGAAACAAATCCAACAAATAAAAGATCATAAAAATCGGTCCAGCTGTTCTTGAGTTATAAATAGTGTAATTAATCCGATTTGTTTTATATATAGAAGTCCCGGCCACGAGTTGCTGTGGCTAAGGTATACGTTAAATTATGTTGTAGTAAACTAAGTGAGAAATCTAAATGTGGATTTTCATCAAGTAAACACCAACTCAATTGATTAAATCAGAAATGTTTTGTTTTACAGATTTTTTTTAGTTCTGGTACGTCAACTACACCCGGTATAAATATGGGTGGTGTTTTTTTAATATATAGGATATTTACAATATGATTTCTAGATTACCTTACGTTTTCCTGATTTTATTAGCTAAATAAGCATATAATTTCAATAATAATGTCAAGAGATTCCTGGCTATGTGGCCGTGGTCCTTTAATGGTGTTTCTACCAGACATTTCTACCTCAACTGCGGAGGTCATCTTCAGTGGCGAGTACTTCTAGGTGTTGTTTTCTAGTCGGAGACTCGACTGTGAAGCTCATTCACTGTGAAGCTCATTCACAGTCGAGCCTCCGATCAAAAAACACCACCTAGAAGTACTCGCCCTAAGTGGTTAATTGATGAATAAGTAAGAATTTTACGAATTGAAATTTGGTTATAACCTCCTTCACTGAAGATGACCTCCGCAGTTGAAGGAGAAACGTCTGGTAGGAACACCAGTAATGGACCATGGCCACATAGCCCGGAATCTGTTAACATTATGATTACCGACCGTGAAAGCCTACATTCACTGTATAATTTCAATGTTTAATGCGTGCGCTTTTGATAGAAATATTTAAATCTCTTTTATTTTGAAACGAGTATCGACCGCTTAGATTCAGGTTGCATATCCCAATATTTTTTGTACCAGTCCCACCTAAACCTTTATAAAATTCTTATGCCACCTTGTTAACATAAACATCTCTTGTATGCCCATGTTTCCCTTAACAGAGATTTAGACGCTCTCCCCCTACAAGGAGGAATCTGAAACATAATTTTAAAAATAATGAAACGCATCAATAAAACTAAATATTGGTCACATGTAGAAATGCATTATATAATGGAAATGAATAGTTAATGACAAACGAAGGAAATTTCGAAGAAGTGGCATAATTCAAATATTTAGGAACAATAATTGCAAACAGGAATGAGGTACAGAAAGAAATTAAACTTAGGCTCAATTGTGGAAATGCATGTCATTATGTGTTACAGGGACTCTTGCCGTCCCAACTTCTCTCAAAAACGTTAAACTGAAAATATATAAAACTATTATTCTTCCAGTTATATTATATGGATGCGAAACATGGACTCTCATCTAAAGGATGAAAAAAGGTTACAAGTATTTGAAAATAAAGTTCTTAGGAAAATTTTTGTACGATAGAAAGAAAATCAACTAAAAATAATCAATGAATAGAACAATCCAACTTTTACTATTTACATATCTCTGGTGTACAACATGGAGTGAATATTAAATCGCACCGGATGCTTTCCATTGGCGAAAGTTTGTTCCCGAAATATTCGTGATTGTGTTTAATAAAAAGACTTATCGAATTTTAACTTTATCTTTTTGGAAATGGAAACTCGATCCCAATATTCGTATCAGTTCAACAGAATTTTGTTCCAGTTTAACCATTGAATTGGCGTACATTGCCTATAAGAATCAAACTCACACTATACGTGGCTGTAATCGGTAGCATGCTGTTGTATTGCTGTGAAACTTGGAGCATCCTCATTGCTACCCATAAAAAAAACATTCAAATCACTCAGAACCACTAACTCAAAATTATTTTACAGAGCTGTAAAGAATCCCTTTATTAATAAACTATTGGCACTAGGTCACAAGGTAACAGTCTGCTAACAATCCCTCTCCACAGCACTTACTCTTATTCTACTTCTTTCACAGTAGCCTCTGCCCGCTCCTGGAATTCCCTCCCTCAAGATATCTGAAGTTGCCGCACACTTCACACTTCGAATTCAAGGTTATACAATTATTTGTTAAATAATTATTTTTTCTCCAAAACTAAATTTATTTCCATGTAATTAATAGTATGTTTTCTCATTATTTTTTCTTGTAAATTTTTATATTTCGTTCGTTAAATCTAGAATAGATCAAAATAGATGTAAATAATAATTATATTGTAGATATACTATGTAATGATTTTGTTTATTGTAATTTAGACGTAACAGTACTTTTTGTATTTTTTTTCTAACCTGGTTGAGTAGTGGACAAGGCCTTAATTCTGCCAGGTAAAATAATGTTATTATTATTATTATTATTATTATCATTATTATTAATCTTATTATTATCCCACTTGATGTGAAAACAGGTCAAAAGGCCTAATTTCATGAAGCAGAAGAAGAAGAACATATTATTATTAACTAATTCCCTGGTTCTATCGAATATATGGGTTCATGCCCGAGAAGAGATAAGCTTCTCATGCTTCCCTATCTTGAGCTAATATTTTTAAATCATCCCCTATATAATCTACTTCCCTCCAATCATGGTTCATGTTATTCTCCCACCTCATTCTTGGTCTGCCAACTGGACGTTTTTCTTCTGGCTTTCCTACAAGAAGGTTCCATGTCCTCTTTCATTCCCTATTCGTGCCACATGACCTGCCCATCGCAGCTACGAGACTTAGTTATTATATTTGGTTTCCTATAAAGATCATATAGCCCACTGTTATGTAGTCATCTCCATTCGTCTATCTGTTCATTTCTCTTGGTCCAAAAAAAGTACTTTATTCTCAGATACTGTACTCATAATCTTTTCTCCCCACTTGAAATAAGAGTTCGTGTTTCGCATCCATATAATGTAACTGGGAGAATAACAGTTTTATATACTTTCAGTTTAACATTTTCTGAGAGAAGTTGGGACGGCAAGAGTCCTTTTAATGCATAATAGGAAGCATTTTTAGAATTGAGTCTATGTTTAATTTTTTGTGCATCTAATTCCTAATTTGTAATTATTTTTCTTACGTATTTGATTTGAGCGCTTCAAAATTTCCCTGATTTGTTATTAAATGTTCATTTCTATTATATAATGTGTTTCTAACAGTGTTCATAATCTAGTTTATTATCAGTATTATTATTTATTTAGCACGTTTCATAATATTTCATAACTTCCTGCGCCCAATTAATCTACTGTTGTTCTCTTCCAATTTCTCTGATATTCCAATCTCTCTCCTAGAAACCCTTTATTATTATTATTATTATTATTATTATTATTATTATTATTATTATTATTATTATTATTATTACTATTATTATTACTATTATTATTATTATTATCATATTATTATTATCATTATTATTATTATAATCATTATTATTATAATCATTATTATTATCATCATTATTATCATCATATTATCATTATTATTATTATTATTATTATTATCATTATTATTATTATATTATTATTATTATTATTATTATTATTATATTATTATTATTATTATTATTATTATTATTATTATTATTATTATTATTATTATTATTATTATTATTATTATTATTATTATTATTATTATTATTATTATAACTAAACCAATTGAGTTGTCAATTTGAGCCACAGTTTGTATAAAAATTCGTTGTTATATAGACAGTTGCTAACCAGACTAGAATAGAGTGTGCAACTGTTTAAGAAATAAGGAGGTAGTGACTTTTATAAATGTTCTGTGAATAATTGGTGGTATTTACATTCTGACAGACTAATCGTCTTCCTGCGAGACTGGCGGTGACATCGCTTCTGCCCCAAAACGGTCATCGAGCAATATGCCATGCATATGAATATACTATTGACACACCATGATGTCATTACAAAAAAGAATCAATTTCTACACAACTTTCAACTTAACGCCTCAAAATTCACTAAAAACTGGTTAAATATGGTATCCCGAATGAGTAACTAACTAACTCACTCACACTATCAAATCTGGGGGTTCACAGTCCCGCTACGTAAGCTCTCCATACATCCCTATCCAAAGCTAATGTTTTCCAATCCTCTTCTGTATAATCTAATTCCCTCAATGATTTACAGGGGATAATTCGAAGACATTAGATCAGGGTAGGGAGCTTATGTCCGCGAGGCCGTTAATCTTCGGATTGTACACTGCCGAAGAGTTAGTTAGTTAATTTTTCTATATAAAAATGAATGTGATTCTGTCTTTATGGACTGAAAAAACTACTTGACCGATTTGAATGGGGTTTTCACCATCATTTACAGATTTTTCTGGGACAATTAACGTACATATATTAATGTATGAACTATAGGGTCGGGGCTAAAAAAAGTCGCTTTTTGGACGCTTAAATGGCTTACACTGCCTAAACCATAAAATTACAACAAATTATTGTACACAGAATTGAATACCTCAAAAATTTCTACAAAAAAGTCCACGGCAGCATATGTCTATCTTAACGGATACCGGTAACTCACAATAACCGTTTTTCACCAAATTTATGCCATGAAGATTGGGATAAGTAGATTCCCGGGCAACGCCAGGTAATCATCACGGGGTATCTAAAAATATTTACGATATAAAATTGTATTTTTTTTTTTACTTATTCAACTAAACATAGCACAATTTATTTAATTGGGCGTAGGAGCGCACACCGGATTTTGGTTAGTAATGAATAAAACGAAGTGACCTCCATGAAAATAAGCCATGATTCAAATATATACATTTGCCTCATAAGAAATGTCAGTTCTTAAGGTAATGTTGCGAGTCTAATGGAATTTTGAGGGTGTGATTCACAGGGAGTTTGTTCCAAACGGACTATGTGGACCTTTATTCTTAACAACCGGAACGAGTTCACGAATTTCTATCGTAAGAGGAAAACAAGAAGGAAGGCGTCCAGTAGGTAGACCATGAACGAGGTAGGAGAATAACATTAACTGTGATTTGAGGGAAGTAGATTATGCAGACCTAATGCCTAAACATAAGTACAACCAATCTGTTAACCATACTAACTAACTCATTGGCTCTATCGAATCCGTAGGTTCATGGCCACGCGGACATAAGCTGTCCATATATCCCTATCCTGTGCTAATGTTTCCAATCATCATCATCAACAACAATCACGGATTAAGCCCATGTGGATTGTTCCGGTATCATAGATTCTCATTCAAAAAGTTAAATCCATCTCTTTTTCGATCTACCAACATTCCTGTCTCCTTTTGGTTTGTAACTAAGTATAATTTTTGGTATGCGTTCATCTTTCATTCTTTGAACATGCTCTTTCCAGTTTTTTTCTAAAGTTTTTTTTTTATTTTATCTAAAAGTTTAAAAATACTTAGCTCATTTCTAATATCCTCACTTCTTTTATCTAGAAGTTTGCAGCCAGTTACACTTCTCAGAAATCTCATTTCAGCTGCTTCTATAATCTTCTCTTCTATTTTAGTTAAAACCCAAAATTCACTACCATACAACAGTAATGGGACTGCCACTGCTTTATAAAATTTTAGTTTTGTTCCCTTTCTTGTATTTTTAAATATTCTCTTAAATGTGCCACATATATAATTAGATTTATTAAGTTTGTCAAAAAGATCTATTTTTAAAATAAGAGATTTCATAACCCAATCAACCCCTGTATAATCTACTTCGCTCATATCATGGTTAATATTAATCTCCCAACTAATTCTTGGTCTACCAACTGGGCGTTTTCCCTCTGGTTTTCCTAAAAAAAAGCTTCCAAGCACGTATTTCATTTCCCATTCGTGCCACTTGTCCTGCGCATCGCAGACTACGAGACTTAACTGTTCTTATTATATCTGGCATCCTATAAAGACCATGTGTCTAGTCTACTGTTAGTTAGTCTTCTCCATTCACCTGTCTGTTCATCTCTCTTTGGTTCAAACATTTTCTTAAGAACCTTATTCTCAAATACTTGTAATCTCCTTTCCTCCCTTATAGTAAGAGTGTTAACGTAATAATAGAATCAATTCATAAGTTGCGAGAAAGAAGACAAAAGTGCACATTAAGAAGTAAAAAACATCGAGTCCAATCACAAACTACACAATGTTGCTAACCTCAAATTTACTTTAAACCACAAGAGTAGACTTAGAACACTGTTATCCGTTCATATGGAGTTGCTCCCACATGAACCATTTGTAGAAATTTGAGCTCATCCATCTTGCAGGAGGCCCTAGCCCTTTATGGGGCAGTGGAACTTATTTATTCATTCATTCAGATTATGTAGTGGATGATAGGAAAACATTAAAAATTAATATAAAATTATGGAATATTCACCAGAAAGGTCCGTCTCCTGAACTTAATTAATTATTTAACTGTAGCGCTTTCGGGACTTGTCCCATCATCGGCCAGGATTCAAAACGTGTTTGATTTTGTTGTGTTCTTTTTACATTGTGTGTAGGGAAATTGAATTGTATCCCTTCTCTAGCAAGTCTGTTTGCTGTTTGTTGAATTTTATATTTGTAAGGTTTGTAATTCTTTTGTCCTCAAAATTGTGTGATTTGTTATGTTTTTAGATATGTGTTGTGTTGCATGACCTTTAATTTAGTTAGCTTCTTGTTCATTGTTTCATATTTATTCTACATATTATTATTAATGTTTTCGTGAATTTGGTTTTCTATGATTGTCCAACATTTGCCGAATAGGACACCAGTTTTGAATCCTGCCGATGATGGGACAAGTCCCGAAAGCGCTACGTTAAATAATTAATTAAGTTGAGGAGACGGACCTTTCAGGTGAATATTCCATAATTTTATATTCATTTTGAATAAAACCTCAACGGAACACATCATGAATCTTATAAAAGTCGAGGAAAACATTAGCTAAGTGTAGAGATGTATGGAGAGCTTATGTCCACGCGGCAATGAACCTATGGGTTCGATAGTGCAAGTGAGTTTACGGGTTTCAAAAAGCTACTCGGTGGGCAGTAATAGACCTAATATCTCCTATCGTCACACATGTTTCCGCCCTGGGTTATATTCACTCACAAGAGAAAGTTGGGTAAAGAACCATTGGAAATAACTAAATAGACCATCATTATTTGAACGACTTTAAATGGTTCGAACAAAATGCTGATGTCTCTATTTTCTTGTTATTCTGGTACCAGTTGGTGACCGATTGCATAATGAATAACACTGCAATTTTACCAGAAACGCTCACAGTGGAACACGAACAAACTAAATTACTCAGTGACACTATCGATCTTAGTAAAAATCATCGTAAAGATATAGGCCTATTCGGTATAAAATTTATTTAACCTCTTTTGATTATTAGTCTTCGTCTTCGAAACCGCTTATATATAATATTCGCTAAACAAAATAAACCGACGAACACAATACATGAGCAAATATTAAAGTATAAGGGTTCATACATTTAAATAGCCAGTCCAGCAAATCCTAAAGATAGAATACTTTTATTAATTTCAACTGTCTTAAGGTAGAAAGAGCAATAATTTTCTTTAAAATCAAATTAAAAATTAGCACTAAGGCCAGTTATAAACATTGTTAATCCAGAAATAATTAAATTAAAGTATTTAATCAAATCGGATTTTCCTGGCAGTTCGGACGCAATCTCCCAATACATCTCTATCTTAAATAAATAGAATATTTAAAAAAAATAAATTAAATTAAATTAAAATCAAGAGAATAAAAAAAGAAGAAATTATAACTTAAAAAACAGGAATTAATGTTTTCCAAGCATTATCCCTGAATGTATGTACAATGTTATTCTCCGACCTCGTCTTTCCTTCGCTACTGACTGTTTTCCCCTCTGATTTTTTCTACAGTAAGTTTCAATACCCTCTTCCATTCGCTATTCGTGCTACATGCCCTGCCGATTGCAGTATACGAGATTTAGCCTAACTCTTATTATTATATCTGACTTCCTATAAAGATCATTTAGTTCAATGTTATGTAGTTTTCTCCATTCACCTGTCTGTTCGTCTATTTTTGGTCCTAAAATTTTCCTAAGAACTTTATTCTCATATACTCGTAATACTCTTTCTTCCCTTAAAGTAAGACTCCATGTTTCGCATCCAAATAATATAACTGGGAGAATAACATATTCATATATTTTCATATGTAATGTCACGAGTGATTTCCAAATCACTTCGTGACTCGTGATTTTATCTACATGATTTGTAAATCAAGAGTGGAATTTGTTAGGACTATTTAACGAATAAAATTAAGCTGTTTACTCAAAAATCATGATTTATATATAGTTACCGGTATTTTAAAATATTTATATATTTAATATAAACGGCGATGTTTGAAAACAAATCAGAAATGTGAGGTTATGTTCATTCACTGCAACTTGATCATATTATTTATTGCCAAATGAGATCGCAATATTGTAAGAATGCACCCTAGTGGAGAAATAACGAAACACATTAAACCGTATATTATAATCAACATTATAGGTTATTAATTTATTTTTTAGTAAACAACTCAGTAAAATCAAGGTCTCTGTTTATTATTTGCTATATTCAATGTATTTGTTTTGTTGGAGAAAAGTAATGCTCTGACCTATTGAGGATATTAAAAAGGAGGAGCTTTCTTTATCACAAAAGCAGGAGCTGATAAAGAGAAATCGATAAGATCGAGATGAAACACGACTGTCATTGGTTGTAAAACAAAATTCATTGAAACGCGACTGGTCATTGACTACCAATTGGGACATCAGTTAAATAGTTTAACGTTTGAAAGGAGTTGAAACCCCTTCAAATAGGACTTAATTTATTTATAATAATAAGTGGAACCATAGCAGATGGACATAATTATCAAATAAATAAACAAAATGAATTAATAATTATAAAGGAGTTACGTAGATAAAATTACAGATACGTGAGGTCACCTTTGCATATGAAGTAGAGATTGTTGTAGATGTTCTAGATTCTTATAGCGTTATCTGTACTGATAGTGAGTATCGTGATAAGCAGCCTGGTACAGACTTGCTGGCTCGGAGTTCGCAGACAGATACTGCAGCATCGTCTTTCATTAGGCAATTCACTTTGTTTTAATTCACGTAGCAATTTTAAATGACTATTTAACTCATGCCCCAAATGGGAGTCAATGACCAATCACGTTTCAATGAATTTTGCTTTACAACCAATCACAGTCATGTTTCTCCTCACTCTTTATTGAATTTTCTTAGCTACCTCTTGCTTTTGTGGTAAAGAAAGATCCTTTTTTTTTTTTTAATATTCTCACTGGTCAGAGCATTATTTTGCAGTGACTGACTCTCCACCAAATACATTGAATATAGCAAATAATGAACAGATTCCTTCGAATTACACATTTGATAATTTTATGTGTTCAATAATTGTGTTTTTAAATAATGATTTTACTGAGTTGTTTACTAAAAAATATATTAATAACTAATAATATTGGTTATAATATATAGTTTGGTGTGTTTCATTTTCTCTCCATGGCGTGCATTCTTACATCGTTACGATCCTATTTGGCAATAAATAATCTGATCAAGTTGTAGTGAGTGAACAAATAAAATAAAACCAAACATTTCTGATTTTTTTTTTCAAACATCGACATTTACATTAAATATACAAATATTTTATAAGGCCGATAACAATATTTAAATAATGATATTTGAATAAACAGTTTAATTTTATTCGTTAAATAGTCCTAACACACGCCACTTTTGATTTCCAAATCCTCTAGATAAATTCACTCGTGACATCGTGACTCGTGAATACGTATTTATCGATGATTTGGAGATCACTCGTCACATTACTTATGATAAAGAAGGCACACAACTCAATGCATGGAAACTCCATGTAGGAAAAACATCCAATGGTAGGGCTAAATTGAGGAGGGAGAATAACTAACCATGCCGCACACTTGGCACTTTTAAGTCACGCTTTTGCAGTTACCTGTTGTCTAATAATTAAATTTTCTCTATTTATTTAAATTTATACTATGGCATTGATAATTTTTTCTCGTTTTTTATATATCTTGTACGTATTATACATTAAATTCGTTATATCTAGAGTAAATCAAAATACATTATAAATATTAATTGCATTGTATTTATAACATGTAATTGTTTATGTTTATTGTAATTTAGATGTAAGATTATTTTTTGTATTTTTTTAAAACCTGGTTGGGTGGCAGACAAGGCCTTAACTCTGCCAGGTAAAATAAAGCTATTATTATTATTATTATTATTATTATTATTATTATTATTATTATTATTATTATTATTATTATTATTATTATTATTATTATTATTATTATTATTATTATTATTATTATTTGAGAGAGGTAAATTGTACAGGATAATTGAAAAACATTAGCTCCGGATAGCGATATATCCATCCATAGTAATTCTGCCCGAGGCAGGTCCTTCACTGCAATCATAGCATTTCCATGCTATGCTTGCAGCTTTTACTAGGGAATTGTAGGTGTGGTAGCTTCCCGTTGCTTTCCACACCGGTGAAGGATGATAATGATAAGGATGATGATGATGATGATGATGATGGTCATATGATTTCGGGGACCGTTTGGGCCTTAAAGTTTTCTTACAGGCGAAGAAAAACCCCGATGAAAACCTCACCCAGAAAAACTGCCCCGACCGGGGATCGAACCCGGGCCCGCTGCGTGACAAGGCAGCACGCTACCCTTATTTCTGTGCGGCCATGGACCTCCAAGTTCGATAGTGGCACTGAGTTATTATTATTATTATTATTATTATTATTATTATTATTATTATTATTATTATTATTATTACTACTACTACTATTATTATTATTATTATTATTATTATTATAGCTGCACTTTTAAAACTGAGCTGGTATAGAATGAGGATGAAAGAATTAAGATCAGTCATATACTTAACCTTGGGAATATCAGCGACGTGTAAGAATAATTATTTTTGACATAAAATTATCTCTTAGCTTATGGATTTGTTGATAACTTAAATCTTAGCGAGTTTAACATGTTTTGTGAATCTTGGTTTAACCATAACTTGGCGAATTCCCAAGGATGAAGCGATTGAAATTGGTCACATGAAAATATTTTTGGAAAATTGTTAAACGTCTTCACCAATTCTATCTAGTGGACACTAAAAATGAAATGACCGGTGTGGTGCAAGGGGGGGGAGGTCGAATGTCGGGTAGTGAGGGTAATCCAGTCTAACTGTACAGGACTTGAATTACTCCCATAGAGTCTAAATGAGAGATTTGGTGCTTGATTTTAGCGTCTTGCAGATGAAAAGGCAGATGATTTTTTGGACTATTTAACTCATGCCCGAAAAGGAAGTCAATGACCAATCACGTTTCAATGAATTTTGTTTTACAACCAATAACAGTCGTGTTTCACCTCGTTCAGTATCGATTTCTCTGTATCAGCTTCTGCTTTTGTGATATAGAAAGCTCCTCCTTTTTAACATTCTGAACAGCTCGGAGCATTATTTTTCTCCAATAAATACATTGAATATATCAAATAATGAAAAGATTCCTTGATTTTACTGAGTTGTTTACTAAAAAAATAAATTAATAACCTATAATGTTGGTTATAATATCGTATATAGTTTGATGTGTCTATTTTTTTTTTTTTTTTTTTTTTTTCCACTGGGGTGCATTCTTACAATATTGCGATCCTATTTAGAAATAAATAATATGATCAAGTTGCAGTGAATATACATAACATCACATTTCTGATTTGTTTTCGAACATCGCCGTTTTACGTTAAATATATAAATCTTTTTTTAGTATTTACGAGTAATAGTCCACCGCTGTGGTCTCGAGGTAGCGTGCTGCCTTGTCACGCAGCGGGTACGGGTTCGATTCCCGGTCGGGATAGCCTACTGGGTGAGTTTTTTTTCGGTTTTTTTCCTCACCTGCAAGACAATTTGTCAGGAAGCTTAGGGCTCAACGGTCTCCGAAAATCATCCAGCCATCATCATCATCATCCTTCACCGGTGTGGAAAGCAACGGGAAGCTACCACACCTATAATTCCCTAGTAAACCTGCAAAGCATAGCATGAAAATTCTATCATTATAGTGAAAGACCTGCCCTTGGGCAGAATTACTATGGATGGATGGATATTTAAATAATGACTTTTGAGTAAACAGCTTAATTTTATTTGTTAAATAGTCCTAAGAAATGCCACTCTTGATTTCCAAATGCTCTAGATAAATTGGAAATTGATAATTTTTATACATCACAACGCTTCTCTGGAAGAAATTTCAAGGTAGGTTTCGTCTTGAAAAGGTAGACAGTTCCCTTTTCAGAGGTCTTTCAGACTTGAGGTTTCTGTTACGAACCCGAAAATCTTCAGACTGGGGACCCACAGCTTAAAGCCTCTCCCGGTGGAATTGTCCTTCGGATTTTTTTTGTCCTAAAAATGCATCGACCCCGGCCGGATTCGAAAGCGGGACTAGAGGCAGGGAACATAACCACTAAACCACCGCGGCGAACCAAATATAGGCCTAAGGATTAATCTGCAATAAATTATTCGTAAAGTGTATAGATTTAAAAGATAAGCATAATCGGAATGTAAAATATAAATGCATCTATATTTAAAGTTTTAAGACAAAAATAGATTGATTTAGTTGAATTTATTTGATAAGCAGTAATACTTAGATTAACATTAGATCTCAGAACACTTACAAGCCTTCCAAGATTAACTCAAAGATATTATTAATAACATGGATTAGATTATTTTAGTTAATTATTTTCTGCACGGTTATTTTTAGGTTCACTGATAAACTGGTGTATGTTCTTCTTCCAATGGCGCTACAGCCCATGGCGGGCCTGGATCTTCTTAATGCGAGACTTCCCATCTTCTCTATCCAGTGCTCTGTTGCCAGTTCCTACAGTTCAGGAATTGATGACAATTTCTAGGATTCCATCCATCTTCTCGTGAGTCCATCATCTTCTCTAGATTTTCCTACATTTCATGAGCAAATATGGCGAACCATTTTCCATTGCCAAGTTCGTTTGAGTTTAGACCGTCCATTCCAAGGCCTCGTATTAGATTCCTTAGTGAAAGGTTTTTTACAGCCACCCGCCAAACCTCCTACCTGGAAGACTGGGTAATTTGTAATCAGAATTTTCTTCCCCTAGCCTTTGAAGATACAAACAAGGCAGCAGGTAGGACCTCGCTTCCGCCTTCTTCGCCCTTGGGAATCTTGTTCGTCATCCGCCATCGAAGCCGTTGGAGTCCTCTTCTGAATTGCTTCTCGGTCTGATCACTCAACTTGGGCCTGTCCAGCTTGAGAGTCCCTACCAGTAACTAAGATACCGCTGGCATATCCCAAAGGATCATTGCGATACGTAAGGACCCCCACCAACGACAAGGCCATGCAATCCTTATGGGGCCCTATGGTATATGTTACATACTTTATTTTTATGACTATTTACCTCAACAGCATTTTACCATGAACTATCAGGACCCGCGACGTTGTTCGTGTGGACAAAATAATTAAACAGCACATGTTTGAACTATTTCAATTCCTTCTGGATTTTTTCAGAGTTTTTCATGTAGAAAGTAGTTTTGAAGTTCCTTAGGATAGGTTACTGGCCCGACGCTAAGTAGTCCAGTGGTAGGGCTACTACCTTTTAGTCTCTGGACAGACATTAGGATACCGCATTTCTTCAGTACCCGATGGAACGATTATAGAAGAATTACACATGGAACCTTTAGAAAACAAAATTTCTGATTATAAGTCAAGATGGATGCAACATGTTCATCGAACGGAAGATCACAGAATACCCAAACAAATGTTAAGATATCAACCTGCAGGAAGAAGAAGACGAGGACGTCCACTCAAAAGACTTTTGGATGGTGTTTCTCTTGAGGCCGAAACAGGTCAACAAATGGCCTAAATTCATAAATGTACTATGATGATGATGATGATGATGTTTGAACTATCTATAGGCTACCCTCTTGAATAAAGGGGAATTCCAACCTGTCCTATTAAAATCATACAATACATTTATTCAGACAACAAAATTGAAACTCGCATCAATGGTCAATTAACAGATCCAATATCGATAAATTCTGGAGATAGGGCGACTCTTTGAGGCCATTATTATGAGGCCGAAACAGGTCTACAAAGGCCTAATTCGTGACTGTTGATGAAGATTGTTCAACATTATCATGAATGAAATTTTTTAAGAAAAAGAGACAGGGGAAGAATCAAAGCAACGGAACTGAAATTTCTTAGGAGGACAGTAGGATACACTCTTTTAGATCGAAAAAATAACGAAGAAATTTTAAAACAATTAGAAGTAGAATCAGTAGAAGTAGAACTCAACAGATGTAAATAAAACTAGCTAGATCATGTAAAAAGAATGGATAATTCAAGAATCCCAAAAATGATGATGCAATATAAGCCTAAAAGACATTGTCGACCAGGAAGATCTCTTAAAAGACGACTAGATGGGGCCAAAACAGGTCTACAAAGACCTAATTCGTGACGTATGATGATGATGATTATGAATGAAATAATAGAACATGTGAAAAATGGAAAAAGGTTATAAAATGTGGAATAAAGAATTAAAAATAATTTGTTATTCAGATGATGCAGTACTATTGGCGAAAAGTGAAGGTGACCTTCAACGATTATTAGATGTATTTAATCCAACAGCTAAAAAATTTAATTTAAAAATCTCACATAGCAAGAGTATTTGTATGATATCATTCAAAGAACCGAAAATATGTATATTGGAAGTAGATGGTAAGATTATTCAACAAGAAATGACATTCATATATTTAGAAATTGAATTAAGAAGTTACGGGAAACAGAAGAGCAAGTCCTCAAACTATTTATTCTAAATATCATGTATTTAACGAACTAAAATAGAAATTGATTTTTGGTGGCGATCAACATGAATTTCAGGAAGGGATAAAGTCAGAAACAGCACAATAAGGGACATTATGCAAATTAAAAAAAAAAGTTAGAAAGAAATATAAAAAAAACTTTTGAAATGGCATGGACATCTCATAAGAATGGAAGAAGATACACTACCAAAGAAGATCCTTGATTGGAAAGCTAATGGAAGAAGTGGAAGAGGCAGACCTAGAGAACGATGGATAGATGTAGTGAGAAGAAGTACGGAAGCTAGAGATTTAAGGGAAGAGGATGCTTTAGACAGGGACCTCTGGCGACAAATCACTTTGGGTTTTAGGAAAAATACTGTATTGTGGAATATTCCTAATAAAAGAAACCATATTCCATGAAGCTACAAATTCGACTTACTGAAAAATTCTGTTATATTTTGCATTTCCTAGTTGACAGACTTTGTTTATGGCGTGCCATGTATTTTGTATATCAAATGACTACATTTTTTAATCATGGTATTGGATGGGTCCTGGTATTGAAGTTAAACCAGGGATTTACCTTGAGGACCCATAAAAACCAAAAGAAAAGTTCAGTCTGACTGGTCCGCACCGGGGTCTGAATTCGAATCTCGCGAATTCGAGAATCAAATGCTACAGCCTGAGGCTGAGAATTTGTTAAATAAAAACTGAGAGTCAAGTTATGTTATGAACAATAAATAGCTGGTGAATTATTGGTTATGGCAAGCAGGGGAAGAAGATAAGGTCTTGCACAGAGAATATTGAAGAGCTGCTACATCATTGCATTTAGATCGACTGGAATGGACCACCCAGCCTCTCTGATTGTCCGAACCAAACCTGGCATCTCAGATATTCACCTCTCCTTCGCGCAGTGGAGCTATTTAAACCCACATCATCATTTCAACATAGGCCTTAATAATAATAATAATAATAATAATAATAATAATAATAATAATAATTTTATTTATATACAGTTTTTATTAATGTTTACATATCTTTCTGTTCTAAACTTTTTATTTTCCATCTCCAATCGTCTCTATCCATCCATTCTATATCCTCCAGTCCTCTTGTTCTCATTCCATTTCTTATTTATTGCATCCACGATTTTCGAGGTTTTCCTTTTCTTCTTCTTCTTCTTCTTCTTCCAGGTTTTTCAGGGTAACCTTCTTTCTTGCATTCGTCGAATGTGTCCATCCCAATTTAATTGCGTACATCTTATATGATCTATTATTGAATATCTAATATTCATTTTTTCTCGTATGACAGTATTTCTTATTTTTTCTAATTTTGAATAACTTGCTGCTACCCTCAAGAAATCTATTTCCATCGACATAAGTTTTTGTTGAATTTCCAAACCTCAACTTCATATGTGACAGTATTTCTCAGGCAACGATTTACAAAGATTTCCAATGTCTTTCCAATTTGCAATTTGTAGCCTTCCAAGTTTCAGAGCCGTATAATAAAATTGATTTCACATTTGAATTGGCGTGGTAGGGAGGCTTAGTACCAATGACCCAGACGAACATAACCGGGAAGCCTTAGCCTGCGGTTAGATAAGAGGAGAGGGAACTAAAAATAATCCGCAACGTGGGAGCAACGACCACACTGGAAGCTGCAAACACGAAAGACCACAACGGCAGACAAGGCGGAGATAGAATATCGGAACGGCGAAAATGGCGGAAGTGGCAACCCAATCTCTGCGGATGAAATAAAAGACCCAGCTCGGGGAAACAGGAGTGGAGTCCTCAACGGCAGAAGGCGGAAGAGGCAACCCTCCTTGTGGGGATAAAACACAAGTAAGCAAGTCCAAAGGCTTTAAGGAGGCGGCCCCTCCCAAGGACTAACCCTGCAGAACGTTAGTAGCGTACTCAGGGACACTTCAAAATACTTACAAGTTCCAAAGAGATAGCCGGACTGTTCATTAAACACAACAATAGTGAAATACAGAACAAACTGGAAAGAACACTTGACAAGGATTACTGAGAATAGAATACCAAAGGCAGTATACAGCTATTCACCACGAGGAAGAAGAAGTTTGGGAAGACCAAAGAGAAGATGGAAACAATAACAATTTGGAGCCGGAACAGGCTAGTAAATAAGCCTAAACCGTGATGAAGAAGAAGAAGAAGACATTTGAATAAAATACTCGTAGTTAAATATACAGGCTGTTTAAGAATAAGTATTACAGGCATTTAGGAGTTGTAGAGGAGACTTAGTAGATAACGTTTTGATAAGGTACCTATTTCGGAAACGTAGCATTTCGATGTAAAATAAGTTTGAAGACCGAAACACAATGAGCTGTCTTGTGTTTCAGAATAAGTATTACAGACTTTTAGGAGTTGTACTACACCTGTCCAGTCGGAGGAAGATTTTCTTGCACGAATTCTGGCGGCAGCAGAAATTATTGAGCACACGCCAGGTCTTGTGGGGCGTGTGTATGAAAACTTGCGTCGCAGGTACACTTTGTGCAACGAACAACAGGGTCGCCATGTAGAACCACACTTGTAGTACAACCTCTAGAAGTCTGGAATACTTATTCTGAAACACAAGACACACGAAATATGATCTTCGAACATATTTTACCTTAAAATGGTACGTATCCGGACACGGGTTCCTTATCAAAATTGTATCTACTAAGTCTCCTCCATAACTCCTAAAAGTCTGTAATACTTATTCTAAAACAGCCTGTACATTTAATTAAATTTTTAATTCAAATGTAAAATCAATTTATTATACGGCTGTTAAACTTGGAAGGCTATAAAACAAACTGGAAAGAAATTGCAAATATTTGTAAATCGTTGTCTGAGAAATATCTTGGGTACATGGTGGCCAGAGATTATATAAATCTTTGGAGAAGAACGAATCAAAATAAAATCTGTAAAGAAATCAAATTTAGAAAATGGAAATGGATTGGTCATGTGTTAAAGAGTGAGAATGATAACATCACAAAAATTGCATTTGATTGGAACCCCCAAGGATTGAGAAGGCGAAGTGGAAGACGTAGGACAACATGGAGTAATACCATCATATATGAAGCTGAACAAGAAGGGATGAGTTGGGGCGAGCTTTTATCAAGGCCCTATGCTTCCCATTGGAGTGACCAGGACTACTACTGTATATCTAAAATATCGTTTCGTGATCAAACAAATCTCAATAGCTTTTTTCCTTGGAATTTCGCTACAAAGTAATAAATAGCATGCAATATTTTGAAAGTTTTCCCATTAATTAGAATTTAAGTAATTAGTGAATGTGTTATTTTAAAATATCGCGTGATTTTAAGTAAAAGTGCGATGGTATCCACTGGTTTGTGTGGAGCTGTCCTTCCCTTTCACAGTGTCGTGATGGCTGTACGCTGTAATTATTTCCATGCATAACAACTGTCATTATATAGTCTAGAACCTTCATTTCTAAACTTTTTTTAACTTCATTTGACAGTCTCTTGTCTTGCAAAGCTTGAACTAAGCGAAGTAATTATCTCCATGCAAAAATATACAGAGTTTAATTTAATTCATTACCCCTAACTACAACTGGAAAATCATGCTTTAGTACATTACTGACATTTTATATATTTAAATGATGGAATAAGAGTTTAAATACATTTAAAAAATGCGAACTACTGTGGGATTAACATAGACTTTTGAATTGGAATATATATCATTTGCAATTTGATTGATTGCATATTAAAGGCGGAACACAATATACAGGTTGCGGCATAAGTCAGTTAACCACATAAATAATAATAATAATATAATAATAATAATAATAATAATAATAATAATATTAATAATAATAATATAATACTTTTATTTTACCTGGCAGAGTTAAGGCCCTAAGGTCTAGTCTGTCACTTAATCAGGTAAAAAAAAAATGATTCTACATCTAATTACAATAAAACTAAATATTACATGGTATGTCTACAATATAATTATTATTTACAATATTTTGATTTTATCTATATTTAACGAATGAAATATAAAATGTACAAGATATAAAAATGAGAAAAATAATCTATTAATGACATAGAATAAATTTAACTCTCGAGAAAAATAAATTATTTAACAACAGGTAATTGTATAAGCGTGACTTAGAAGTACCAAATGTGCGGCAACCCCTGATATCTTGAGGAAGGAAATTCCAGGAGTGGGCAGAGGCTACTGTGAAAGTAGTAAAATAAGAGGAAGTGCTATGAAGAGGGATTGTTAGCAGACTGTTATCTTGTGACCTATTGTCAATATTGTGGTAAGAAGATAATTTCTCAAATATCGGCGCCAGGCAACTAGGAGTGTATGAATTCAGAAACTTGAAGTAAAAAAAAAAAGGACGGAAAAAAAATCAGATTGGTTGAAACTGGGATTTGAATACGGGACTTTCAGAATGTAATCTCAAACACTAGTGCTTAGTAGGAAAACAATCAGATTAATTGAAACTTGGATCTGAATATGGGACCTTCAGAATATAATCTCAAACACTGCTGCTAAGTATTGTTTGAGATTATATTCTGAAGTCCCGTATTCAAAACCCAGTTTAAAACCAATCTGATTTTTTTCTTTGAAACCTTGCGCAGTGGTTAAGTAAGTTATGTCGCTCCCTAATTATATTTGGTATACATTTCTTTCTCGTTCAGGAATAACTCCAAATCACTGTCATCGGTGGTATCATATTCGATACCTTTAGAACATCAAGCTCTTTTTTTCCCCCCCCCCAAAAACTTGGTTAAGACCAAAGGTATCATGTGATAAATGCCGTGTTTATTAAAATTTTGTTATTTTTGCCCCTATAAACTCATTAAACGTGAAAATAAAATTATGATTATCAATCAATATCTCAATTTAGGATCTCCATAAAATACCCCTAAAATTTCATTGAACCCCCAAAAAATGCATTTGGCTCCCTAGAAATTCATTAAGCACAAAGGTGACTAATGCAGGATGCAGCATAAGTCAGTTAACCGAAAATGCATATGAAGGTCTTAGGGCAGTAGCATGATACCCCATATTCTGTTAAGGAATGTCATTTATTACAATGACTATTTAACTCATGCCCCAAATGGGAGTCAATGACCAATCACGTTTCAATGATTTCTGTTTTACAACCAATCAGAGTCGTGTTTCACCAAATATTTATCAGTGTTATAATTACCATATTAAAGAAAGCTCCTCCTTACAATATTGCGTTCCTTTGGCAATAAATAGTATGATCTGGTTGCAGTGATAAACAAAAGAAGCAGTAGAAGCGTACCTATCGTTTCTCATTTGTTTTCAAACATCGCCGTTTACATTAAATATATAAATATTTTAAAATAACTATAGTTAAATAATGATTTGTGAGTAAACAGCTTAATTTTATTCGTTAAATAGTCCTAACAAATGCCACTCTTGATTTCCAAATTCTCTAGATAAATTCACTCCTCACTTCGTGAGTCGTGAATTTTCGATAATTTGGAAATCACTCGTGGCATTACTTATGATAATAAATAAGAAATATAGCGTAAAATCATTTGTAAGTGCACCAGTGATGAATTAAAACATATAGAACACACAATGTATTAACAACAATACTGCCCAATAAGTATTTATAATTTTTGTAACATTAAAATCCTTATATCTCAGAAAGAACAATATGTGGCTTATCATGTTATTGCCCTAAGCCCTTCAAATATATTATTTTCGGTAGCTTACAACATCTATACAAATAACACACTCTACTGAACTGTTGTTCAAACATTTAATACATTGAAAGAATGTCAAATAGAATTCCAAACATTTTATTTAACAATGCCCACGTATAAACCAAATCTGACTTTCTTCCCCTTGCAAACATGTGCAGTAGTTAACTGACTTATGCCGCATTCTGTACATCTCGTTAAATTTCTCTTCGGAACGCAGTACGATAACTCGAGGAAAGAATCTGCGCCTGATTCGGGATTTGAACCCAAGTTCTTCATATTTACCCGGTAGGGGTCTATCATTGAGCTATCAGGCACACCTCCTGGAGCAAGTAAAAATACCACTCTCTTTAATTCCCGAGTCTCCCTTAAGTAGTGAAACAGGAGACGATTCGAAAACATTAGCTCAGAATAGAGATATACGGAGAGCTTATATCCGCGTGGTCATGAACCTACGGGGTCGACAGTGCCAGTGAGTTAGTTAGACCACGTGACATTTTTTGGAAATATTTTACAACATATGACGCGAATTTTACATTTACAACCATGTGCATCAAACACGAAGCGGTGGAATCATGGGATGCAGCCAACATATACACGATATTTAACGAACCTAAAAGCTAACCTAAAGCAATTTAAGTACTCTAACCTTTCAAAGGCCAAACAAAAAGCAGACCTAACGCAATTTAAGTACCCTAACACGTGAAAAAATGTAATTCCCAAAAATAAATAGCAAGTTTTGAAATTCTGAAAGTATATATGTCCAATTAATTAATACATTCTCTATGTTGGCTGCACTGGAACACGTCTTTGTTGTTTGCAAAGAATATTCGTTAAAATTAATATGGCTGCCATGTCTCAATGCTACGTATGTTATTAAATATCATAGAAAAATAGATTGAAATAATCGTTAGAAAAAATTTGAAAGCCATTGTAAATGGTGGAAAATACGTAATTCAAGAATAAAATTTGACAGGGCCTGCCCATCGCAGTCTACGAGACTTAACTGTTCTTATTATATCTGGAAGCCAGATATAATAAGAAAGATAAGTCTCGTAGACTGCGATGGGCAGGACATGTTGCGCGTATGGGGAATGAAGGCGTGCATGGAAGCTTCTTGTAGGAAAACCAGAGAGAAAACGCCCAATTGGTAGACCAAGAATGAGGTGGAGAATAACATTAACTATGTCCGTGCGGCCATGAACCTATGGGTTCGATAGTGCCAGTGAGTAAGTAAGTAAGTTATGAAGGAATTTAAAAAAGTTTAATATTCTAATATTAAACTTTAACAAATTAATCAACATCAAATGTGTTTTTGACAGCTGACCCACTGATATGGACCCTTGAGGTCGATATAGACCACTTTGGAAATTACTGTTCTAGGAGAATGGTCAAATTCCGTGTCTCAAACTGTACACGCATTAATATGTCAAAGAAGCAGATGTCGGGATGTTTTAAAAGCCGATTAGGTGACATTTGAAAATGACGTTCTTTTGATTTTTATCAAGTTTTACATCCTGGTCCATTGAACATATGGCAGATCAGGATTTGCAAATAAATTCGAATTCTGTGGAATGCGAACGTAGAGGAATTAGACCACAAAATCTGATTTGTATCAAGACGATAACCTTCAATGATACAAGTCCTTATCCAATGCTTAAGTACAGTATATTAAGGCACACATTTTCAATGTCAGGAATTAAAATGATTGATTACTGCATCATAACATATGGAGGATGAAACACATATTCTTCTCTTTATAATCATATTTCGACCGACGGTAAAAACCACGTAAGTCTACAGCCAACTTTTGATAAGTTTCCATTCATGCTAATTCTGAGGGAATGAAACTTTTGAGGTTGTTCTCATGAAAATATTTTTAAAATGAATTTTACAGAACTTCACCGAACCTATCAGGCAGACACCGTAAATGACCACGGCCAATCTACTGCTCGGGACCCAGCTCCGTGTGTCTGAAAGGAATTTGCTGACTCAGCTGTTAGTATTTGCGAAGCATAAAAGTGTACCTCCTCCCACTCCCCACACTACTCCCCGCAAACACACAGAGCTTGGTCTCGAGCTGTATCTATATAATCTTCTTGTCTTGTAACCCATGTTTCCCTGAACAGAGATTTAGGCGCTTTCCCCCTACAGGGAAGAATTTGAACCATATTAATTTAGTTACACTTGTTTTCGTATAGATGTCATTTGAGTGGTCCGTGGTCAGCGTTCCACCTCATACTGACATCTAGGAAACCAAGGTAGTACTAGGACGGGATCATTCGGTAAATTTTGCTTAGAGGCCTTTTCATTCAGGCTTAAGGGTCTTTTACGAGCCTGAAAATCTTCGGACTCGGAACCCACGGCTTAATGTCCCTCCCGGAGGACTTGCTCTTTGGATTTTTCCATACTAAAAAAAATCAATGGACTCCGGCCGGGTTTAAACCCGCGACCCTCGGGACCAGAGGCAAGATCTATCTAAATAAAAAATGTAAATAGTTGTTTTTTGAAAACTTAAATCTCCGAACGTTCTTGACCGATTGCTCTGAAAGTTGACATGCATACATATTTTTTTTCATGGATAGTGTTTTTATGCTATGCATTATATTTTAAGACAATTAGGTGAAGGAGTTCACCTGAAACGAACATTTAAAGATAGCTCTAGCGGTGGCAATTTTCGATGTTTCACAACGAATCTCAGTATATACTATTGAAATAAACCGAGGTAGGTATTATCAGAAAATCAGCGTTAAAAATGGGGGTTTACCTTAAAAATTGAATCTAGGAACCGCCATGTTTGGTTCGTTGCAATGTATACCTTTGTACATACACATTTTCGGGTACGGCGAGTGTTTAGACGCTATCTATTGTACTATGACACCATTAGGTGTAGAAGTTCACCTTAAACGAAAGTTTTAAATTCATATTCAGTATATTTAATCATAGCAGCACACGTGAGTATTAACTAATATTTAAATAAATGTGAAGGGTACAGGGAAAAAACAAGGTTGTCACTATACCGGCCGCAATTTTGGTTTTATCAGAACGAAAATTGGAATGGGCCTATAGCGATCAATTAAAACAAGTAAGGAAGAGTTTGTTTACAAGCAAAATTGTACCATTAGGAGTTAGGAATTCTCCTGAAACAAAAAAAAATAAAAAAATATTTAGCGATCGAAATGTTCGACTTTTAGCAATGAAAAACAGTATATGCTACTAAAATAACACATGGAAGTCATTCTTCAAAAATCACCGAAATCCGACCATTAGTAGACCGGGCTTTATCTGAAAACAGGAACTAAAATTCCTGTAGCAGTTGCAATGTATATGTATACCATACAATTTAATTTACCCTTAAATATGGAATATATCCTATAAGATGCATTCTTTTAATTTATTTAATATTGTTTACAAATCAATATAAAAACAAATGAGTACAAATTACTTAAATTTTTGTCAAATTACACTACAATGTACAACAATAAATTAGAGTTTTACACTTTTTTGTTTTCACTGTGGTCCGAAAGAAATAACTGCAGAATTTTTTATTTATTTAATGCCACCAGGTTGTCCGTTCGACATTATGGTATTCTCCGCTGTCACTGGCGTTATTGTAACCCATTTCTAAGATTGGGGCGCCTGCAAGGCGAAGTTACGCTGTCCAGATGATATACGATATGTAATGATGAATGATAATGATGCGCTAGGAGAGGCCTTAATCCTAAACTTAATCTAATGAGATGAAATGATAATAATGGCCAGATGATGTTCGGAGGCCATTTGGGCCTTAAAGTTTCCTGACATTTGTGTTACAGGTGAGGAATTACCACGAAAAAACTCACTTAAGAAATTTGTCCAGACCGAGGATCGAACTCGGGCCCGCTGTGTGACAAGGCAGCACACCACCATGAGACCACAAGGTTGATTCTTTATTTAATATAGTTTATAAAATAAGAGAAAAACTGACATAAATTACTTTTTGCACGTTAGTGCGTTCTGTCGTACTTACAGCAATGGCGACATTTACTGAAAGTTCAATTTCCTAAAGTTCGGGGTTGTCAACCTATAAATAACTAAATAAATATACTGTAATATTATAAATTACCTACCTACGGCGGGAAGTAAGTAAAACCACTGCTCTTTATATAGGGTCTATACTATGTATAAACAAAAATATATCGAAAATGTAGTGTTTAATATACATTATACGAAACAAATCACTACATTATAAATGAACTAAATTTTATTTGAAATCAATATAAAACAATAAATTCGTACTTGCAGCCATTTTATGACTGATTGGTGTCGCGGCCTGCTGTAGTCTCAACTAATTTTTTTTCGGCATTCATCGTATATACATCGGACACTGCTAACGCCAGTCAGTTTTTTATAATGAACGCAAATATTTCCAATAAATATGTTATTATTTTACTATTATTTATTATTTTCAAAACATCATACTACAAAAAAAAGTACAACACACGTTTGTGAAGTGTTTCACAGATTCTCGGAAATTAAAAACATCTCTATCGCTCGGTTTTTAATCCTGTCCTACCTTCTGTAAAAACCACTTCCCAACCTCTCATGTGATATATTAAAATTTGTGACAAATTACACAATAATGTGAATAATAACTTAAGAGTTTTACAATAAATTAATCATCATCTCAGTCAAATATTTAATTTATTGAAGTCGAAGTTGCAATCTCCTTGTGTGAGATTCTCAAGACATTTCACTTGGTTGTTCATAACACATACTTACCATCACCTACACAATTTTGTGTGTTCCTTTTCTTCCCCCCCCCACAAATTTATATGAAAAAATTCAAAATTCCAATTTATGTTTAAACATATTTTAACAAGGAATCATATGTTTCACACCATATTATTGTTGTCATTAATATTAACTAATTAACTAAACTCACTGGCACTATCGAATCTGTGGGTTCATGGCCGCGCAGACATAAGTTAAACATACATTCCTGTTCCGAGCTATTGTTTTCCAATCATTCCCTGTATAATAAACTTACTTCAAATCATAGTTAATGTTATTCTCCCACCTCATTCTTGGTCTACCAACATGGCGTTTTCCCTCTGGTTTTCCTACAAGAAGCTTCTATGCACGCCTTTCATCCCCCATTCGTGCCACATGTCCTGCCCATCGCAGTCTACGAGTCTTAACTGTTCTTATTACATGTGGCTTCCTATAACGACCATGTAGTTCATTGTTATGTAGTCTTATCCATTCACCTGTCTGTTCATCTCTCTTTGGTACAACATTTTTTCTAAGAGTTTATTCTCAAATACTCGTAATCTCCTTTCCTCCCTTAAACTAAGAGTCCACGTTTCGCATCCATATAATATAACTGGTAGATTAATAATTGTACATGTTTTAAGTTTAATGTTTTTTTAAAGGAGTTGTGACGTCAAAAGTCTGTAATGCATAATAGCACTCATTTCCAGAATTGATTTAATTTCTTTGTGCATCTTATTCCTATTTGTGATTATTGTTCCTAGGCATTTGAATTCAGCCACTTCCTCAAAATTCCCTCATTTGTCATCAGCTGTCCATTTTCATTATATAATGTACTTCTATGTGTGAACATAGCCTATATTTAGTTTCATTGGTATATACCAATTATTTCTAACTACTCTCAGGAAATAATATTTATAAAAACGTATTAAATATTAGAGTTTTACATTTTTTTTCACTGCGGTCGGACACATTTAAATAACTGGCACGAGAAATTATTGTTTCGCGAATTTAAGGGTTAAAACTCGAACCCATCTCTGCTAATCTAATCTAATCTAATACTTGAATTTTTAAAACGCTAGAAGTGGTGCCCTAAACATTACATTGGTAACACTGTTTCCATTTCTAATCAAAGCAATGCATTAAGAAGTATTCCATCTTATTTGGAAGTGAAACATTTAGCCGTTGATAGATGGTGTTTCGCTACGTCGTACGATTAAGAATGAAATTAAGGTTTGATGACATGTGCTTCTACCAAATTTCACGCTATGTTTCGAGAATCGCATTCCTAACGGGTTTACCGACACAACCTATCTGTCTTTTCACAAATAACTAACTCACTGACACTATATAATTCAGATATTCATTTCCACGCGGGTATAAGCTCTCCATACACACATTCTGAGCTAATAATTCTCATTTCCTGTAATTATCTCCGTCAAATAATGGTTAATATAATTCTCCCACCGCATTGTTGCCCTATCTACTAGGCTGGTATCTCTACAAGAAATTAATAACAATAATAATTTATTTTTTCATCCAATGCCCCAGTTTGTCATTTCGACATTTCTGGTGTTATCTCCTGACATTGATTTAATTACAACCCACTTCTGAAGTTAGGGCGCATAGAAGGCGGAGTTACGTTACCCCGCTAATATGATGGGTGATAAATGATAATGAAGCGCCAAGAGAGTTCTTAACCTAAATTCCAGACCATGGGCCACCACAAGAATGATTCCCTTTAAGGAAAAATTTCGTTTGACAGGGAATCGAACCCTAGACCTCATGAACAGTAGTCAGGAACGTTGTCCACTACCCCATGAGGCTGGTCGATAATAATAATAATAATAATAATAATAATAATAATAATAATAATAATAATAATAATAATAATAATAATAATAATAATAACGGAAATAATTTACAACATGTGACAAGAAACATTTTTTTTTCTTCCTACCATACACTATGCCCATGCGCCAACCGACGCGAAGCAGTTTATACTATGGAATCACGGGATGCAGCCAACATATATACGATATTTTGAACTAGCGTTGCCAACGAAAACTAAAAGCTAACCTAACGCAATTTAAGTACTCGAACACATGAAAGAATCCACGGTGATTTTATTCAGTGTAAGTTAATTAGTACTGACTACATTTGCTGCACTGGAACATAATATTCGTTAAAATCAATACGGCTGCCACATTTTCATGTAGTTCAATATCGTGACAAAATGTATTCAAATAATCGTTAGAAAACATGTAAAAAAATTGTAAATGTTGGTAAATAATTTGATAAATGAAACCCTAAGAATAAAATTTGACAGGAGTTTATGAAGGAATAAAAAAGTCATGTCACAGTTTAAGTTTAGCCTTATTTTTATACAAGCTACGTAGTCTCTAAACATTGGCAGGTTTTTGATAATGCATTGTATCTATCAGGACATTACAACACTGTAGGTCATTGCATATAGAGTTTATGACACTTAGCACATTGTAAATGATAATCTATTGAAACCTGCAGTCTAATAGTACAGGCATAATAGTTCCCTAACATACAGTAATTAGGCCTATTATAATTGATAACATCTACATAGTGTTAAATAAACGATGTTGCAGACTCCATAAATACAGGGGGTTTCAAAAGCATCTACATCAACATTTCTTGGGTTAAGTCTAAAAAGCTCGTTCAGGTTTCACAGATTTCAATTGAAAATTTGGGTCATCTCTCCTACCTACATTTATTCTGCCTTCTGGAATAGGCTATAATATAAAAGAATATTTGGCATTCGGTATGTCACACATAGAACTGCATATATATATTGTGTAATGGAAAAGGCAGTTAATAACGAATGAGGGAAACTTTGAAGAAATGGGTACATTCAAATACCTAGCAACTATAATAAGAATCAGGTATGAAAAGCAGAAAGAAATTAGACATAGGGTGAATTCTGTAAATGCATGCTATTATGCATTATAGGGATTCTTGTCATCCCAACTTCTCTCAAAAAATTAAACAGAAAATACATAAAACTATTATTATTCCAGTTATATTATGTAGATTATATTATATAGATTTATAGCCTACTTAGGGAGGAGGAAAGATTTCGAGTATTTAAAATTAAAGTTGTTAGGAAAAGAGAGACGAACAGACAGGTGAATGGAGAAGACTTCATAACAGTGAGCTACATATTATTTCATAGGAAACCAGATATAATAAGGACTGTTAAGTCTCCTATACTATGATGGGCAGGGAATATGGTACGAAGGAGTATTTAAAGAAGGACGTGAAAACTTTTTGTAGAAAAAAAAAAACAAAAGGAAAGATCCCAGGAGCTAAACCAACAAAGAGATAGGAGAATAATATTAAAAAATACTTGAGTAGGTTAATTATACAGAGAATGATAGGAAAACATCTCATTTGCATTTACTGCTCATATCCTATTGGATTGGCCACTGGCTAAGAAGGAACTGCCTGCTGACGGATGCCCTATAAGGAATGATCAATGGAAAGAAAGTTAGAGGCAGAAAAAGACGTCAGATGATGGACAATATTAAAATAAATGGTTTGTATGCAGATACAGAAAAGGAAGGCTGAGTTAACGAAAGAGTGGATAATGTTGAGTTTGCGGTGAAAGACCTACTCTTGGGCAGAACACAATGAATGAATCCTATATATAGGGATAATGATTTTCTATCTGTGAACATATATTTAGTATTATTGATTATATATACACACATACATACAGGGTGTAACAGGACTTCACCGACAAAATGATAGGGATGATAGGCCATGCAGAGAGGATCATTTTTTGTGCAGTAACATATAGTCGAAAAACGTTGTTTATAAGTTTTGCGCAGATGAAGGTGTTCACCCGTAAAGGTCGGAATTGAGTACAAACAATTGTACACGTATCATTTTATTGAAAAAATACATGTTTTTATAATAAGTGTTCAAACAATAAATGTTTTGACGACATCAAAAAGAATCCTGCCACGCTCGACCGTGCTGGCCGATCGTTGTTGCGACGATATCAAACATGCAATGAGGCACAGGGTCGACTGAATGAACACTTATTGTAAAAACTTGTATTTTTCAATAAAAGTATACATGTGCAATTGTTTGTATTCAATTCCGACCCTTACTGGTGAACACCTTCATCTGCGCATAACTCATAAACGACGTGTTTGCGACTATATGTTCCTTCACAAAACATGATTCTCTCTGCATGGCCTATCATCCCTATCATTTTATCGGTGAGGTCCTGTTACACCCTGTATATTTACTTGTTGAAAAAAGAACTTAGACTATCGAGTAAGCTGTCAATAACATAGGCCTATTTATCTTTTTCTAAGAAATGTTATACTTTCGTTTGTTTACCCAACTAATGTAAAAAATGTAGAAAGCAGTAACTATACTTTAACTTTATGCTATGTGTGAGATTTAGGTTTAGATAACTGTTTCAAAACTAGTTGTCACACAATTTCCCACACAAAATAATGCTTTTCCCTTCTAGATTTGTATCATTATAGCATCGTGCGAAAAAAAAGCACCGTGTAGTGGTAATTTCACCATTAGAAGTTGGCTTGACATATCTTACCATCACTCCTCACTGAAGAAACTATTATACCCCAAGCAGAATAACAGAGGCCTACATTAACACAAAACATTTGGTACGTCAAAAGATTTAATTCATGTGCTGAGATGTCAACAAACTGCCATAAATATACCGCAAGTTGCAATCAAAATTTAAAGAAAACTTTAAGAATGAATTTAAAATTTCACAATATGAAATTGAATTGATCATTGCTAAAAGGTCCTTTATCTACTATTTTAACAATCAGTGACGCTTTAGTTCGTATACTTTTTTAATAACCTTGTTTGAACACCTTTGAACACCGTTGGAGTTAAAATTATTTCAATTCTATTTACTTTTTTATTTAGGGATATTCCACAATACGGTGTTTCTCCTTCAAACCAAAGTGATTTGTCGCCAGAGGTTCCTGTCTAAAGCATCTTCTTCCCTCAAACCTCTGGCTTCCATACTTCTCTATGCTCCATCCATTCATTGTTCTCTAGGCCTGCTCTTCCACTTCTTCCATTAGCTTTCAAATTAAGGATCTTCTTTGGTATTCTCTCTTCTTCCATTCTTCTGAGGTGTCCATACGATTTCAAACGTTTTTCTTCTATTTTTCCTACATTTTTCTCTTTAGGTTTTTAGCATTGTATATTTTTCAGTAGAATGAGGAGCTGGCCCATTGCTACAACCCCCAACCTGGAGGACCAGGTAATTTGTAATCAATGTTGTCTTCCTCTAGCCTCATGGGCTAGTGATCAGCGTTGCCTCATGGGCTAGTGATCAGCGTTGCCTCATGGGCTAGTGATCAGCGTTTCTGACTACAGTTCATGAGGTCCCGGGTTCGATTCCCGGTCAAACCATGGGATTTTTTTTCTTAAAGTGAATTATTCCTGTGGTTGCCCACGGTCTGCAATTTATATTAAGTTTAGGTTAAGGACTCTTCTGGTGTTTCATTATCATTTATCAACCGCCTTCAAGGTGCCGCAACCTAAGAAGTGGATTACAATTCTGCCAAAGCCAGGGGAGGAAGCCAGAAATGTCATAAGAGACAACCTGGTGACATTAGGGAAAAAAATATTAACCATGATTTGAAGGAAGTATGTTAAAAAGGGGATGATTGTAAAACATTAGGTAACGATTGCGATTTAAGGAGAGCGTATGTCCGCGCATCCGCGAACTTAATGGTTCGATAGTATCCTACCGGTTAGTTAAGTAATAATTTTATATTGTCAAGAAATGAAATGAGGGAATCAATGCAAATATGGACCAAGTCCATACTTTACTCTTCTGAGAAAAACCGATTTAAAGTTAAAGCTAAACATTTAACTGAATGTGAAGATTTAAACATCAACACTTTTACAGTGAAAAGAACAAATACAATGCTTGGTTCACCATTGATCTGAAGAATTGTTGCTATTTTAAACCTAGATTTTCATATAATTAGGAATTTTAATATTTTTTAACTTGACCCACAATTGCTCTGAACCTAATGAAATTAAGTATTAGTTGAAGAAAATAGTTAAAGAACCACTAAACAAATTTTGTCGAAATGGAGTTTAAGGTATCATTATTTTCTCCAATGGAAAGCACTGCCATTTACAAGTTTGAAACGGTAAAATATACAGTTTAGTCATGCATTTATTTATCTCCAAACTTTGGTAAACAGCTGAGGAAATATGGATATTGTACAAATGAAAATACGTTTTTTATATTTCAAGAAAAAAGTGACTTACCTAGTTTCTTTTTCTCAGCATAGGGAAGTTCGAGTAATGTGGACCTTTCTGTTTGAATGGACCCTGTTAATATCTTATTTAATTGGTGCTGCCCTCGAACAGAAAATATTTTAACTTCTTCCCCTCATCGATTTTAGGTTCAAGGCCAGTTTCTTTTATTCTTTGTGCGAATAAGGGTTTATTTGTGATATTTATAAAAATTACCACTTTAAAAGTTTTCATGCTAAGAATCAATTATTAATGTCTGCTATTGAATATTACAAATTAAAAAAGCTCCTAAATGTATTATATTATGTAGATGCTGTTTTAATATACTGACGGGTTTGGTTTGATATTATGTGACATGGCTACTGCATAAAATAATTAAACATAAAGGAATTCGGATGTTGTCTGTAAAAACCATTCACTTAATCAATTTTATTTAATATCCTTGTAATGTGTCCCCTGTGGTCTCGAGGTAGCGTGCTGCCTTGTCACGCAGCGGGCCCGGGTTCGATTCCCGTCGAGACTGGCTCCTGGGTGAGGTTTTTTTCTGGGTTTTTCCTCACCTGTAAGACAAATGTCAGAAAGCTTAGGGCCCAACGGTCCCCGAAAATTATCCGGCCATCATCATCATTTTTCACCGGTGTGGAAAGCAACGGGAAGCTACCACACCTATAATTCCCTAGTAAAGCTGCAAAGCATAGCATGGAAATACTATGACTGCAGTGAAAGACCTGCCCTCGGGCAGAATTATTATGGATGGATGGATCCTTGTAATTTTACTAAACCCAAAGACCGTCGCTTTCTGCTGTTGAATGACATGTGAATGTTATAATCAACAATAATTTTCAAAACATTAAATAAATATCAACGCTTTTTAATTATGATCAGTCTTAAATATTTTCAGATTAATCTGTGCCTGTCTCTATAAATTAATAGAGTAAATAAACTTAAAAATAGACTGAAATATAAGGAGGACTCTGGGTCCACTTTACCGGAATATGGAGCTTAAAGTAGACCTTTCTTGTAATGTAAAAAGTTTATAAATTATGAAGATGTTTCCATATTTGAAAAAATAACAAGCTATTTCATAGTTACAACACTAATGATAAAATTCACTGTAATTAAACAAAGTTCAAATCCCTTAATGAAAATAATAAAAACAACAAATTACTCGAAGTTCTTCTACCTTCCCTTTAACGAAATTAGAGCTTTATTATTAGGTGTTTATATGATATCTCAAGTTAATTGTGTCCTTTTGTGGTACAATTAAACTAACATATGAGAAAACATACTGTACTTCCTTCTTGTTAAGTTAGGTATTAGAAAAGAAGGTCGAAGCTGCCTTATCTAGTTCAGGGCCAGGTAATTCGGCACGTAACGTTACTTGAAATATTGCAGCGTCATCGAGGTGTTGTATCTGTTTCGGATGCTGGCTGTAACGTCACTGTAGACGTCAATGGGTGAAGGATAGTCGCCTATGTCAAACGGATGCGAAATATAATAGCTGTCGTGTCCAGAAATCGTATTAGAATTTAACGAAGCCTTTAATTTCAAGATTTCCATTGCTAATAACTAACTCGTAGGTTCATGCCCGCGCGGACATAAGCTCTCCATGCATCCCTATCCTGGACCAATGTTTTCCAATCATTCCCTGTATAATCTACTTCCCTCAAATCATAGTTAATGTTATTCTCCCACCTCATTCTTGGTCTACCAAATGGGTGTTTTCCTTTTGGTTTTCCTACAAGAAGCTTCCAAGCACGTCTTTCATTCCCCATTCGTGTCACATGTCCTGCCCAGGACTTAACTGTTCTTGTACTGCTAATACTTTTTTTTGTCCGATGCCACCATGAATTTCTCGCTTTCTCCCGGCATTGGTGGAATTGTAATCAACTTCTTAGGTTAGGGCACCTAGAAGGCGGAGTTACGTTACCCCAATGATATAATGGGTGATAAATTATATTGGAAATCCAATAAGGTTCTTAATCTAAATTCCAGATCATGGACAACCATAGGAAGAATTCCCTTTAAGGAAAAATTCCTATGATCAGACCGGGAATCGAGCCCTGGATCTAATGAAGTCTAGTCAGAAACACTGACCACTAGCCCATGAGACTTGTCATATAGATATATGACACGTACACGTAAATCTTGTAGACTGCGATGGGCAGGATATATGGCACGAATGGGAAATGAAAAAGGGACATGGAAACTCCTTGTAAGAAAAAAGGGGAAGCGCCCAATAGGAGGCCAAGAATGAGAAGGGAGAATAATATTAACCATGATTTGAGAGAGGTGATTAGAAAACATTAGTTCAGGATAGAAATGTATGGGGAGCTTGTATCTGCAAGACCATGAACCTACGGGTCAGTGAGTTAGTTAGTTTATACTATAAGCAAGGTATTTATGCCCAAGGAGGAAAAAACAAACACAGACTGTTTTGCGCGTCATATTATTCAGTTTCCATTAGTGCCAATATCCAGTCTCGGACAATGAGTACTTTATTATTCATTTACCGCACGGTGGATGTCATCTTGAGATCCTGGAAATACTTTTAGAGTCATTCTTGTATTTACCAACCGACCTAAGTTCAGGGAAATTCAGAAAGAAGGTACACACTTCAAACATTTATTTATTCCAAACTACAAAAAATAGAAACACAATTTCAATGTTCCTGGAAAAAGTACAATTCGAAGTTCTGATAACGGCCGCATTAACGCTGTTGCTTGCCACGTTGATCGCTTGTATCAAATGGGTTGGAAGAGGAGGAGCAGAAGATCGACTTTATTACCGGTGGCCTCCCAGGTCACCCGATCTAACCCCGTGTGATTTTTATCTGTGGGGTTACGTAAAATACCGTGTTTATATCCCCCTTATGCCTGACAATCTTGAAAATCTGCGACAGCGAGTTGTTGAAGCTATGAATTCGATAGCTAGAGACCAACTGATTCGCGTGTGCCAAGAAATGAACCACCGTTTTATATGTGTCGTGTAACACATGGTGCTCATATTGAATGCATAAAATAGTGAAATTTGAACTCTTCTCTTTCCAGGAACGTTGGAATTGTGTTTTATTTGTTTGTAGTTTGGAAGAAATAAATGTTTGAATCCGTTCCTTCTTTCTGAATAGCCCTGTATTTTAGCAGTCTAGTTCCTTGCCTATGGTCCCCAGGATCGCGAGTTCGCCGATAGATTTTTTAGGATGGAAAAGTCCAATGGACAAGTCCTCCGGGAGGGACTTCAAGCATTATATCCCGAGTCTGAACATTTATGGGCTCGCAAAAAAAATCAAGCCTAAATTAGAGCTTCTGAGACAAATTTCAATCGGCTTTTCTCTTTGAAGTCATACCTTAGTTATGATAGCATTTGAAATGTTGTCTTGGTTCCGATTGGAATACAGCAGTAAGATATATGCCTCTGCTTCTTATACTTTGTCCATCTTATCAAGTATTTATATGTCTACTCGTTTCCATTCACTATCTTCCCACAATAACTTAAACACGATCTAAATAAAATTTTAATCTAGCAGTAGACCTACCTCTACATCGAACATCCCACTATTCCTCATCCTTCCTTGTTTCAGTTACCCGACTCTAGAATTACCTTCCCTCTTACATCCGACTCAAACACATTTAAAAACTCACTAAATACTTCCTTAGACAATCTTCCAGGCGCCCCAACCTCAGAAGTGGGTTACAATAACGCCGATTCCAGGAGATAATACCAGGAATGTCGTAATGACAACCGGGTGGTATTGAATGTAAAAAAAAAATAGTATATAATCATGTTCTAGGTATATTTTTATTATTCTTTTATATTTTATACTTTCTTTACCAAGAAAATAACTTAGACTACAGGTTATCATTATCATTATTATTATTATTATTATTATTATTATTATTATTATTATTATTATTATTATTAGTATTATTATTATTATTGTTGTTGTTGTAGTTGTCATTATTGTATCCTCATTATTATTATTATTAGACTAGTAATTTTAATATTTTTTCTTCCCTTGTTATCTATACATTGTATAGTCCATCATTTCCCAACCTATGGTTCGCGAATCTCCAGGGGATTCGCCAGAACTTTTCCGTAATGGTGGGTTTCGAGGTTAAGTCTATTATTGTATCCTTCATTTGTGCAGCATTATAATACAACATTAATAATAATAATAATAATAATAATAATAAGTATTATTATTATTATTATTATTATTATTTTTAAATTAAATTAACCCGATAATGCCCCTTGTTGCATATGTGTAACATCGGGGATTTATCACACTATTTCCACAATAAATTAATATTTACAACAATTACCTGATTTATAATTATGTAATAACGTTAGGAATGCATTTGATTTCGCTACAACTAGGCCTTTACGTTGTGTAACTTTTAAGCCGTAACTAGAGTAACATTAGGTTTTAATCGTTAAGGGTTAAGTCAATTAAAGATTATTAAACCTTTTGCTTGAAATTAAATTTTATGCACGTCTATTGTAGGTATATTTAAGAGTCAGTGGTTCACCCAACTCAGATCGTTGTGGAAGGGGTTCGCGAGTAGAAAAAGGTTGGGAACCGCTGGTATAGTCGGTAGCCTACAACGTATATTAATCAAGCTTTAGATATTAAAATATATATGTAGTCAATATGCCCATTTCACCAATTAATGTTTTAAAATGGTCAACAAGTTTCTACAGCCAAGCTGTCATTCTCAAGACCAGATATTGACTCAGTCAATATCTGGTCTTGAGAATGACAGCTTGGCTGTAGAAACTTGTTGACCATTTTAAAACATTAATTGGTGAAATGGGCATATTGACTACATATATATTTTAATATTACATCACCAAGAAGATCACTTGTGTATTAAATAAGCTTTAGATAATTCATAATTGTTAATATCTGTATAATTTAACTCTGGTGATGTGGAAGAGAAGATCTTACGATCATAACTCCATTAGGTAAAAATAAACCATTATTATTGTTATTATTATTAGTTACCTACTAGACGTTTCCTAGAGACAATGTGCCCCTTACTGATATCTGTAGGAAAATATATGTAAGTAAATTAGCTTGGTTAAGTAACTCCCAAAGGGGAGCACCCATATCCACCTGTGTATGTGTACAGAAAAGACTAGACTTGTATTTAAACATTTACTCTGCATTGCAAAAATCGACCATAAGTTTATCATAAGTAATGCCACGAGTGATTTCCAAATTATCGATAAATTCACGACTCACGAAGTGAGGAGTGAATTTATCTAGAGAATTTGGAAATCAAGAGTGGCATTTGTTAGGACTATTTAACGAATAAAATAAAGCTGTTTACTCACAAATCATTATTTAACTACAGTTATTTAAAAAATATTTTATATTTAAAGTAACGGTGATGTTTGAAAACTAATGAGAAACGATAGGTAGCCTACGCTTCTACTGCTTCTTTTGTTTATCACTGCAACCAGATCATACTATTTATTGCCAAAGGAACGCAATATTGTAAGAATGCTCTCTAGTGGAGAGAAAAAATGAAACACATCAATCTGTATATTAATTCATTTTTGATGTCGTATACATTTAAGAAAGTGCAAACAGTGGTTTCTTTTTTTGGTGGTATAATCAATTGCTACAAATGTTGACATGTAAGCACTATTATATACAATCTGGTAGCCGTATTTGTTATAGGCTCAGTCACTGCAAAATAACGGTCAGACCTGTTCAGAATATTAAAAAGGAGGAGCTTTGCTTAATATATGATAATCCTAACGTTGATAATTATTTCGTGAAACACGTCTCTGATTGGTTGTAATACAGAAATCATTGAAACGTGATTGGTCATTGACTCCCATTTGGGGCATGAGTTAAATAGTCAAGCAAATGATGTCAGTGTGAACGTAGGCTTGGTAATTATAACAATGGTGGGAACACACACAAGTATTTCACACTGTTGTTTCGTTCATTTGTCTTGGACTTGTATTGTTTACTGTATTCATGTCATCACAATACCACACCTTGTGTGCACTCACCATGTGGTTCATCTAACTAACTACTTGCTCCTAAATTGCACGCCTCATTTTCCTTTCACCATACTTCATCACATTTTTCTACTTTTTCAATTTCAAACTTCTAATAGTATATTACGATGCGAGGATGGGAAGTGGTTTATACAGAAGCGAGGAAATTATTAACGAGGTTTTTAATTTCCGAGATTCTGTAAATCACTTCACAAATATGGGTTGAACATTATTTTTTTGCATGATGGTGTTTTCAAAATAATAAATACTGTAATATTAAAATGTCCACCGCTGTAGTCTCGAGGTAGCGTGCTGCCTTATCACGCAGCGGGCCCGGGTTCGATCCCCGGTCGGGGCAGTTTTTCTGGGTGAGGTTTTTATCGGGGTTTTTCCTCACCTGTAAGACAAATGCCAGGAAACTTTTAAGGCCCAAACGGTCCCCGAAATCATATGGCCATCATCATCCTTCTCATTATCATCATCACCTTCACCGGTGTGGAAAGCAACGGGAAGCTACCACACCTACAACTCCCTAGTAAAGATGCAAGCGTAGCATGAAAATGCTATGATTGCAGTGAAGGAGCTGCCTTCGGGCAGAATTATTATGGATGGATCGAATAGTAAAATAATTCTTTGTTGTAAATATTTGCGTTCATTATAAAAAACTGACTAACGTTAACAGTCTGGCCAATGTACTCGTATATACGGTAAATGCCAAAAATAATTTGTTGAGACTACAATCAGCAATAAAATGGCGGCAAGTATGAATTTATTCTTTTATATTGTTTCAAATAAACTTCAGTTTATTTAAAATGCAGTGAATCGTTTCGTGTAATGTATATTAACACTACCTTTTGGATGTATTTTTTGTATAAATATTATACGTAGTGTACATAAAGGGCAGTGGTTTTACTTCCCGCACTAGGTGATTTGTAATATTACAGTACAGTTGTTTACTTATTTATAGGTTGGCAACCCCAAAATTTGGGAAATTGAACTTTCAATCATGGTCCTTGAACTAAATTAAATTTCTACTAAAGAAATTAGTTTTGACGAAGTTTCTTAACAGAAATTTAATTTGGTTGAGGACGACTGCTAAATCGGGTACATACTTTAATATTTTAACATTGTATTTTTCCATTTCATTAACGAAGTTTTAACTGTCACCTTTTAACCAGACGCCACCCCAGTTTTACAATGTCACGACATGTCGGGAGAGGGATTGTAACTATGGATCTTTTGGCAACGGAAATTGATTTTATACGAAGGGCAGAAAAGAATTTCAAGAAAAAAAATTAGAAACTCAGTTATAATGGAGAAAATGATGATTAAAACACTATTTTAGATTATATTAAAACACAGCAACTAACATGGTACGGACACGTCCAGCGAATGGAAGAGTATCGGCTACCAAAATGTGTTTTGGAATGGAAACCTGAGGGAAGACGAGGTAGAGGAAGACCTAAAACCTCCTGGAGTCAAGGAATATATTTATACATGAAGGAGAGAATCTACAACCAGGAGATTGGATGGACCGACAATATTGGCTATTAGGAATCGGACGATGTCAAAGATATCAATCAACCGATAATCTATCTATCTTACAAATACTTTTTTGAACACACAAGAACATGGAGGGCCTCCCCGAATGAGGAATCAGCTCAATGTCAGAGCCACCTCCGAGACAACACAACATTAAGAAGAAACACATAATACAACACACACACACACACATTCATATTAAACACATATGATAATGATAATTATGATGGCCAGATGATATTCGGGGACCCCTTGGGCCTTAATTTTTCCTGATATTTGACGTGCAGGTTAGGAAAGCCCATCAGCCAGAATACCTGGTCCGACCAGGGATCGAATCTGAGCCCGCCGAGTACGAGGTAGCGGCGCTTCCCTGAGACCACAGCGGTGGACCATTTTCCTACTTAGCCTACATTAAAAAAAATATTGTAGATATTTTTTCACATAAAACTATGTGAAAAATAATTCGCAGATGATCAGGTGGTGATTTCTTAGGATCCATATGATACAATACATAAAATGGGGATTAGAGATAAATTATAATAAAACAGGATATATTTCATTGGATACAACAGATGAGCTAAAATGTAATTCAGGAAGAATACGTAATATTAAAAATGTTAAATATTCAGGATCTATTTTAGATAAAAGTGAGAATTGAACTACAGAAACTAAAAGAAGAATAACTGATGGAAGAAGAATCATTGGTATGTTGAACTAAGTGCTTTGGAATAGAAATATAATATACAGAACGAAGAAAAGTATATTTCAAGTTCTGTTACAAAGCATTTTATTATATGAGTCCGAAACCTGGACAGTAAGTAGAAAACAAGCCAACAAGCTGTTAGCAGTAGAAATTGATGTTTGGGGGCGATCCACAAGAATTTCAAGAAGGGATAAGGTCAGAAACAGCACAATAAGGAAAATTATGCACGTTGAAAAAAACATTAGGAAAAAAATAGAAGGAAAACGTTTGAAATGGTATGGACACCTCACAAGAATGGAATGAGAGAGAATACTAAAGAAGATCCTTAATTGGAAAGCTAATGGAAGAAGTGAAAGAGGCAGACCGAGAGAATGATGGATGGATGGATTGAAGAGAAGTATGGAAGCTAGAGATTTGAAGGGAGAAGATGCTTTAGACAGGAACCTCTGGCGACAAATCACTTTGGGTTGAAAGAGAAACACTGTATTGTGGAATATTCCTAAATTTAAAAAAATATTATTATTATTATTATTATTATTATTGTTTTAATATATTTTTTTTCTTTCCATGTCATCTGTACATTCTGCAGCCTATGCCTATTAGTATTATTAATCAAGTTGTACAACTAACTAAACTAACTCACTGGCACTATCGAACCCTGAGGTTCATGGCCGCGCGGACATAAGATCTTCGTACATCCCTATCCTCAGCTATTTTTTTCCAATCATCCCCTGTATAATCTACTACCCTCAAATCATGGTTAATGTTATTCTCCCACCTCATTCTTGGTTTACCAACTGGGCGTTGTCCCTCTGGTTTTCCTACAAGAAGCTTCCATGTACCTTTTAATTCCCCAATCGTGCCACATGTCCTGCCCATCGCAGTCTACGAGACTTAACTGTTCTCATTACATCTGGCTTCCTATAAAGACCATGTAGTTCACTCTTATGTAGTCTTCTCCATTCACCTGTATGTTCATCTATCTTTGGTCCAAACATTTTCCTAAGAATTTATTTTCAAATACTCGTAATCTCCTTTCCTCCCTTAAAGTAAGAGTCCATGTTTCGCATCCATATAATATAACTGGTAGAAAAATAATTTTATATATTTTCAGTTTAACGTTTTTTTGAAAGGAGTTGGGACGTCAAGAGCCTCTGCAATGCATAATAGCACGCATTTCCTGAATTTAACCTATGTTTAATTTCTTTGTGCATCTCATTCCTGTTTGTGATTATTGATCCTAGGTATTTGAATTCTGCCACCTCCTCAAAATTTCCCTCATTTGTAATTTGCTGTCCGTTTCCGTTATATAATGTATTTCTATGTGTGACCATATATTTAGTTTTACTGATATTTACTTCCAGTCCCAATTTCTTAGTGTTACTCAATAGAGTGTGTGTTGGATTTAGTATCTCCTCGCTATCGCCCAATAATCAATTTGTATATAATTAATAATTTATATTACTGTAGGCCTATATGTATATGTGAATTGGAAGAGAAGAACTTATGGTCTCATCTCCGTCAGGTAAAATAAATAAATCTTATAATAAATAAAGTTCCTGAAGGAATGGGATGGGAGAATAACATTAACCATGATTTGAGGGAGATAAATTGTATAGGGAATCATTCGAAAACATTAGATCCTATGGTTTGGATAGTGCCAGTGAGTTAGTAAGTTGATGACGATATATTTGACCCAAAATAATGTTATTCAATTACAAATATCTGAGATATTTCCTTCGGGTATTGACGCACTAGTTAAAAGAAGTTTCAAAATATATTTGTTAAAACTTATCGTTAAGATAGTATTTCAATACTTCCGCGTTATTCTTTCTTCGCAATCTTAGGAAGTTCGTATTGATAATATGATTAGGAAACTATACAAGTAATTACGACTTCTGCAATCGGTTACTGGCAGAGTTAGAGCGAAATAACTATCTTGTTGTTTCCTGTTAAATACGTTACAACTGCTGACACATTTCAAATACAGTTTCGTAAATCCGGAAGTTTAAACACACTTTACTCTTATGATCTTAAAATCTACTGAACCACTTTATATAAATTATCATAAGTAATGCCACGAGTGATTTCCAAATTATCGATAAATTCACGACTCACGAAGTGAGGAGTGAATTTATCTAGAGAATTTGGAAATCAAGAGTGGCATTTGTTAGGACTATTTAACGAATAAAATTAAGCTGTTTACTCACAAATCATTATTTAACTGTAGTTATTTTAAAATATTTATATATCTAATGTAAACGGCGATGTTTGGAAACAAATGAGAAACGATAGGCACGCTTCATCTGCTTCTTTTGTTTATCACTGCAACTAGATCATACTATTTCAGAATATTAAAAAGGAGGAGCTTTCTTTAATATGGTAATTATAACACTGATAAATATTTCGTGAAACACGACTCTGATTGGTTGTAAAACAGAAATCATTGAAACGTGATTGGTCATTGACTCCCATTTGGGGCATGAGTTAAATAGTCTAACTAAATTCCCATTACGGACTCTGATGATGTGTGCTGGGGAACAAGATGTTTACGTTTAGCATAGGAACTCATGTGCGGCGCTATACGCACGCAAAATACCACAACACACACTCAACTCTCTGGCATTTTCGCGCCAAGACCCTGCATGTTCTCCCGACTTGACTCCGCTAGACTAGTATCTGTGACGTCACATGACATCTCTGATTTACGAGATCCCTGTGACATATGGGGCACGCCGTAGCGTAGTGGTTAAGGCACTGAGCTACAAGCCGGAGGGTCGAGGGTTCAAGTCCCGCTGGGGTCATGATTTTTAAACGGACCCTCTGGCGGCACTATGGCCCTGGGGTCGACTCAGCCTCTAATGGAAATGAGTACCAGACGCTTGTTCAGGGCTGACAACCCGGCTGGCGTAAAGTGCCGATTGTCCAGAAAGGTGGGAGCCTTAACCTCCTACTACCCCAAGGGCCTCCGGGCCTGTTGTGGGATCACTTTTACTTTTACCTGTGGCATATGAGGAAGAGCTATTGGCGCGGGTTATGGTTGCGGCGGATGTTGCAAAACCAAGGATTGATGATCGTGTGTACAGTACGGAGGTACCGTATCTGTGTTGTAGTAGGTAGTCCTCACATCGAGTCCTTCTTGTGGACACAGACGACAAGCAGCGGGCGTCAGAGAGAGCAACATGTGTTGTGTTATTTTGCGTGTAGTGGGAAATCGGTACGTTCCCGGAAATGAGTTCCTATGCTAAACGTAACTGTCTTGGTCCCACTAAACGTACTCAAAGTCTGTAACGGAAATTTAGTTACACCCTGTATATTATACATAATAGTAAGTTTAATTCTCTCTACGCAGTTTAAAGCAAATAATTAAAGAGTATACGATTTTAAGATATCTATAGAGAAGACAAAAATAATGGACGTTTTAGAAAAGTCGCCCATAAGGTCGAAAATAATCATAGAAAATAAACCTCTATCACAAGTGTTAAATTTTAATTATCTAGGTTGTAAATTGTCTTCTGGATATGGAACAAGAAACTATATAGACAGTAAATTATCAAAATTTCATATGATATGTGGCACTATTTATAGAACACTAAAACATAAAACAAGGAAGGATACAAGATTGAAGTTCTACAAAACAATGGCGGTACCGGTACTTTTATACGATAGAGAATCCTGGGTAACAAATAAGAGGAATTCGAGTAGAATGCAAAGTGCAGAAATGACCTTCCTAAGAAGGACCAAAGGATGCACAAAATTGGACCACATAAGAAATAAAGAAATGAGAAGAGAATTAGAAATATATTCTATAAATGACAGAATTCAACAACACCGCGTCGGCTTTGAACAGCATGTTCAGAGAATGGAAGACACAAGATTGCCCAAGATAGCATATCATTATAAATCAAATGGATTAAGGGATGTAGAAAGACCTAGGAAAATATGGAAGGAATCATTGTGAATTGGGAAACAGGCGAATCGCCTAAACCTTGAAGTGAAAATTATGATGATGATAATAGTAAGTTTTATAGCGAACCGGAAGTAATAAGAATAGCTAATCCCAGTTTGGTTCGTCTTCCGGGCTTAATGACCGTGGTCCGGTTTTCTTGAAACTCAACGTTTCGTCTACTGCTGCGGTGGACCTCATCAGGAGACACTGCGTGCTCTCTGTATTCAGGAAGAGTGGGCTTCAATCTCAGTGGAAGAAATAAACACCCTCATCAAGTCAATGCCAAAGAGAATCTTCCAAGTAATTAACAACAATGAAGGTTCAACTAAACTTTAGAACTTTGTTGTAAACTTTCCGCTCAGTCTTTTTGGTTTAATCTGTGAAACACACAAAGTGCCTTTATGCACCCATATGTGAGAGTGGTTTCAGTTTTCATGTACTTTTTTGGACGGAAATGGATAATTAATTTTGACATTATTTGTGTGTGTTTTATACTCAATCACCTCCAAAGTTAATATAGAATAATGCCAAAGAAAGAGTAAATAAACTTGTGTTAACACTTTTAACAAGTGTCTTTATACCAATTTCCTCCACTGTAGTGTAACTGGAAGAATAGTAGTTTTAAAAGTAAAGTAAAGTGATCCCACTACAGGCCTCAGGAGGCCTTTGGGGTAGTAGGAGGTTAGGGCTCCCACTTTTTCTTGACAATCTGCACTTGATGTCAGCCGGGGTGTCAGCCCTGCGTGACGGCCGCCTTTACCCCAGAACAAGCGTCTGGTACTCATTTCAGTTAGAGGCTGAGTCGACCCCAGGGCCATAGTGCCGCCAGAAGGTTTGGGTCAGTTTAAAAGAATAGTAGTTTTACAGTATATATTTTTAATTTAACGTTTTTTAGAGAAATTTATAATAATAATAATAATTACAATAATAATAATATTATGTCCACCGCTGTGGTGTCCGGGTAGGGCCGCTGTCTCGCTCGGCCCTGGTCGGGTCAAATATCCTGGTTGATGTTTTTTTCTCTCCGAGATTTTCCTCGCCTGCTGTATAACACAAAAGTCAGTAAACTTTAAACCCCAAACGGTCCCTGAACATCATCTGGTTACCATAATCATCATCATCATCATCATATTCACCATCATATGAATGAATGTGGGGGCACGCAGTACCGTAATGGTTAAGGCGCTACGCTACAAGCCGTAAAGTAGAGAATTCGAGACCCGGTGGGTCAGAATTTTTAAACTGACCCAAACCTTCTGGAGGCACTATGACTCTAGGGTCGACTCAGCCTCTAACGTAAATGAGTACCGGACACTTGTTCTGGGGGTAAGATGGAATAATTGTTTTATTCTCATAACCATTCACAAAATCGCTCCATTAATATTAATTTCATATACAATTAATTTTAATGGGTTTATTATTTTAATTATCCTTACTTCAATTATTGTAGGGGCCGCAGAAAGGCGGGCGTCACGCAGGGTTGTCAACCCGGCTGACATAAAGTGCCGATTGTTTAGAAAAAGTGGATGCCTTAACCTCTTTACTACCCCACGGGCTTCCTAAGGCCTGCAAGTGGGATCACTTTACCTTTATGAATGTATGTGTGAATGGTGTGTTTCGTCTTAATGTTGTGTTGTCTCGGAGAAGGTCCTGACATTGAGCTGATCCCTCATTCCATATCCTTATGTAGTTGAAAAGTATGTAAATATGTTATCCATTATTAATATCCTTCTACCCACAGCTCGTGTCACTGTAGGGCCCGGGTGCATGTGACACGTTAAAGTGCCTGTAAGGTGACAGATTAAACTACATTAATTGTGTATATTTATTGTTATTGTTGTTGTTATTATCATTATTATTATTATTATCATCATCATCACCATCTGGGGAAGAGTAAATCATAGTTATGCTAATGTCAGTTTTTGTATTATTTAGTTTTATTTCACGCCACTGATGAGTTACGACGTAGTAAACAAGTGATGGTGCAGCTAAATATTCTAACTAGTGGAACTCATTATACACAAGATACAAGTAAATTACAATTTCTTTCTTCCCGTCAGATAAACATCACGGAATATGAAATATTTCCTCTGAGGGCGGATCATATTTGTTCAACAAACACTACATCCGATCCAGACATTTGGATTGCTACTTTTTTTAAGTGAGCGGTTTCTCGCCATTCTGTCTCAACTCTAGTGAACTAACATCTTACGTTATTAGGTATATTAATTATTTCACTATGTTCCAAATATTACTAAAAATGTATTTTTTTACTAAATGCCACCACGTTGCCATTTCGACATTCTGGTATTCTCTCCTGGCATGGCGTAATTGTAATCCACTTCTGAGGTTAGGGCGCTTGGAAGGCGGAGTTAAGCTGTCATGATGATTTATTGTCTCATCACAATTTAGGAAAAGATCACAAGACTCTTCTATACTTTTGATACCACAGAACAGGACACGTCTATACTCTGAATCTTACATAATATCTACGACTAGAGCATGGAATTCACTTCCCAGTCATGTCAGGGACTGTCAATCACTACCATTATTTAAATACAAATTAACTGATGTAGTAGTTCGACACAATGAAAACATTAACTGCATAACAACTATATTCAGCATCTAGGAAGACTTACTTACTTAATTTTATTTTATATTATTCTAATTTTATTATACTCCATGTTTTTTGTTAGTATTAGCTAGTATTAGATCACATCACCATTGTCTTTTGCTTAAGTCTATATTTTAATAATACTCGTATCTTCAAATTGTAATAAATACGTAAGTTTTGCATAATTTTACTATTCGCTGATTGAGTGGAAGAGAAGACCTTATGGCCTTAACTCTACCAGCTAAAATAAAGCATTATTATAGGAGATAATGATGTAATGGTGCGCCAGGAGAGGTCTTAATCCTAAACATAATCAATATGTTAATGATGATAATGATGGCCATGGTCTAGTATTTTTAAGGAAAGATAGCATAATACGGGGTTTTATCAAAAAGAGGCGAACAGACAGGTGAGCTACATGATCTCTATGGGAAATCAGATTTAATAAAAACAGTTAAGTCTCATTGATTGCAATGGGCAGGGCATGTGGCAGGAATAAGAAGTGATAGATGGTCATAAAAACTTATTCTTGGAAAATAAATGGTTGGCCAAAAATGAGGAGGGAGAATAACATTAATATTATCTCAGACTGGTGAATTATATACAATTTTATTGAAGAAACATTAGTGGTCGTGAATCTTCGGGAGAAAATCCTATGTCAGGAAATAGTATAACGGATGAATGCAAAGTAAACAATATCGAACGAAATGAACAAAGACCCTTAAGAAGTTATATTTGAAAATAAAAATTTACGCCTAGACTGGGGGTTCGAATCCACAGTATCTAATTCTATACAGTAGTGTGCTCTTTCCAACGAAGGTATCTAGGCCTCCAATCTAAACTAGAATTTTTCTTTTATTTATACATTTTCCAGCAACGCCAAAGGCTGTGAACCATTCGACATGTCATCTGACGGTTTCTTATTTAGAAGAGTTCTAATGCAGATTTAACGTTACTATAAAAAGTCAGTAATGAATTTTCTTTGTTTTTATTTTATACATAACATCTCTCACTGAATGACAAATTATATTTGAAGAAAAAATGTATGCCTAGACTGGAGTTCAAATCTAGAATCTCTATTTGTATACACTAGTGCTCTTTCCAACTGATCTATCTAGGCCTCTAATCTAAATACGAATTTTTCTCTTATTTGTACAATTCCCGAGAGCGCCAAAGGCTATCCGTTGTTCGACACGCCATCTGATGGATTCTTATTTAGAATACATTTGATGGGAATTTAGCATTACTGTATAAAGCCAGTAAAGTGTTTTTGCTTAAGAAGGTTGGGGCATGTGATGAACATGAGGGATGGTAGATTAAAATAATATCTTCAACTGGGAACAACCTGGCAGAGCAAAGAGAAGTAGAGCAAGATCTAAATGGAAGAAAAATACGCTGAGGGGATGGATTTGGAATACGTAGAGAAATAAGTAGAGACTACAAATGGGAAAAAAGATCTGGAGCCACATAAATGCCTACCTATTTATCTAGATGAAACGGTAAACCTTTTAAATGATGTCACTAAAAGTTGAAATAGCAACAGATCATTAGATCCAGTGTTTCATGTGAACGATAATAAATTAATTTGAGGAATAAATTAAAATAACATACGAGAGCTTAAAATAGAAATCTAGATACTTCAAAATACGTTAGCAACTTACTTCAATATAATCGTTGTTTTAAAACAAATTTTGAAGTTTTGTAACAAAGGAAATAAAAGCTAGAAATTTTAGATATAAATAAATTAAAGAAGAGCAGTAAGTTAATAAATTCTCAATTGGATTTAAATGCATCACTTCTTTTAAATTTATATATAAAATAAATAATATGTTATACATTTTTCTTGTTTAATTTTTAGTGTTGCCTATTTATATTTGTTTATATGAATAAGAAAACTTATTTGTATTTGTGGTATAGGTCTGAAGAAGATACAGAGTGTGGAAACAGCTGTCATGGATATTCATTAAAATAAATATTTATAGAAATCAATAAAACTTTGTTACTAAATAAAGAATACGAATTTTCACAAGTAAACGCCTGATCAATTGATCACTTAATTTAAGGAAAAAACATTATATAATGGAAAAGGATAGTTAATGACAAATTAAATTAAAAAAAAAACTTGGTGAATTCAAATATCTAGGAACAATAAATGCAAACAGGAATGAGGTGCAGAAAGAAATTAAACATACTGTATACTCAATTCTGGAAATACATGCTATTATGCATCACAGCGAGGTAGGGTGCTGCCTTGTCACGCAGCGGACCCGGTTCGATCACCGGTCGGAACAGGTTTTCGGGGTTTTCCTCTCCTGTAAGACAAATGTCAGGAAAACTTCAAGGCCCAAACGGTCCCCGAAATCATATGGCCATCATCATCACCATCATCCTAATCATTATCATCATAATCCTTTACCGGTGGGGAAAACAACGGAAAGCTACCACACCACTATAATTCCCTAGTAAAGCTGCAAGCATAGCATGAAAATGCTATGATTGCAGTGAAAGACCTGGCTCCGGGCAGAATTACTATGGATGGATGCGTCGTCTCAACTTTCTCTGAAAATGATTTTAAAATATAAAAAAACTGTTTTTCTCCCAGTTATATGGTGCGAAACATGGACTCTAATTATTTAAAGGAGGAGAAAAGATTACGAATATTTGACAATAAGGATCTTTGGATAATTTTTGGACCAGGGTCGAACGGACGGGTGAATGGAGAGGAATACATAAGTGAGCTAAATGATCTTTATGGGAAACCAGAATTAATAAGAACAGGTAAGTCTCATAGACTTGCAATGAGGAATATATGGAGATTGAAAGAGGGGCATGGAAACTCCTTCTAGAAAAAACAGAGAAAAAGCGCTTAGTAGATACGTCAGAAATGAGGTGGCAGAATAACAATCATGATTTGAAGGAAGTAAATTACACAGGGAGTGATTGGAAAATATTCGCTCAGGATAATGATGTATGGAGATCTTATATCCGCGCGGGCATGAACATACGGGTTCAATAGTGCCAGTGAATTAGCTGTATTCAGTTATTTTCAAAGAACTACACCGTTGAGGCATGATATCGAACAAGTTTCGCAACCGTTTAATAATGTCTGCAGCTTTAAGAGTTATGACAGTGGTTTAGCCATGCAACTTGCAGGTAGGTGGCACTCATAGAGATACTTTGACACAATTTATAAGGTATAAATTAATAGCAAACAAACCTAATTACAAAAGTTGATACAGATCCAGGCAGAAGAAAGTGTCTCTGCGGGGGATATCCTGTTCTCACGGGTTAATATGACTCATGTATTGACAGTGATTGATAAAAACCCTTAGCTGTACCTGCGATACACTGTAACAGTCGATCGACTCGTTGGGTGTGAATACCATCGACCACCGTTCTTCGATCACAACACATTGGTGAGTCATATTAATGCTCTTTCTTACAATATTCCACTTCTTTAGCGAATTTCGAAGGATTTAGGCTGGGCTCAAGAAAGTGTTTTAAATTTTTCTCACATCATCCATCTTGTTCACTAACTGACACTATCCAACTCGTAGGTTCATGGCAGCGTGGACATACATCCACATTCTGAGCTAATGTTTTCAAATCATTCCCTCTATGTTTTACTTCCCTCAATTATGATTAATGCTATTCACCAACCTTATTCTTGGCCTACTTACTCGGCGCTTTCCCTCTACATTTCCTACTTTGAGTTTCCATGCCCAAATTGAATTTCATTCCCGATTTGTGCCACATGACCTGCCTATGAGACTTAAATGTTTGTCATTAGTCAATATTTAGTCTTGACAATGACAGCTTCGCTGTTGAAACATGTTGACTCTTTTAATTTTTAATTGGTGAATTGGGTACATTGACTACATGTTTTACAATTTTATCACCAAGAAGATAATTGATTTATTAAATTCATTAAGTGATTTTATTATATCTGGTTTCCTATGAAGGTCATGTAGCTCAATGTTATGAAGTCTTCTCCATTCACCTGTCTGTTCATCTCTCTTTGGTACAACTTTATTCTCAAATATTGGTAATCTTTTCTCCTCCCTTAAAGTACGAGTCCATGTTTCACATCAATATTATTATTATTATTATTATTATTATTATTATTATTATTATTATTATTATTATTATTATTATAAATAGGAATGAGGTGCACAAAGAAATTAAAGGTTCAATTGTGGAAATGCATGCAATTATGAATTACAGGAATTCTTGTCGTCCCAACGTCTCTCAAAAAATGTTAAACTGAAATTATATAAAACTGTTATTCTTCCAGTTATATTATATGGATGCGAAACATGAACTCTTACTTTAAGGGAAGAGAGAAGATTACGAGTATATGAGAATAAAGCTCTTAGGAAAAAGTTTGGACCAAAGAGAGAGTATATGAGAATAAAGCACTTAGGAAAAAGTTTGGACCAAAGAGAGATAAAGAGACGGCTAATGGAAAATACTTCGTAACACTCACCTACATAGCTTTATAGGAAATCGGGTATAATAAGAATAGTTAAGTCTCGTAGACTGCGATGAGCAGAACATGTGGCAAGAAATTGGGGAATGCTTGAGGGACATGGGAACTCCTTGTGGGAAATCCAGAGAGAAAGCGCCCTAGGTAGACCAAGAACGAGATGGAGAATACAATTACCCATGACTTGAAGTATGTAGATTAACAGGGGATGAATTGAAAGAATTAGCTCAGGATATGGATGTATTGAAAAGTTATGCCCGCGCAGCCATGAACCTATAGGTTCAATAGTACCATTTATTATTATTATTATTATTATTATTATTATTATTATTATTATTATTATTATTATTTGTGTGAATTCCTCATTATAATAGAAAAAAACATTGTTGCCAACATTAAATGTAATAATAATTATTTAAAAAGCTCATAACACAGACAGTTAGGTATGAGTTCATATAATTGCAATTTATTTATGGTTGTAGAATCATATAGTATGTTTTAATGAGCATTTAATATGTGTAAGAACTCGTTTTAGAATAAAATATATTGTTACTCTGGTAGATAATGAAGGTTAGTACAGTAGCTTGGGAAAACAACGGTACATTTTGTTTTGCAAGAATGAGAAGAACACATGAAGATCATTTAGATACATTCTAATCGCAGTCGTAGATATCCTTTTTCATTGTGTTCCAGTTTCTGAAATACTTTCATTGTACTATACATCCTGCAAAACACTTCTGCCATCCTTTGCATTATTCTATCAAATTCTAGTTATTTATGATGAATATAGGGTGTAACAAAAAAGTATGTCAAAAATTGGGTGAACCAATTCCTTGGCCTCCGTGCTCTCCTGACTGAACCCACTAGATTTTTATTTGTGGGGGCATTTGAAATCTCTTGTTTATGCATCTCCTGTTCAACACGTGGAAACTTTTCGTACTCGTATTCTGCCTGTCAATACGAAATTCTCCAGGTCTACATTAGCGCATCAGGGAGTTCATAGCCTGTAGTACTGTATCAGTAAATGATGTATTAAATTAATTCACAGAATGTTACCTACAGATAGGTTATTTTAAGATAATTGGACTATTATATTTATCATTCCTCTGATTGAAATTCCGCATTGTTTTGTCTTCGTTTTTGCCTTGCCTCCTTCAACTGCCTCTCGACATTAACACATTCGTCAGTCTCACAGCAAAAAAGTAGTACGTTTATTCACTAACAATGCATAAACCTACTGTCTCGGTAAAACTAACATCACATGATCAGTATATCCCACAGAAAAAAATTAAAATTCTAGGTCAGACAATATGGAAAATAGAGATGAGGACAAAATGCGATTTGCACCAATCGTGATTGAGGACATAATACGATATGAAACAAGCACTTGTTTTCCGCAAGGAAAAAATGCGTTTTCACACGATTTGACCATACAGCTCGATAGAGCGTATAAGAAACATAACGAAATGATATCAAACTCAACTTTGTCAAGGATTCGACATAATACGGTTTGAAACGACGCTCCTCATATTTATTTAAAAAACGTTTCCGAGAACAATTGAAAGATGAGAGTCTCAACTTACGGAAGACGGAGATGGCATGGCCTAGAGAGTTTGGTTCTTGAATACCGGCCTAAAAGTTGCAGTGTAAATTTCATGTACAAACAATAATTTATACTATAAATATAATAATAATAATAATAATAATAATAATAAATTAGAGAAAAAATGAATAATAAACAAAACATTATAGAAGTAATAGAGGAACGAAGATTGAAATGGTATGGACATCTGATGAGGATGGAGAATAATAGAATCCCAAGAATGATGCTGGATTGGAATGCTGAAGGCAGGAGGAGGAGGAGGGGGAAACCCAGGGAACAGGGGATGTATGAAGTGAGAAGAAACATGATCAGCAGAGACCTCAAAGAAGAAGATGCTGAGGATAGAAATCTATGGCGGAGCAAAATACATTTGGGCTGAAGGATAACTAGTGTAATGTAGAGAAAATCCTTAATAAAAATTAACAAAATAAATTGCACAAGATAATGAAGATTTAGAATAAATGACTAGAAAATTAATAGAAGAATATGATAAATGAGGACTCATTTTGAACACGAAGAAAACAAAACATTTATCAATTGGTGAACCAGAATAAAATTTAATTTTGGAGACTGAATGAACGATAAAATCTTGTAGTGAGATCACATATTTAGAAATAAAAATTTAAAAAAATAAAAATTGTGAAGCGGAAATAAGAAATAAAGGAAAATTTGCAGTTGCTCGCCTCAATGGAATATTGTGGGATATAAATATAAGTAATAAAATAAAATGAATATATATCATGCAATTGTTAAAAGTATCATTACTTATGGAGCAGAACTTTGGCCATTGACAACAAAAATAAATAAGTATCTTTTGGCAACGGAAATGGATTTTATATGAAGGGCAGAAAGAATTTCAAGAAGAGAAAAAAATAGAAACTCAGTTATAAGGGAGAAAATGAAGATTGAAAACACTATTTTAGATTATAGTAAAACTCAGCAATTAAGATGGTACGGACATATCCAGCGAATGGAAGAGGATCGACTACCAAAATATGTTTTGGAATGGAAACCTGAGGGAAGACGAGGCAAAGAAAGACCTAGAACCTGCTGGAGTCAGGGAATGTATTCATGAAGGAGAAACACCTACAACCAGAAGATTGGATCAACCGACAAAAATTGGCTATTAGGAATCGGACAACGTCAAAGACAGTAATCAACCGATGATCTATCTATCTAAAAGAAATATTGGCCTATAAATTAAACTAGAAACACCAATTAATAAATGTATGTCTGGTTAATGATCAGGCAAATGATTTTTCAATAAGTAAATTAATGTGATGCTCTCTAAAATCCGAAATATTAGGCCTATAAATTAAACTAGAAACACCAATTAATAAATATATCTTAGTCTGGTTAATGATCAGGCAAATTATTTTTCAATAAGTAAATTAATTTGATGCTCTGTAAAATCCGAAAAAAGTGGCACCTTAACTGTATATTAAGTATTATTAAAAATAGTGTTGGCCATGGAAGAAACCTATTTTGTGTGTTTATGGTTGAGTAAATTAATGAGAAAATAAATGTTACAGCGGCTTGGAATGCTGCGGAACCTTGGAGTGTTATGTTAATGGTAGAGGTGTCAAAGTGTATTGATAATTCAATAAGTTCACAATTTATTGTTATGAATGTCCCACGTCACATTCATGGTCTTGACGGTAACTCACACTACTGTCTTGTACAGCAGTTCGTCGATCACTGTAACTTGCTGCAATACCATCGTTTTATATTACTTCCAACTTTCTGATTGACTAGCTCACTTAATAACAAGGTCATGTGCTCTACCTTAAGACCAGAGACCTCCTCAATTGGCTCAATAATATTTTTTATTAATAATAATTCTCAAAACTGAAAATATATACAACTATTATTTTGCCAGTTCTATTACATGAATTCAAAACATGGACTCTTACTTTAAGGGAGGAAAGGAGATTACGAGTATTTGAGAATAGAGTTTTTAGGAAAATGTTTTAACCAAAGAGAGATGAACAGACAGGTGAATGGAGAAGACCAAATAACAGTGAATGGCATGGTCTTTATAGGAAGCCAGATCTCGTAGACTGCGATGGGCAGGACATGTGGCACGAATGGGGAATGGAAGACGTGCATGGATGCTTCTTATAGGAAAACCAGAGGGAAAACGCCCAGTTGGTAGACTATGAATGAAGTGAGAGAATACCTAACTATGGTTTGAGGGAAATAGATTATACAGGGGATGATTGGAAAAGTTAGAAATTGATAGGGATATATGGAGAGCTTATGTCCATGTTGCCATGGACCTACGAGTTCGATAGTGTCAGTGAGTTAGTTAATAATCCTCAATACAGTGGTTCTCCTTTAAAACAAAGTGATTTGTCGCCAGAGGATTCTGTCTAAAGCATCTTCTTTTCGAGCTTCTATGCTTCTCCTTACTCCATCTATCGAACGTTCTCTACACGTCTGCCTCTTCCTCTTCTTCCATTAGCTTTCCAATCAAGGATCTTCGTTGGTATTCTATCTTTTATACATTCTTATGAATTGTCCATACCATTTCAAACATTTTTCTTCTATTTTTTTTAAGTTGTATAATTTTCCTTATTGTGTTGTTACTGACTTTATCCCGTCTTGAAATTCTTGTCGATCGCCTCCAAAAATCAATTTCTACTGCTAAAAGCTTGTTGGCAAGTTATCTACTTACTGTCCAGGATTCGGAACTTATGTCCTACCCATCGCAGTGTACAAGACTTAACTGTTCTTATAATTTATTTTGGGAAAAAATAGGCATTAATATTTTACAATGAAATTACAATTTGTATTTTATTTTTGTAATTTCAGATTAATGGAGGATTATAAATCGGAGATGGACCAAGACTCCCCGAGCCAGCAGACTATGGTAAGCGGGAGCAGTTATGGAGGTGCCAGTTCATCTACCCTCAACACCAGTCTGTCTCCGTCCAACTCACCCACACTCCACAGCCTGCACCATCTGTACAGCCCGCGCCACCCATCCGCTTACGATCACCACCAATACGGAGACACCGACCCTCAAGTGGCTCAAATGTTGCCCAGTGTTCTCCCGGGTTCGAACCTCAACCACAGACTGACCCCTAACGAAGAGTGTCACTGGTTAACAAACGGTTCTCTCGTTGGAAGTCCCACTGGGAACTTGGGAGCGCCCCACCAACAAAACTTTCATCATTTAACTGCTAGCGAAGTGAATTTAGCAGGAAGTACTGCTGGACTTAAGGTTGGGGTGGGGCACCATCATGCTGGACATCATCATCACCATAATCATCACAGTCATCAGCAACAGCAGAAAGCCATCAAGGAACAAAGGATCAGACGACCGATGAACGCTTTCATGGTTTGGGCGAAAGTAGAGAGGAAGAAGTTGGCAGATGAAAATCCTGATCTTCACAACGCTGATCTCAGCAAAATGTTAGGTGAGTAACAGCAAAATTATATTCTGAAGTCGAATAGTAATCCTAAATTATTTTCATGCATATGAGATGATACCGAGGTTAGCTTTAATAAATGCATCCTTGTGCATGACCATTGGTTTAGCGTGAAACATCTATTACTCACCCAAGTAAAGTCTGCACGGCTAAAGAGGAAAGTGTGTTAGCGCTAGTGTCGCCAAACTACTTCTTTATAGAAAGGAGAATCTCTAAGCACATGAGAAATATAATTACATAGTTGTCAAATTAGACATTTAGTTGACGACTGCTGAAGGTTTCGGATAATTTAAAATCACAGTATTTGTCATCACTTTATTACCAGCCTCGCAGCCCAACACAGGGGACGGGAATTGCTAACAAGTAATGATTGTTTTTCAGGTCGTTATTCACATAGGCTTACTGCAGGAATTATTTGTACATTTTGATATTTTTTTTTAATTACTGTACACAATCATTTCCACTATAATCATCACAATAAGAATATGGCGCGAAATTTTGGATTTATGTTTTTTTTAGTAACTACGACTAAATTGTTCATTTGTCAGAATTCTGACGTTAGATTGGATTTTATACATTGAATTTATTTCACAGTTGAGAAAAGGGCAGTTAGATGAGAAAATGGGGAGTTAGGTGAGAAAGTGGCCAAGTTAGTGTACACAAGATTAGTTTACAATTCATTGGATAATATGTTTGGTGTATGCAACGTATTACTGGTGCACGGCGTAGCATAGATGGTTAAGGAAATACGCTACAGACCGGAAGGTCGAGGATCCGAGTACCGGTGGGGTCAGGATTTTTAAACTGGCCCCAAACCTTCTTGTGGCACCATGGCCCTGGGTCGACTCAGCCTCTAACAGAAATGAGTACAAACACTTGTTCTGGGGTAAGGCGGCCATCAAGTAGGGCTGATATCAAGTGCCAATTGTCTAGAAAAAGTGAGAGCCTTAACCTTTTACTGTCCCAAAGGTCTCCTATGGTCTCTAGTGGATTCACTTTATGCAACATATTTGTTTTAGGTTACGATTGGTCAAGTTACCGTACAACATATTGAGAGAATTTAATTCCTACCGAATATAGGCCTAGTTTAATAAAAAAAGACATCTTCGTCAAAATCACAACATGATATAATCGCATTTTGTCAGGATTTCGGTAAAGCAAAAGAAAAATCTCCCTTTTATAATAGATATTGGGAAGAAACCTTCTAAAAGAATTGTACAAGGTTGAGTTGGGGCAGACCTCATTTTATCTATTTTGACAGGGTTGAATTTTTTTAGAGTTCATTGAATGAATCTGGAATATATTTATTAAAAATATATTATTTTAAGTTTAATATGAAGGATATTTTGATGCACTCGAAAATTCGAAAAAATGCATAAAATTAACAAATATTATTTGATACGTTATGGCATCTGCATGTTAAAATCCCATCATGACATAATTACCATAACATACCAAATAATGGTTATAGTATTGAAAAAATATATTTTTCTCTCCCCTAAAAATTTGGTAAAATACAATTGTCATGTTGGAAATCTAGCGTTGTATATACTGCCGTCCGTAATTGGATTATTTCCGTAGATGGAAAACGAAAAAAGAATTCTGAATAATTGCGATCATCTTCCATGGAGAGTAAATGTTAATTTACAATTTTTTAACCCTTAAATTGGCAAAGCACTAATTTTTCGAGTTAGTTATTTGAATGTGGCGGACCGCACTGAAAACTATAACATACATAACTATTATTATTGGGTATATTATGTAATTCTACACACATTTCAGCAATTTCTACTCGTTCCTTTTCTTCTGCTTTATTAAAAATATTGAATAAAGTAAACCAATTGATGTATCTTATAGAATACATTAACAATTTAGGGGTTAAAAATTAAAGAATGGGAAATTAAGAAGAGAGGAGAAAGAGGATCTGCTACTACCTGGATACAGAAAGTGCATATGTCAATGGAAACATTTTGTGTAGTGGAGGATGATGTACAAGATAGAGACAAATGGCGTAACATCACAAACAGTGTAGAGTTCAGAAAAGTAATATCTAAATTTGTGTATTTTAGATGTCAATATTGTAGTCTATTTTATATTTTGTTGTTGTTCGATTGGAGACAAACCTCTGTATTGAGGAAAATTCTCGGAATCATCAATAAAAATCGGGGTGGGGCTGTGTCGTGGACACGGCCGTGTGTTTAAGTGAATACATATACATAACGGGTGATATAATACTGGTGTCGTATTAGATCCGTTCAGACGCCTTCATTATTTTATGTTCCCAGCACCGCTTCACTCTGTCATATGGTGTTTTATAGGGCCTATGTGTACCACTGGATTGCTCTTGAGGAGCCCTTTCCAACCGTATACGACCTCTGTATTTTGATTTGGCTTTTTGATCAGTACAGACCTACATTGTATTATTTATTCTAATGTTTTTTACTTTAACACCATATATATTCACTCTAACAATTTCACACTAATTTTTTTATGTACACAATCGATAGATCTTGACGAAGGCTGACGATTGAAACTCAAACGAACATCGTAACTTCTCCGAGTCAAAATTTATACTTAACGAAAATGATGTGACGCAGCGAAACGACCACAAAATGGCGGCGCTTCCCCCTCCACCGCGCGTGATGCGTAACAGTCCACACTCAACGTAACGAATTCTTTGATCCTTCATCTATCGAGTGATGTAATTAAATGGTGGATGTTGATGTATAATATGTGCTGTCAGCTGCAACACAAACTCTATCCCCCGATTTGTTGTTTCTCTTCAGTTTCCTGAATTGCCTCCCACTGTGAACGCAAATTTTAAAAGCCTTTCATTTTAATTAAAATTAAACATTATTCTTAAATTTTAAATGCATCAATACGATTTTGATGGGCATTTCACTCAAGCATGAAAGCTGCACTTCATGAATATGTAAATGTGTTTCACATATTTATTGCAAGAAGTTTTTCCTTTCTTCTGCCCACTTGATGTCTTGTACTTTACAATACTTTATTGATAGACTTATGTCCTTTATCTTATTCTCTTGATTTAAATAAAATTCTCTCGCAGACAACATTCTTTCCTAAGAAAGGGATTTTTTTTTTCAGTCATACATCACATCCATTTAAATAACTACCGTTACTATGGTAACGCAATAAATAGCTTTACGCTACCGGCAATTGTCAAGACATTTGACACTCGTCCAATCTCGTTCATTTGTTTAATGTAACTATAGAATATCCATTCGTACAATAATAGTAATGCTTTATGTGCCACTTGTCTTAATTTAGACGCCATATTTCAAAATTTATTACATATATAAATTACTCATTTATATTTTAAATTAAGTGCATAGAGTGTAACATTAAAAAGTATTTCCTTATGCATAAATCTAATTAAACGTATCAAATCTAAAGTAACTACTGGTGAACTTCAAGGAAATGATGTAACAATAACAAAAACTATTTTTTTTTGCGCGATAGTGCTTTTTGTCATACTTACAGCAATGGCGACCATAATTGAAAGTTCAACTTGCTACAGTTCGGGGTTGCCAACCTAAATAACTATACTGTAATAAAATAACTATACTGTAATATTACATATTACAAACCGCGTGTGGGAAGTAAAACCACTGCCCTCTATGTATACTACCGTATATATAAAAAATACCTAAAAGGTAGTGTTAATATACATTATTCGAAACAAATCACTGCATTTTAAATGAACTGAAGTTTATTTGAAACAATATATAAAATAATAAATACGTACTTGCCGCCATTTTATTACTAATTGATCTCACGGCCATCTGTAGTTTTAACTAAAACATTGCCCACACTTTTAATGTTAGTCAATTGTTTATAATGAACACAAATATTTCCAATAAAGATGTTATTATTTTACTATTATTTATTATTTTGAAAACACCATCGCGCAAAAAAATAATGTACAATGAAATTAAACATTTGCGTCGCTTCTGTAAAAAAAACACTTCCCAATCTCGCATCGTAAGGTACTATTATAACAATCAGTGACGCTTTAGTTCTTAGTTACTAGGCAACAAAACCTAGGCCTATATTTTATATTCTATCAAAACATAAAATACAGGTTGAATAATATGTAAAATGCACTTTAATTATGATTGATAATAACAATGTTTGATTTATCGTCTTTTTTTTTATAGCCGTCCTTACAACAATGTTTGTTAATTTCTCGTGTTTTTTCCCCCCAAAGCCTACATTACTCTTTCTCTAAACGCATCGTTTCCGCAATAAATACATTTAATTAAATATACTAAATACACAACATATACTAAAATAATCTGAACGTAGATAAAATATTGTAGACAACACGTTACAAAATTAGGTTTAGTAACTCGCTGCTCTTAGAAAATTCTCTTCGATCACGTTCTAACTTGAGCATCTCGTTACTCAACCTCTGATTTTGTAGTCGTCTGAGGGTCGGTTTCACCAACAGAGGTAACTGCATTACGCTAGTTTCCCCGTGTATAATGCATAGCATAAACTGCCATAATACAGTTACCTCTGTTGGTGAAACCGACCCTAAATAACTTTAGTTCTCCGCTGTGGTCTCGAGGTAGCGTCGCTGCCCAGTACGCAGCTGGAACGAGTTCGATAGCCGGTCCAGATACAGGGTGATTACAAATGATTGGAGCGATTTCATGATTTTATGGTAGCTGTAGTATTCGACATATTTTCACGAACTTTTACAGATACATAGAGCAACTTCCCAGGTTTTTTTTGAGATGTTACAGGTGCTCCATATGCTCCCCCTTGGTGATTCTGCAGATATCAAGTCTGTAATCAAGTTCGTCCCATACTCGACGTAACATGTCCCTATTAATTTGTTCAAAGGCATTGATTATGCGAGCTCGCAGTTCTGGTAAGTCTACTGGTAAAGGAGGCACAAACACTGAATCTTCCACATACCCCGAAACAAAAAAATCGCACGGCGTGAAATCGGGGGAGCGTGGAGGCCATGACAACAATTTCTGATCATTCTCTCCACTGCGACCGATCCATCGGTTTGGCAATCTCATGTTTAAAAATTCACGAACATCGTGATGGAAGTGTGGTGGAGCACCATCCTGCTGGTAGATGAAGGTCTCACTGTCGGTCGTCAGCTGCGGCATGAGCCAATTTCAGCATGTCCAGGTACACGTGTCCTGTAACGTTCTGCTCGCAGAAGAAAAAAGGGCCATAAACTTTGAACTGAGAAACCGCACAGAACACACTAACTTTTGGGGAGTCGCGAATGTGCTGCACATAAAACGCGGGGATTTTCTGTGCCCCAGATTCGCACATTGTGTTTGTTCACTTTGCCATTCACAAAGAATGTTGCTTGCTTCGTCACTGAAGACAAGTTTCTCACAAAAACCATCCTTATCCATAAACTGCTGCATTTGTGTACAAAATTCAAACCGACTCACTTTGTCAATGGGCGTAAGGGCTTGTAGAAATTGCAAGTGGTAAGGTTTATGCTTCAATCTTTTCCGCAAGATCTTCCAAACGGTCGGTTGTGGAATGTTCAGCTCTGCTCGCTTTTCGTGTTGATTTCTGTGGGCTACGTGTGAAACTCATCCGCACACTCTCAACCTTTTCTTCACTCACTGAAGGACGACCCGTTGATTTCCTTTTACAGAGGCATCCTGTAGCTTTAAATTGCGCATACCATCGCCGAATGGAGTTGGCACTCGGTGCATCTTTCTCGAACTTCGTTCTGAAGTGTCGTTGCACAGTTATCACAGATTGAGTTGAATGAAATTCAAGCACAGCATATGCTTTCTCCTCGCCTGTCGCCATCTTTGATAACTGCTGCGCTCTCTCGGTTTAAAGCTGAAACACGGCTGCGAGAGAAAACAAAAAAAAACCTTATGAGTTTTTATACATAACTTTAAAGTTCTGTGAAGATATGTCAAATAAGATCGCTACAATAAAATCATGAAATCGCTCCAATCATTTGTAATCACCGTGTATATTTCCTGGGATTTTCCCCTCGAACATCAGCTAGTCATCAAAATCATTGTGATATTCGCCATGTTTAATATGAATGTGTGTGTGAATGGTGTGTTTTGTCTTAATGTTGTGTTGTCTCGGAGGAGGCCCTGACATTGGGCTGATCACTCATTCGGGGAGACCCTCCATATCTCTGTGTAGTCAAAAAGCATGTATGTAGTTCACAGTTAAAATCCCTCTCCCGACAGGTTGTGTCACTGTAAGGCCCGGGTGGCGTGTGACACGTAAAAGTACCTATAAGGTATTGAGTTAATGGAATGCAATAAATCCAGTTAAACATATAAAATTTAAACTAACTATTGGTTAATTCTATTGTAACTGACATAACAACTGCAACAAAATAAAATAACATTTTAATTTATTTTGGCCTTCAGGTAGTAGGACACTACTTTTTTATATTTACGTGCAGTAAAAGCTCCTTATTCGGGGGGGGGGGTATGTTCCGTAAATATGCCGCGAATACAGAAATTGCGAATATGGAATGGTAATTTGTATGAGTATATAGGGAATATGTTCCAAGGTTACAGAATAAAATAAAAATTATCAAAATAAAATCAATTAATGAGAGATTTTGAACCATTTCTATTCATTGTTAGTGTCAGGTTTAGATAAGGACTTAGAGAACTTTGTAATTTTTTCCTGTTTTGCAGCTTTTAAAAGGCCTTTCAATTAAGATTGATATTCAGCTGTGAATTCTGCGATATAATTCCTTATTTTGTCTTCGGATATCTTGATTCATTAACGTTGAAACAACGTGATATAGACGCAAACGACTCGCCAACGCGTACAAACGGCCAAGCATTTCTGTTTTTACTTTAAGCAGCAACACTACTTTTTTTTCGCTTCGGAACTAATTTTCTTTCCTTTTACTCGACATTATAAATTTGCAACAAACTAGAAGAGAGACGCGTTATTCAATCAAAATTATTGTAACGAATGATAAGTTCAAACAATAAAACACCGATCGTGGCGAAGATGGCATTTATCAACGGACATAGCGGCACGTGAAATACTGCGGCGTTCGCTTTTAACAACGAACTTTAGGCTAGTGACAATAAGGTTTGTTTTACTTTAATATTAATTTGTCCATTTGGTTTGAATCACTATTTGTAAAAGCCGCCTTGGCACGTGCCTGCAGTAAAATGTTGCCGATGCGTTAATAAAGGATATTAATCCTTCTAATATACCGACAGGATCCGCGAATACATATTTTTTTAGCCGCGAATACAGGAACTATGTCGCAATTTTTTAATCCCCGAATAATGAAAACGCGAATAAGGAGCGTTTACTGTATAGGCTTAAATCACTTTAACAGAAATTCTGGAGTTTCTATCTTAAATAATCAGAGCAAAATTTACGGTTTTATATTGGTAACTGACGTAACTGTAGAATGACATGTTTTACAGGGTGGAACTAAAATAATAATCTCTGTGAAGTTTTAAATTTTATTTCAACAAGCAACTCAAAATCGGCCAAGTAGTTCTTGAGTCCATAAATGACAGACTCGCAGACGCTTATTTTAAGATATAAAGATTGCAGAAACCATCATCATCCGGTATCATGGCAGCTGCCGCCGTCTTCCGGAAACCAAACGCCATTCCTCTCTATCCATCCATTTATCTTCCTCCATTCCTCTGATATTCATAGCTACTTGTACCCCTTCTATCCAAGTTTTCTTCGGTCTTCCTCTCTTCCTCCTTTCCATTGGGATCCATTCCATAACAATTTTTGGCAGTCTTTGCTCTGGTATTCGTTTGACATGACCATACCACTGCAATCTTTTCTTTTCTATGATGTCTATGATGTCCGGCTCCTCTTGTACACCCATAATTTCCCTTATTTCTTTATTTCGTATTCTATCCATTCTAGATTTTCCAGCTGATCTTCTTAAAACAACCATTTCTGTACTTAAAATTCTTTTCATTTCCCTGGTAGGAATTTGACAGACTTCAGCACCATATGTTTGCAGAAACCAATAACTAATTTAATTTTCGGCCGCCAGGTTGCAAATTATTTACTGGATATGTTGATAAATGTTTAATTTGGTTTTGCACCTGGATGTAATTGACATGATCTTCTGTCAATGCTTACAGATAACATAAACAGTAGCTTATGGATCATATATCAAATTTTGAAAAGTGAAACAGAAATAAGGCTGTAAACTTTATAGGAAATGTATTGGCGTAACGTGCGGGCATACTCAGTCTCAAAAACTTGCCATCTGCCGCTGATAAATTGAACTACTCGTAAAACTCAATTTGTTGCAGCAGATAATTCATAGCGCTAATCATCAACTACACAGCTAACAAAACACTACGGAAACTGCCATCATGTAAATTAATACATCTATTAATTTACAGAATTAATTATTCAAATATTACATTTTTATATTTAGATTTTTTTTCATTACTCACGGCGTGCTATTATTCATTACAGAGACTCTTGACATCTCTATTCCTTTAAAAAAAGTTAAACTGAAAATATATAAAACTATTATTCTACCAGTTGTACTATACGGTAGCGAAATATGTGCTTTCATTTTAAGGGAGAAGAAAAGTTTACGAGAATTTGAGAATAACGTTCTTAGGAAAATGTTTGGAGCAAGAGAGACGAGCAGACAGGAGAATGGAGAAGACTACAATATAGTTAGCTACCGTTGTGATCTTGAGGAAGCGTGCTGCCTTGTCACACAGCGGGCCCGGGTTCGATTCCCGGTCGGAACAAGCTTCGTGGGTGAGGTTCTTTTCCGGGGGTTTTCCTCACCTGTAAGACAAATATCAGGTAGCTTTAGGGCCCAAAATGTCTCCGAACATCATCATCATCATTATTATCATCTTTCACCGGTATGGAAAGCAACGGTAAGCTACCACACCTATAATTCCGTAGTAAAGCTGCAAAGCATAGCATCAAATGATTGCAGTGAAAGACTTGCCCTCGGGCGGAACACTATAGATAGACATGACCTTTAAGGGAAACCAGATATAATGAGAAGACTTTTAGGTCTCATAGACTGCGATGGGTAGTACATGTGGCACTAATAGGGAATGAAAGAAGGGCATGGAATCTTATTTTACGAAAACCAGAGGTAAAGCGTCCACTTGGTTGGCCAAGAACGAGGTGGGAGAATAACTTTAAACATAATTTGAGGGAAGTAGATTGTACAGGAAATGAAAGGAAAATATTAGCTCAGGATAGGGATGTACGGAGAGCTTATGTCCGCGCAGTCATGCACCTATAGGTTCGATAGTGCCAATGAATTAGTTATAGAAAGAGGATAAAATTATGGAAAATGAGTGATGAAGAATGAAGGGAATAATTATGAATGATGATCGAGAATATAAAAAAGAGTATGCAGGCTGCACTCCAGGGAAAATAAGTACCTCGTACTTTACGAGCACCGTAAAATGATCCTGCCGCGCCTTATACGAGCGAGTCAGGAGTTGAGATTGGCTAGGTCAGTGTTTCTGCTCTCAGAGGACCATGACCTCACATTCACTGACTTACTTATCCTATTCGTCACCAAATGTGTCAGCTAAGTTAAGAAATTTCATATAAAGCACAAAACGCCCTTAATATTACTCGTGTATTATTATTGTTAATTACTTGTTATATACAGATATTCAAAGTTTACACATATTTCTGTGCCCAAAGTTTTATTTTCTTCATTACAGCTCTTATATCTTGCATCCATGAGTTTCGGGGTCTTCCTTTCTTTCTTTTTTCAGATGGACACCATTCATATGATTTTCTGGTTTTCTGGGTAACCTTTCTTTTTGCAATCGTCGTAAATGCCCATAATTATTTAACTGTTTATATCATATTATTAGTATATATTCAAATGTATGTATGTATGTATATATCCGTACGTCCCGCAGGAATGCGGTGTTACCTAACGTGACTTGGAGCCTGTACAACAACCTAGGGAGCAGGATGGGAGTCAACGGAGGACGTAAACCCTCTTCGCGGCCATGGGTCGAACCTACAAAAATAATGGCGGTATGAGTCATGAGAGAAGTACTTGATGTATCAGGCTAGGAGGAAGACCTATATCAAACTAAACTACATAACACCGTAGAGTAGCTAGCTATACATTGAATCCATTCATTCCATTGAACGATGGGAAGCGAAATATACATATGTTTCTGTAAGAGCGTGTAAAAATTAAACAGGACATGGGGATGCTCCACTGAACAATTTGAGATAGGGAACCTAGGGTGCGGGAAGCCAGCTTAATGAGAACTCGAAGTAAACTTGTCTTTTATATTATTGTCTACTCCAGGGCTGTTGATAAGTGCTCACAACTCTATGTCAGATACTGTAGGCTGACAATGTAAGACACTGTTGCTCACTTGTCAGTTGTGTTGTTTCATTGGATGTGCATCAGTATATGGGTAGGAAGGGGGTCCGCATTTTCACACCTAGAGAGCACTTATTAACAACCCTGATCTAGTCTTAAACTATTTACAATATTTATTAATTAACTGCAATTACCATCTTTGATACAATTAACGTACCATTTTGTATCTTACAACGGTTGCTCAAACTGATGGCCACAAACCTCAATGCAAGCATGACATCAGCATACAAGATTCTGCCGCAGCCTGGTGGTGTTCTAAACACATAACAGGCAGCTACAATCCTGGCAACTAATTCCATGGCCGTTTTCACTTGAGACTCAAACACGTAACTTTAGATTCCTCATAGGAAATAATCAAGGGAGTCAGTGAGATCACATTCTGCATCATTACTTCCTAGTCATCAGGCTGTTCATTGCAGGAACTGAAGGATGCAGTACATGCAAATAAAGCTACTGTATGTACGTTAGTTGTAAATCAGTTGGAAAACAGTAATGCTAGACAATGTGATAGACAAATTTACTTACGTATTTCTTTAAGCTGGCTTCTCGGTCCCTAGATTCCCTATCTCAAATTGTTCAGTGGAGCATCTTCTATGTCCTGTTTAATTTTTTGCACGCTCTTACAGAATCGCCATGTATCTCTGAAGATCGCAGTGCTACGATAGTTTATCCCCCAGTAAATAAATACAACAAATAAGGCATTAATGATCATCTTTAGTTCAACATCCCTTCGTCCCTGTTCCTTGCCACAACCGATTAAATTTCTAACTCCAATATTGCTCTGGCATCTTCCTTTACATCGTCCTTCCACCTGATTTCGGTCTTCCTCACCGCCTGTATTCTCCTGGTCCAGATCGAAGAACTCTGATCTTGATTCCCCATTCTTATTAAAGTCCAGTCAATCTCGAATGACCCATTTTGTATGAATGTAGTTATATTAGGTTCCCCGAAAATTCATATAGTTCCTGATTATAACGGACTCTCCATTCGTTGTTCACTGTAATTGGTCCATACATAGTCATGAAAATTTTCCTCTCAAAGATATTTAATCCATTTCTAACCTTCTTGTTTAAGGTCAATCTTTCTTAAGCATATGTGAGGACCGGTCAGTTGAGGGTATTATGTATAATAATTTTACTTTGGAAAGTTCATAATTCAGATATGAAATGTTTTTCAAGTATATATTAGCACTTATTAGCAGGGAAAATTTTATTTCCAATTTCAGAACACTTATTATCATTGTCTTGATTAATCATGGAACCTCAATAACTGAAGTTAATAACTCGATCAAATTTGTAATTTTGCATCTCCAATTGAACACCTGCGTTACGGACAACTGTTGTATTTGAGATCATTATTTTATAATAAGAAGTTTAATGACCTATGGAGCAGAAACGTGGACCATAAATCCCAAATTTAAGTAAAAATTTAAATCTACAGAGATGTATTTTTTAAGAAGATCTGCACGTTGTTCTAAATTAGATATGATCAGAAGCAGTATTATCCGAGAAAAATGAAGTTTAACGAAACAATTATACAATTTATGGGAAATAGATAATTACAAATGTTTGGACATGTGAAGAGGATGAATGAAAATAGATTAGTTTGAAGTGAATTCCAAATCGGTGGAAAAGTAGATGGAGACCTAAGAAGACATGGATAGAGGGAATTATGCATTTTATGAAGGACGGGGCTCTGCAGGATGGTGACTGGAAGGATAGAGATGAATGGAGGAAGAGAACATTTAATAATGGGCACAGGACGATGTTATATACTTGTTTTTTTTTTTTTTCGTTTACTTGTAATCCCATCATTTTTGTCGAACCCACCAGGAATTAAATGCTTCAACGAATACTATACATGTTCTTGCGACGATTGTCAATGCCATCCACCTTGGCCACAAGTTAGACATATTTATATTGGGATGTAGTGTCACTACAGGAAAGCCTATAGACTCCTTCATGAAGTAAAGTAGCATTGATTATTGGAAGTGAGTGTACAGAAGTTAAGCGTCATGTTATTGCTCGCATAACGATAACTGGTGCAGCAAATTCACGATGCATGCTTTCTGAGTTATGCATGCGCCTTCACTCACTCTAGCAAAACACTAACTTGCAATAACCATTCATCCCAGAAAAATCAAGCTTCCAGGTTATTACACTAACTTTGTATCACGTGGTCTTTGCCTAGCACACACACACACAGAAGTGTTTCATCGAGCGAGATGCTTCAAACGGTAATCTTTCAGATTCTACAAGGAAACTGTCACCCATTCCATGCCCAAATCTACCTTGAAAATTCATACAGAGAAGCGTTGTGATATACCAAGGCTGTGTTCAAAAAATGTATTTATTTATTTATACTTACTCACTGGCACTATCGAATCCGTAGGTTCATGGCCGCGCGGAAATAAGCTCTCCATACATCCCTATCCTGAGCTAATGCTTTCCAATCAGTCCCTGTATAATCTACTTCCCTCAAATCATAGTTAAGGTTATTCTCCCACCTCATTCTTGGTCTTCCAACTGGGCGTTTTCCCTCTGGCTTTCCTACAAGAAGCTTCCATGCAAGTCTTTCATTTCCCATACGTGCATGTCCTGCCCATCGCATTCTATGAGACTTAACTGGTTATTTATTTTTAATAGCTATATTTTACTTGGCAGAATTAAGGCCTTAAGACCTTGCCTATCACTCAACCACATTAAAAAATACAAAAATTATTCCCAAATCTAAATTACAATAAAAACAAATATTACATGGTATAATAATATTACAAAATATTTTGATTAATCTAGATTTAAGGAATGAAATGTAAAATATACAAGATAGAAAAATGAAAAAAAAAGCTATTAATTATATAATTGTATAAATTTAGTTCTCAAGAAAAATGAATTAATTAACAACACAAACATCTGCCGCTTTAACTGCAATGAACTAAAATCCAGCGCCATATATCTCATTTAAAGTATAGGGAGATGATACAACACCTGAATTAATGCATTAGGCAGTCCACACTACCTGCAATCCGCGCCTTGTCCCCCTCATTTTACTCCGCTCTTACTCATTCAGGGAGGCCATCTGATCCGTGCAATGTGTTGGCATTGCTGGATTCTGGCTTCGATTTCTATCCCTTGCAGTTAAAAATGGAAGATTTTTTGGACACGGTCTTATTACATCACAACGTTTCTCTGGGAGAAATTTGAAGTTAGGTTTCGGCATGCAATGGTTGACAGTTCCCTTGTTAGTTGGGGGATATTGGGAACAAATCTCGGTGCCGATCAACATGGCTAAGATGTTTTTTCTTAGTTTTTCTCTCATTCTAGTATAATGCTGGATTGGAATTTTATTAGCAGAACCTATTTCGTCTCGTCGTGGTGGACAGCTTTTTGTGTACAATGACCCCAAGAGCTATGACGGCGGTAACATTGCTGCCGAAAGTGTTACCCATCCCGGACATCTAGGCCCAGCCATCCACCCCTTGGGATGCCTCGGTCGTCTTGACCATACTCCAAGTCCTAGTTCTAGTCCTCCCTATCCTATGTTCGCGTCCACGTTCAAGTTCTCGGTCCTTAAACCAACACCCCAGGGAGAGAGTGTTGGAGTTCGCAGTTCTGGAATTGCTGAGCTACATAGTACATCAGGTCGCTCAATCCTGATGACCCCACAGTTGGTCCACGGGCTCCATGAGCCTAACCGGGAGGACTGCTGTCGCAGATCCACCGACCATTCCCCTGTTCTGCCTCCAGGGACGTGTCCTGCAGCCGTTGTGAGACCGGCTAGGGCTACAAGCCCAACAGTGTGAGACTTTTAGTACATCCAGGCGCTCATCTCCTGGCGACCCCACAGTTTGTCGACGGGCCCGTAGGCCAAGCCAGGAACCAGTACAGTAGCTCCCCGCTGGACTGGTCCGAGCCGAGCCCTGGTGTGCCCCCAGGGACGCCTTCTGCAGCTGTTGTGGGCCAGCACGGAGCTCGCAAGCTCCAACAGATGAGCAACTAGTACGACAAGGCGCTCAACTCTTGCCTACCCCACTAATGGTTCACGAGTCCCTTGGACTTAACCGGGAGGACTGTCTAGCAGATCCACCGATTTTTCCCCCAGTGCACCAGCTGGGGACGTGTTTGGTTGCTGAAGTGGGTCCAGCCTGAGCATTAGTACGTCAGGTCGCTCAACTCCTGACGACCTCACAGATTGTCCTTGGGTCACTCGGTTCCAGAGTCGGCGCTAAGTTTCACAGACCAAAAGACCGCGCTTTCTCCTTTCCCGAGCTTATTGACCTGGTGGTAATTCCCAGCATTACGCCCGGTATTGTCCCATCCAGCCCGTTCGCAAGACTAGGTCTAGTCGTGTAGCTGCTGTGAGGCAGCCCACTGAGCAATGTAGGCATCCAGGGAGCTCATCTCCCATGGTGCCCCCACAGATGGTCTCAGGTTCAATGAACCAGGAGATAGGGGGGCACGAACCCCTAGTCTCCCACCGCCACGCCAACAGCGGCACATGCCCCCGCTGTGGGCCGGGATAGTTCAAGGTTTGACAGCCATCCCGGACAGGTCAAAAGTGAAAAACCTAACTAAAAAGCACCTTGGTCGAAAGAGTAAAGATATTTTATCGTAAAAATACAACTGTCAAGAAACGCGGACATGTGTTCCACTGGGGTAAACATTTTCGGAGATAAAGTAGTCTCTCATAGGGATCTCCACGCGGGGACTACTTCAGGGAATCCATGTGAAAACCTTAATAAATGGGGAGTGAAGAAAGACATGGAAGAACACCAGTGGCAAATCCTCCAGTAGGTAGACCCAGAATGAGGTGGGAGAATAACATTAACCACGATTTGAGGAAGATGAATTATGCACGGGATGATTGGAAAACATCAGCTCAGGATAGGATGTACGGAGAGCTTATTTCGGCGCTGCCATGAACATACGGGTTCTATAATGCCAATGAATTAATTTAATAATAATAATAATAATAATAATAATAATAATAATAATAATAATAATTCTTTATTAATAATTTCTCTACAATACACTAGTTTTCCTACAACCCATTGTTAATTTTACTCCTCCGTAAAAACCCCTATTCTCTGCACACTCTCTGTTAATCCTCTCGACACCATACTCCTGTGCACTAATTTGAATCCAATGTTCTTTTAATCTCCCATTTCATCTGTTGCCCTCCGCTTCAAAATTTAATATCACCTTAGTTATTCTGTGGTCTGATATCCCCTTTACGTGGCCAAACCATTTCACTCTTCTTCTTTCTTCAATAACTTTTAGAACATCTGTTTGAACGTCCATTATTTCTCTGTTTTTGGAATTTATAATTTTGTCTCTTCTTGAATTTGTAGAAGCTCTTCTCCAGAAGAATTCCATCTGTATGTTTACTCTCTGCTTATTGTCCACGTTTCCGCATCATACAATAGTATACTCTCAATCAATGAACTATAAATAAGTTTTTAACTTGATAAAAATATTTCTACTATACATTCTCGAATTTAAAATTAGAGTTTTTCCCCCCTTCTTGACTTACTCTTTTGCATATCTCAGAATTGATTGTTCCTTATAATAATAATAATAATAATAATAATAATAATAATAATAACAATAATAATAATAATGTTGAAAAAATATTAGGAAAAATAGAAGAAAAAATGGTTGAGGTATAGACATCTCATAAGAATGGAACAAGAGAGAATATCAAAGAAGATCCTTAATTGGAAAGTTAATGGAAGAAGTGGAAGAGGCAGGCCTAGAGAACGATGGATGGAGTGAAGAGAAGTATGGAAGCTAGAGATTTGAGGGAAGAAGATGCTTTAGACAGGAATCTCTGGCGACAAATCACTTTGGGTTGAAGGAGAAACACTGTATTGTGAAATATTCCTAATAAAATTTAATAATAACGATAATAATAATAATAATAATAATAATAATAATTTTATTTAAGAATATTCCACAATACAGTGACTATACAAATAATGCCAAATAACCTTTATCAAAACAGCTGCTTCATTATAAACCTCTAGGCCGAAGAAATGTAGGAAGAGCAAAACGTCGTTGGAAAGAAGACCTGCATCTGCAACATATAGTGCACCGGGGAGCGGAACGGGCAAACAGGCCCATACCTTGAAGAAGAAGAAGAAGAAGAAAAATAAGAAGAAGATAATAATACATTTATTTTACCCCGTACAGTAGAGACCATCGACCGCGGTGGACTAGTGGTTATGCTCCTTGCCTCTGGTCCCGAGGGTCACGGATTCAAACCCGGCCGGGGTCGATGGATCTTTTTAGGATGGAAAAATCCAAGGAGCAAGTCCTCCGGGAGGGACTTTAAGCCGTGGATCCCGAGTCTGAAGATTTTCAGGCTCATAAAAGATCTTTAAGCCTGAATGAAAAGGCCTCTAAGCAAAATTTGCCGAATTTTCCCGTCCTAGTACTACCTTGGTTTCCTAGATGTCAGTATGAGGCGGAACGCTGACCATGGACCACTCAAATGACATCTATACGAAAATAAGTGTAACTAAATTAATATGGTTCAATTCTTCCCTGTAGGGGGAGAGCGCCTAAATCTCTGTTAAGGACAAACATGGACTTACAAGTTACAAGAAGACAGTAGAGACCATAAAGTAACATAACATAATATATTACATATACCAGGAAACTGGGACTATAAATTGGAGTTGCTCAGTAATTTGTTTAGTTCATGCAGCTCCTGTGTGGAGGCCCTTTTTTTATTTATACATTGCAATGAACGTGTAAAAGTATTAAACATTGAGAAGTCGAATAACAATGGGAGCAACTGCGAGTTCAGTGAATGTAAGCTGTAGGTGTATTGAACATGCTGTAGGAGCCTCTTGTAAAACTGAAGACAGGTGGTGAGCACATCAAGGAAGTGTTTCTTGATAAGTCATCAAATTCGTAACGATCCGAACATCCACCCAACCACTCACACACAACTGACCTTCACCAAAGTCAAATTCACCACCTGATTAGTCTTGTAATCACCATCTACCACTTTACAACAACCTAATATTTTCACACTTACTCTCAGAGTCCAGGGAGTTGATGCCAGAAGGAAGGAAAATATATAGATTAAAATGTTAATGATAAGGAATAGGTTAAAAGTTTTCAAATATTCAATTTATTTCACGGCCCTATTTGGCCATAGAAATTCGTTTTAAAATAATGGGAATGAATAGCTAATGGCAAATGATGGATGTTTTAAAGAAGTGGCTGAACTCAAATACTTAGAAACAATAATAGGTCTAATAACAAAAGATGAACAAAGAAATTAAATATAGGCTCAATTCTGGAAATTAATGCTATTATTCATTATAGGGACTCTTGTCCTAACTAATCTAAAAATATTAAACTGAAAAAAATGAATGTTATTCTTCCAATTAAATATATTATACGGATGCGAAACAGACTCTTACCTTAAGGGAGGAGAAAATATTACGAGTATTTGAGAATAAAGTTGTTAGGAAAATTAGGAAAGGATTCTCCGTTATAGAGATCAATGGATTGAACACCTAGAAAGAATGAGCTACAGTCGTATTCCTAGAAGATCCTCGCCTATAAACCTAAAGGAAGTAGAGATTTGGCGGAAACGTTGGTTGAGAATATGTGAAGCCGGAAAGACTTAAGACGCTAATTCCTGATTGAAGAAGAAGAAGAATTTTTTTTTATCGAAGAGAGATGAATAGACAGCAAATGGAGCTACATGATCTTTATAGGAAGCCAGATATAATAAGAACAATTAAGTCTCGTAAACTGCGACGGCAGGACATGTGACTCGAATGGATAATGAAAGAATTACATAAAAAATACTTATAGGAAAACCAGAGGAAGAACGCCCAGGTAGTAGACCAAGAATGAGGTGAGAGAATAACATTAAGCATGATTTGTAAGAAGCAGACTATACAGGGGATGATTGGAATATATTAATTCAGGATAGGGATATATGGAGAGCTAATGTTCGCTCGGACATAAACCTATAGGTTCGATAGTGCAAGTAAATTACTTACTTAATTATGACCAACAGAGCTCTGTTGCTTTTCAAAAAATGTGATCTAACAAAGGTAAATGGTATCGGAGAACAGAGAAAATCAATACTGTATCAAACTTGTGGTTCTGCGATCACTGTTGGAAGAGTTATAAAGGCTGCAGTCTGTGAGGTTACTTTGTCCATAAAACCACATGACGTCACACCTTTAAACTCAACTTTATCGTTGCACATGAGTCGTAAAATGTTGTAATTAGACGTGATCGAAAAAATCCAATATTTATTATTTCAAACCACTAGAGAAGCCAGTTTAACTGAAAATATGTGAAACTGTTATTCTCCCAGTTATATTATATGGATATAAACCATGGACTCTTACTTTAAGGGAGGGAAGAAGATTGCGAGTATTTGAGATTAAAGTTCTTAGGAAAATGTTGGGCCAAAAGAGATGAACAGACCGATGAATGGAGAAAACTAAATTATAGTTACATAGATGGTATGCATAGGAAGCCAGATATAATAAGAAAAGTTAAGTCTCGTAAACTACGATTGGGAGGACATGTGGCATGAATGGGGAATGAAAGAGGTGCATGAAAGCTTCTTGTAGGAAAATCAGAGGGAAAACGCCCAGTTGGTAGACGAACAATGAGGTGGGAAATAACATCATTCATGATTTGAGGGAAGTAGATTATACAGGGATGATTGGAGAACACTTACCTCAGGATAGGGATGTATGGAGAGCTTATGTCCTCGCGGCCATGAATCTATGGGTTCAATAGAGCCAGTGAGTTAATCTAAAACATTTTAAGATTTTACTATTTTTTTTAGCTGACCCCGAGAGCTATGCCGGCGCGGCGGTAGCATTGTTTCTGAATGGGTTACCTATGCCTTACAAATGGAAGGCAATAAGTCAACATGTACTCTCATAATAAGGGGAATCTACATCAAAAGTCCATATACATTAGTGGCAAATTAGGGTGAGAAAATAGGCAAGTTAGTATTTTTTGAGCAAGTTGGGGTAAGAAAATGGGCGAGTTAGTTTACACCAGATTAATTTAGGGTTCACTTTATTTAACATGTGTAGCAAATAACACTATGAGGTTTCTTTTTATTATTAATGAGTTGGATATTTTGACTCAAAAATCCAACCCAAAATACCCAACTCATTAATATAATTAAAAGAAACCTCATAGTGTTATTTCCTACATAAATATATTAAATAAAGTTGACTATTCAAGTCGTAAGAAAAAGAAATAAAATACGAACTGTTAACAAGATGGCGGTATCAAACATTCAAGAATTTGACATATTTTTTTTTTGGAAACTAAAACAGAAATGAAAAGATATTTAAAATTAAAAGAAATAGATAAATCGCTGGCGATATTAAATTCATTAATAGATGTTTGGAATTGAAAATTACACCAAAATTTGTTAGAAAAATGATCAAAAGCAATAAACATTTTTTTCGGGGGGAAAAAAAGTATCCAACTCATTAATAATCATCGTTCACTTGTTTGTTAGTTGGTTTTGTGATATGTTAGCTACACTTTCTGAGAAATGACTAACACATATTTTACATTGTAAATGTGGTGATTTTAGGTCATTTTGAGCTCAACTTCTCACTTCATTTTAAAGCGTTTCTCGTTTTTTTAAATCAACATATAGATTTCTCTCAGGTAATTAACAATAAATTGTGTGTTTATCAGTTTACTCATTTGAATTTACGTAGGTAATACAACAAGAACAATTAAGTCTCGTAGATTGCGATGTACAGGATATGTGGCAGGAATGAGGAATTAAAGAGGGGAATGGCAGCTTCTTGTAGGAAAATCAGGATGATAACGCCCTGTTGGCAGACCAAGAATGAGGTGGGAGAATAATATTAACAATGACCTGAGGAAGGTAGATTATGAGAATGATTGGAAAACATTAGCTAGGATAGGGATGTGTGGAGAGCTTATGTCCGCGCGGCCATGAACTTACGGGTTCGATAGTGCCACTGGGTTAGTTAGTTAGTTAATAGGTGGTACGGTGGTACAGAATTCTCGTAAAAATGTATGAAGGATCTGGATGAGTTAACCATAATTTACTTCTCGGGAAATGGCTTCCAGTCGGCTTGTCTGGAAAAATTAATTTACGTTATCTCTAATACTTAACTAAGCTTCATATTCTTGCAACATTAACGTTATATATTTTAAAACGTAAGACGACTATTCTAGCAATAAACTTAGTTGAGTATATGGAGGTTAGCTGCACTACATAATACGAAGCAAAAGATGACTAGCAAAAAAAGATGAGTGCCCCATGTTCAGCGGAACTGCCTCAATAGATCGTCGAGGTCATCCAACTCAGTAAGTTGTCGCGATTTTCTTTAGTCACTTAGGGCAACCATTGCTTTAATAGAGGTCATATGCAAATATTACCCCCAGGGTGCTACTGTCTCACTGTTTTGCTTGCTATGTTATACAAATAACTTTATGAGCCTAACACAGTCCGTCACGCAGAAACTGTGTAAATTAAGCGAATTTTTCAACAAGTGGAATGTATGGTACCATTCTGTTGGTTTACGGAATGTACAGAATGCGGCGTAAGTCAGTTTACCACTGCACATGGTTAAAAAGGGGGAAAAAAAATCAGATTGGTTGAAACTAGGGTTTGAATACGGGACCTTCAGAATATAATCTCAAACACTACTAAGCAGTATTTCTTTCATATTTAAATGGGGAATTGGTCTTCAATAAAATATTAAGAATATAAAATTAGTATCTGATAAAACAGTCGTTCTGAACTAAAATAAAGTTCTGTTATAAAACTTCGTCAAGTAGTTAAAATATGAAGGCCTTTCAAAACAATGTTTCATCTTCTGTATTTTAACTGATACTAATGTGTTTTTTTTTCAAATGCCCCAGGTTATCTTTCGACATTCCTGGTTTCTTTCCTGCCATGACGTACTTGTAACCCACTTCTGAGGTTGGGGCGCCTGGAAGGCGGGGTTACGTTGCCCCGATGATATGATGGGTGATGATGATGATAGTGGTGCGCCAGGAGAGTCCCTAATCCTAAGCTTAAACTAAGATGATTATGAATGATGATGATTGCGATGGCCATATGATTTCGGGGACCGTTTGGGCCTTAAAGTTTTCCTGACATTTGTCTTACAGGTGAGGAAAAACCCCGATAAAAACCTCACCCAGAAAAACTGTCCCGACCAGAGATCGAACCCGGGCCCGCTTGCGTGATAAGGCAGCACGCTACCTCGAGACCGCAGCGGTGGACACTGATACTAATGTTGTTGTATAAGTTGTACAATGGAATCAGGTCTGCGGGCGTGTTCTCGTTGAGCAAGTTTGTATTATCAGTTTCTTTTAATATACTATGCCTTCTAGGATACTAATTGTTATTATCTCTGTAGTATTGACATAGATATGTATGTGTCATGGCGGCTAGCTACTAACACGCACAAGTTACGCTCTAGGTTTTAAGTTATTTTTCAGCAGGTGCCTTCGTTATTTCATAGCTAAAGTTGTATATTCGTAGTGAGTTTAAGTTTAAATTTATATTAGTTAGTGTCAAAAGTGTGTACATTTAACAACATGGGAAAAACACACGTAATTCTAACAATGATTCGACAAGTTCTACGGAGGAAGCTGTGAAACGTGTGGTGAAAGAGGCGCTACAGGATCCCGGCACTCTGCAGGTGTTTTGTGTCCATGTTGCGGGACCAGGTAGTGGCGGAACTGCAGAAGACCATCCAGGACAACACTAAAGTAATTGAGGATCTGAAAAAGACCCTCGATGAAAAAGACAGAAAGATTGAGGTGTTAGAAAATAAAATAGACGACTTAGAACAATACCAGAGACGTCAATGCCTCAGGATTTTTGGTGTAAAAGAAGAGGCCGGAGAGGACACTGACCAGAAAGCCATCGAGGTGGCCAAAAAATCGTGTCGATTTATCAGTGACTGACATTGACAGAAGTCACCGTGTTGGTGTTAGTAATGCTGAAAGACCGCGGGCTATAATAGTGAAATTTGTTAGTTACCGCAAGCGCAGTGAAGTTTTTCTAAGCAAGAAAAAGTTGAAAGGAAGTGGGGTCACTGTTCGCGAGGACCTAACGAAGTGTCGCTATCGCCTGCTACAAGAGAGTATACAGAAATACGGTATTCAAAATGTATGGACAATGGACGGTGCCGTCATAGCCAAAGTGAATGGCGAAAAACGCAAAATTACATCTTCTACGGATATCAACTAGATAGGACCTGAGTGTAAAATATGTTTACTTTGTCTTTTCTTTGCTAACAATTATTATATTGTTAATTTATTTCTAATTTAGGTAAGTTTTAAGTTTATTATTTTTTATTTAGGACAACTTACTTGTTTTATTTTAATTTAAGTTCTTTGTTTAGCTAAATTATTTTAATTTTATTAGAGTTATTACAGTACATAGTTTATTTTTACTTTCTGCTATTGGCAACATTGAGCTGACAAATGAAGACATGTTTGCAACCTCTGACTCACTCACCTTCTCCAATCACCCTCTTATTGTGCAGACAACTTTTAACGCAGGTAGCAACATTCCTCAATCCCAACCATCCCCTCCAACAACAAATACTACTAGTCTACTTAAGAGTGCATTTTCTATTGATAAATCATCACTTAAAATCGCTCACGTAAATCACAAAGCATTCTGTCCCACTTTGATGAGTTTGAAACCATATTTTCATCTCTTGGACTGAGCGCCATTTTAATTTCGGAAACCTGGCTGACCCCTTCCATACCTTCGTCCCTTGTTCACCTAGACGGATATACATTGCTCAGAAATGACAGAATAGATAAAAGAGGTGGAGGAGTTTGTGCCTTTATATCAAATGAGCTTAATCCAAGAATTGTCCACAAGTCCCCTTCTGTATATTCCGCTCGCCCCGAGTTCTTATTCGTAGAAATTCAAGCCAGTCTAAAAAAATGTCTCTTATGCATTGTATACAAACCTCCAAAAATAAGGCACCTTTCGGATCTAGAAAACGCTCTGAACGATTCATTACCTCATTATGAACACGTTATTGTCGCAGGCGATTTTTAATACAAATCTTCTTCAGACTGACTCACCAGCCATACAACTTAAAAATATGTTCCAAAGCTTAAATATGACAATTGTTCCTTTCTCTGCCACACATCATACGCTAATACCGACACTCTACTGGACTTAATAGTGACTACACATCCACAGAAAGTACTGTCATATGGACAAATTCCTGCTCCCGGCATATCTGCTCATGACATTGTATTCGTAGAATACTCACTCCAATGTCCTAAAAGACGCTCTAAATTGATTACGTACAGAAATTTACAAAACATAGACGATACTAAACTAAAATCAGACGCTTTAGAACTACCTTGGTACACAATATGGAATCTTAGATCAGTTGATGAAAAAGTAGACACATTTAATACACTGATATTACAACTATATGATAGACATGCACCAGTAAAAACCCGACGATTTTCCCGCCCCCCTGCACCCTGGATGAATGACTCAATACGTGAACTTATGTCAAAACGAGACAAAGCATACCGAACATACAGACGACATAAAAATGACGAGAACTGGCAACTGTACAAACAACTTAGAAACACAACTACACAAACTATACGCAATGCCAACTACGACACGCCCACAGTATAATCGGACCTGAAATAAGTGCACGGGACACTTGGCGAAATCTCCGTGCAATGGGACTTAGACAGTTGAATCCCTCAACTGACTCTATAGACATTCTGTAGATGACTTAAATGAACATTTTACCTCAATACCCATGACACCTCCAGACAACAAGACTAAAACAGACATTCTTAAAGACTTATCCCCATCCCCCCATATAGGAAGAGATAAATTTCACTTTAACGACATTTCGCCTATAGACGTTAAAAAGCACTCAAGCGCATTAAATCCAATGCACAAGGAACAGATAACATCAGCATTTTAATGCTAAATAAAATCATTGACATTATACTACCCACAGTGACTCATATTTTTAATGCTTCCCTTATAACTTCTATCTTCCCTACTGTATGGAAACAGTCTAGAGTTCGGCCTATACCAAAAATAAGTACACCTGCTAACTGTAATGACTACCGACCGATTAGCATCCTTCCGACATTATCTAAAGCCCTGGAACATATTGTACATAAGCAAATGACTGAATATCTCCAAGAAAATCACCTCCTTGATCCTTATCAATCCGGCTTTAGATATGGTCATAGCACAACCACAGCTTGCTAAAAATTACTGAAGATATTCGTGAAGCCGTGGACAGACGTCAATTGACTCCTTTAACCTTACTTGACTTCAGCAAAGCTTTTGACACAGTAGACCACGACTTACTTATGATAAAGCTCAAGCACCTACACTTGTCTGACAGCGCTGTATCCTGGTTCGACTCATACCTGCACGGTCGTCAACAATACGTTTCATTAAACTCTAGATCTTCGTCTTGGCGCAACGTGCCGGCTGGAGTCCCCCGGGCAGTGTTCTCGGACCTCTTCTTTTCTCAATCTACATAAATGACTTGCCAACTGTACTAAAGCACTGCCGTTATCACCTCTACGCTGATGATCTCCAAATTTACCTACATTCACCTCCTCATTCTCTCTATAACAGCTTGACAAAAATGAATGACGATCTCATATCCATCTTTAACTGGTCTTCAAGTATCGGTCTAAATCTAAATCCTAACAAGTCACAAGTAATTCTAATGGGACACACAAGACTGCTTACAACCTTTGACATATCTACACTACCAAACATTACTATAAATAATATAATCATCCCTTATTCTTCTTCAGTAATAGATCTTGGACTACATCTAGACGCAAATTTAACCTGGCAAACACAAGTGAAACACATATGTAAAAAGACTTTCTCCATCTTACATTATCTTAGACGTTTAAAGAATTTTCTCCCAGTTTCGTTAAACAAATCCTTGTGCAGAATCTTGTGTTACCACACTTCGATTATTGTGACATTATATATAATGATCTAAACTATGACTTGTCGCAGAGACTGCAGCGTGTTCATAATGCTTGCGTTCGATTCATTTTCAATATCCGCCGTTATGACCATATTTCCGAACACTTTAATAACCTCTCTTGGCTCCGTCTTACTGACAGACGTAAATTGCACTCTCTTTCACTACTTTTCAAGCTTCTGAATTCCTACATCCCTACTTACCTGGCGTCTAGATTTGAGAAGTTATCCTCTTACCACAATATTGACACTAGATCACAAGATAGCAGTCTGCTAACAATTCCTCTTCATAGCACTTCCTCCTATTCTACTTCCTTCACAGTAGCCTCTGCCCGCTCCTGGAATCTCCTTCCTCAAGATATCAGGGGTTGCCGCACACTTGCTACCTTTAAGTCACGCTTATACAGTTACCTGTTGTCTAATAATTAATTTTTCTCTATTTATTTAATTTTATACTATGTCATTAATCTTTTCCTGTTTTTTATATATATTGTACATATTATATATTTAATTCGTTAAATTTAGAGTAAATCAAAATACATTATAAATATTAATTGTATTGTATTCATAACTTGTAATCGTTTATATATATATATATATATATATATATATATATATATTGTAATTTAGATTTAAGACTATTTTTTGTTTGTATTTTTTTTAAACCTGGTTGAGTGGTAGACAAGGCCTTAAGGCCTTAACTCTGCCAGGTAAAATAAAGCTATTATTATTATTATTATTATTATTATTATTATTATTATTATTATTATTATTATTATTATTATTATTATCGATTTTGTCGAACTGATGACCCGCTTCTGGTACTGTATATGATTGGCAAAACTTGATTTTTCTTCGTTATTAATAAAATGTATAAAATGTTTAGTGTATATTGTGTTAAAATTTCATGTTGTTCTGTAACAATTGCGACAATTTTGGAAGTCTATTTCTTTCCATTCATCTCAGATGATTTTTCCATTCTTGCTGGTATCTTTCTATATCTTCATCTAAGCTCGGTTCTCCAAGTTTTTCTCTGATGTTAGTGTTCCTTTGGTGATCCAGTCTATTAATTCCTAACAGTGAATATAAGAAGCGCATTTGAATTACTCTAAGTTTATGATAATTTCTTTTATTTAAAATCCAAATTTCATTTCCGTATTTTAAAGCAGCTTTTGATGTGATGTTATGTAATCTCTGTTTTGTATCTGCCCTCATCTGTTTATCAAAATATCTTATTGTTACCCCATTAATTTTTTTTTTTTTTGTAATTTTGAATCAATGTCACTCTTATGTTCTGCAAATGCACCTCCTAAGCATGAGACACTTGTAATATAATTTTTCCATCAATCTCAATTTTCATACAGTGCCATTGCTTTAGATTTTGAAGTGGAAAATTTCATATTATATTTGCTGGTAATTTTGAATAATTTATACGATTAATAATTCATTTTAATTAAAAACATTTATTTAATTTATTATTGTTTGCTAATTTTGAAGTTGAGTTTATCTGCAATGATTAAAAAATATCTACCAAGGAATTTGTAATTTTGCTTTTTATCAGCTGCACTATATGGTACGCGGACCACAAGTTGAGATTGATATAAGAGTTGTGGAATATTTTTGTACGTGAGATTTCATTGATAAATTTAAGATAAGAGGCACGTGACACGATAAGGAAGACGTGCTTCTCGCGCTGCCAACATTCACAACAAAAATATGATATCGAGCTACTGTACCGCACGCGTTACGCACTCTCTTCTTCTTTTGTTATTTTTGTAAACCAGAACTAGTGAAAAAAACTAGCTCCAGATGAATGGACGAATGGAGTACGAGTATATTCGAAATGTAAGCTCTAATTTAGCATTAAATTTATCACAGCCGAATTAAGCAATTAAGTTACTTGAAAATTAAGATAAAAACTCTCCCCTGTTGTCTAGTGGCCCGGATTCGATCCCCAGTCGGGACAAATTTCCTGGGTAACTCTTTTTAAACTTTAAGATAAGTATCAAGAAACTTTCAGGTGCAAATACTCCCCAAACACCATTTTGCCATCATAATCATCATTCTATCAAATTCGCCTCGTTTGGTATAGGCCTAAAAGTATGAAGGAATGGTTTGTCTTGTATTGATTGTTCTTTATGTCTCGAAAGTGGCCTTGAGGTGATCATTCAGGAAAGTTCTCCATATTTTTATGTATGTGATCCAGAGTTAAAAATCCTCTCTCGACAGATTGTATTCTGTATGGTCCGGGTGACGTGGAGCAAGTTGAAGTGTCTATAGATGTATTTTTATGTCATCTATGAATCAAGTAATAATCACTGGCAGAATATGCCACGTTCATTTTTTTGCAGAAATAATCTAATATCAAAAATGTGTAAAATCTCAAAATAAAAATAAAAATGTTCGAGTTACCATCTTTCTCATAAAATACAAGCTGTTTGATATTCTGTTATTTGAAGTAATAAGTAAATTTTTATTTTTACGTCTGATTTTTTTATTGAAATTTAACTTTAAATGCATTTTTCTCAGTTCAGTTATTTTGTTCCAGAATCCGGTCCAATTCAGCTCATCATAAGCGTCAGAAATGTTGAGCATTTGTTTGTCAGAAATTTACGTATTAATATAATTACTATTTTAGGTTAGAGGTACCACCGCTGTGGTATCGATGTAGCGTGCTCTCTTGCTACGCAGCAACCCCGAGTTTGATCCTCGGTCTGGACAAGTTTCCTCACTTGTAAGACAAATGTCAGGAAACTTTAAGGCCCAAACGGTCCCTGAACATCATCTGACCATCATTATCATATTCACCTCATTAGATTAAGTTTAGGTGTAAGGCCTCTCCTGGAGCATCAATGCCATCATCATCACATCTATCACACACACACATATATATATATATATATTATCGGGGCAGTCCGCCTTCCAGGCGCCCCAACTTCAGAAGTGGGATACAATATCGCCGATGCCAGGAGAAAATATCAGAACGTCATAATAACAAACGTGGTGGCATTTATTAAAATAAATCACGTCATCGATATAGGTCAGAACCTGATAAACCAATCATATTTAATCTTATATTGTGTCGATTATTTTCCTAACTATATTTTCAAAAATATCCGTCTTCATTCAACTTCTTAGAATAACAGTATGCCTATATTCTTTAACAAGACTATTTAATTCATGTCCCAATTGGGAGTCAATGGCCAATCACGTTTCAATGAATTTTGTTTTACAACCAATCACAGTCGTGTTTCACCTCGATAATTATCGAATTTTTATTACTAAAATGTCCACTGCTGTGGTCTCGAGGTAGCGTGCTGCCTTGTCACACAGCGGGCCCAGTTTCGATCCCCGGTCGGAGCAGTTTTTCTGGGTGAGGTTTTTTTATCGGGGTTTTTCCTCACCTGTAAGACAAATGTCAGGAAAACTTTAAGGCCCAAACGGTCCCCGAAATCATATGGCCATCATCATCATCTTTATCATTATCATCATCATCCTTCACCGGTGTGGAAATCAACGGGAAGCTACCACACCTACAATTCCCTAGTAAAGCTGCAATCATAGCATGGAAATGCTATGATTGCAGTGAAGGACCTGCCTTCGGGCAGAATTACTATGGATGGATTACTAAAATAAAGAAAGCTCCTCTTTTTTTAATATTCTGAACAGGTCAGAGTATTATTTTGCAGAGATTGACTCTCGCGTTGTATATAGCAAAAAATGAACAGATTTCTTCGATCTATACATTTGATATTTGTGTGTTCAATAATTGTGTTTTTAAATAATGATTTTACTGATTTGTTTTCTAAAAAAAGTAATTAATAACATATAATGTTGGTTATAATACAGTTTGATGTGTTTAATTTTTTCTCGACTAGAGTGTATTCTTACAATATTGCGATCCTATTTGGCAATAAATGAGTTGCAATGGATGAACAAATTAAACATAACCAAACATTTCTCATTTATTTTCAAACATCGTCGTTGACATTAAATATATAAATACTAAAAAAAACTATATTTAAATAATGATTTGTGAGTAAAAAACTTAATTTTATTGATTAAATAGTCCTAACAAATTTCACGTTTGATTTCAAAATCCTGTAGATAAATTGGAAATCACTCGTGGCATTACTTATGAAGAAGGTTTAAAAATATATTCAAATTAATGCGACTTACAAACGAGCGTAGGAAATAGTTGCAGATACTCGAGTGTAAAAGCATTTCCTCTCAATATTTCAAATCATTTCCTGCTGCTTTCACTTATTTTATAGGTTACCCAACATTATTCATGCGAAAAACAATCGCATCAAGGTAAGGGTTTCGCTACAAACACCACCAAATTTAATTTTCCTTGACCACTTCATTAGGTTTGCTCAATTTGCCGATTAATACATTTTGTCACTAAAAAATTATAAAGGTTTAAGTCAAGGATGTTGTTTATATCCGATCTTATATAAAATATACCCACAAAACGCCTTAACACAGAGGTAAAAACAAGTATTTACCTATAGGAATAAAGGTAGAAGAATATACGATTTATTCGTTGCTATTTACTGGTGATTAGCTACTGATGGCAGAAGATTACAAAGATTTAGAGTATATGACAAGTATATATGGAATGGAATTTATTGCCTTTTTTCTCTTTTTTTTTCAAAAGAGAGGAAATACATTTGCATTTACATTGCGCACGGACCTGCATGGCCTATGTGCATTATTTTTCCATGAATAAAAAAATAAATACCTACATGGCTACACCTACATAAAAATGTATAAAAACATCTACACCCGTCCATGAAACGACCATGTGGATAGACATAAAAAAGTATAAATTTGTATATTTATAAAAATGCTATGATTACAGTGAAAGACCTGCCCTCGGGCAGAATTACTATGGATGGATTTAATATATTAAAATTATAATTAGGCCTATATATTTTACGATTTTAACATACAACTTATATAGAGATGTGTTAAATAATAGGCCTATATATTTTTATATTCTTTATTTCCAGTATTAGAGAGCAAACTACTGTACATTTTCTTACAGGCTCAAAGGTAAACCCGTTTTTCAACCAATGAAAATGAAGAGATTCATCTGGTTTGTTTACATTATAACAAACTTAGCTTGGAATTAGTAAGTTATATATAGGCCTATATATATACTGTATATAGAGGGCCCATATACATATTGTACTATTTTGTTAACTTGTAGGCCTTCTCTTATTGTTTTTTTTAGAGATGTGATCTCTTCTGATAATAATCCTGACTAATGATCTAGGAATCTCATCTGTTGTATTTTCAATCTCCTTTCATCTTTCTTTCTGAGAGTCCAGGTTTCTGATTCAAACATCAAAGCAGGTTTAACTGTTATTTTATGGAATCTCTTCTGGATGTCTCTTGTCATATGTATATATATATATATATATATCCACCGCTGTGGTCTCGAGGTAGCGTGCTGCCTTGTCACGCAGCGGCCCGGATTCGATCCCCGGTCGGGACAGTTTTTGTGGGTGAGGTTTTTATCGGGGTTTTTCATTACCTGTAAGACAAATGTCAGAAAAACTTTAAGGCCCAAACGGTCCCCGAAATCATATGGTCATCATCATCGTCATCCTTACCATTAACTTATCATCTCATCATCATCCTTCACCGGTGTGGAAAGCAACGGGAAGCTACCACACCTACAATTCCCTAGTAAAGCTGCAAAGCATAGCATGAAAATGCTACGATTGCAGTGAAAGACCTGCCCTTGGGCAGAATTACTATGGATGGATATATATAGGCCTATATATTTCCCCAAAATGTCTCCTGAATACAGTATACCATTACTTTTATTAAATTTGGAAATTTTATTACCAAGATTCTCCATACCATTATGTGATATTATATTTCCCAAATAATTTGAAGTTTTAACTGTTAAATGACCTGATCATCAATTACAATTTTAATCCGCTTTAATTCCTTCCCTTGCAGCCCATTGATTTAGTTCTGTTAACTGATATTGTCTAACCACATTTAGTACATATTTTAAAAAGATTCTGAGCTCCTCTATTCTCACATGTGTTAAACATAGAATTCGACGATCATCCAATTAGTGTAGTTGTGCCATTTTGGTCAGCATGTCGGGTCCTCACCCGTCGTAGATGATTTCCTCATTCCAGACCCACTATTTATTGCAGCTATCAAAATTAATCACAATTCAGTGTGGGCATCAGTCCTTTATTGACCGAAATTCCATGATAACATTTCTTCCCCAACGGGACTGGAACCAATATATGTTCCGAAGGCCTGCATCGAGGCATGATGTCTTAAACCGCTCGGTATAAAAATAAACAATGTGAATAGAAGCAAAATTGCAATCAACATAAATTGATTTTTTAAGAAGATCTGCACGAGACAAGATCACAAACAGTATTATCCGAGAAAAAATAATTTAACGAAACAATTACACAATTTGTGGGAAATTAACAATTACAATGGTTTGGACACGTGAAGAGGACGAATGAAGATAGATTGCCAGTTACATGTTTGGAATGGGTTCCAAAAGGGAGGAAGAAGGAGACCTAAGAAGACATGGATAGAGGGAATTACGAATTTGATTAAGGACAGGGGACTCCAGGATAGTGACTGGAAGGATAGAGATTAATAGAGGAAGAAAATCAAAACTTAATATTGGGCATAGGAAAATGTTGTATTTGTATACATACGTTAAGAACCTGTTGAATAAATAAAATAGAAGCAGCATTATCTTAGGTATTTAAGCGTCTATAAGTAAGAATGAAATAAAGATATTAACGATGTAATTATAAAATCTATAAAAATGTTTGTGGTAAGCCTACATTCAATTTTCTCTCAAAATCCAGATGAGATAAATGCGGTAAAATTAATTCTGAATCGACAAAACGAAATAATAGCGAAACTGGTTTTACGTTTTGAATAATTAATAATGCAGTCAAAAATATTTTGGAAACAGGAGTTGGTACCAAACAAGAATAGTATGACATCAGATACAAGTTACCAGGAGGCCATGTCATACATTGTTAAGAGACAAGAACATTTCCAAGTCAGTTTATTTATTGCGAATGCCAAGTTTTCTGAAATGATATAAGACTAGAGGAGATGCCTGCTATTATGGATGGCCGTACTTATGTTATAGGGCTACTCTAAAACCCTAATATTATATCAACACAAAAATATACATAATATAAGACTCTTCTAAATAAATCAGTGCTACCAATATACTTGACGTAACTGTCAAATTGTAAACTTTTTTTAACATGGTAGAAGCATGTTTTTATACTGTTGATAGTTGACAGGCCTGGTTTTTGTTCTCTTTCGGTCCATGGTAAAAATATAGTTCAACATACACAAAAATAAGCGACAAGTACGGTCAGCTTCAATAATGTATTCATGCTTTTTTGTTGTATTTCTTTTATTTCTTTCTTTATATAGCTGTAATATGATTGGCTGAGGAATATGAATGCGGGTCCTTTACAGGCGGAGCTACTATTTAAGCAGGGATGTACATAAATGTAAAATTTATTTTTCTTCATCGTTTGTTATACTCTTTCGGCTACAATTTTCATTTTTTCATATTTCTAAGATCTTATAATTTCTATTATTTATTTAGCATGTTTCACAATTATTCCTGCGTCCAATTAATCTATTGTTATTCTCCTGCACAACCTTTTGTCATTCCAATCTCCATAGCCCAATCACTTTTCCCTCATGCTGCTCAAAACACCAAGCAATCCACGTCATTTTGGCCGTCCTCTTCTTCTTCTTCTTCTACCAAGTGATTAATTTCTATAATATCTTCTAAAACAGTATTCCTTGTTCTTCCCTTTATATTTTTTTCCTAAAGTTTTGCCTTTAAAAACTATTTCAGGAAATTATTCTGATGAGTTATGTGGGAAAAAATACCGTAGATTGTTCTACATTGATTTTGAAACTTCCACCGCTGAGGAAGTGTCTTTGCCTCTTACACAGTCGGCCAATATCGATCTCCGATTAGGACACTTTTTTGGGGATGACATTTTGCGCAGCTTTTTCTCATCTATAAAACAAATGTCAAGAATATTGATGGTCTAAACGGTCCTCGAACTCATCTGACGATCATAATAATAATTATATTCGCCATGTTTAGCATGGATTAGTGAGTAAATGGTGTGTTTCGATTTAATGTTCGTGTTGTCTTAGAGGTGGCTCTGGACTGAGCTGATCACTCATGCAAGGTGGCCTCATTGTCCTTGTGTGATCAACCAAGTATGTGTGTGATTCAAAATTTAAAATCCCTCTCCCGACAGGTCGTGCCACTGTAAGATCCGGTTACGTGGGATATGTAAAAATACTTAACAGATGCAGAATTTATGTCTCATGCTGACTCACCTGCAAATTATTCTGTATTTTCACCACATCCTCAATGGTTAATGTGGAAGAGGTACAAAAAGATACGAGGCCTATTCATAATAAAAAAAATTGCACCTGGTGTACGAGACAATAATTTAGGGTTCTCTGGCCTAGGCCTAACTGCTTTGCATCAAGGATACCGCTCCGATAAAAGTTAATAGATGAAATACGCCGAAATACATTGAAATGCTGATAGTATTTGTTGATATAGGCAGCGTGAAGTCGTACAAGGATGGGGGTTTATCTGGAACTAGAGAAGATAGAGCAGTGACCGAGGTATGCTGCATAGCATCTCATGTTATTGCTGATTAAGAAGAATTCGAGCTGTGGCACGTGGTATTATAACAGATAAACCACTATATTCAGTCTAGACATATTGCATTGTACCCATTTTCTCGATGATACAAAAATGTTTGACTGGTTCAATGTTTTATTCACATAAATCCACAGTTTATCTAATTTATAAATCCTCAATTTGACGGCGTTATGCATCAACCGATTATGCGCCATTATGAAGTTTCGAGAAAAAATACGTTTTTGCGCGACGATGCGTTTTGTCGTATTTACAGCAATGGCGACCATGATTGAAAGTTCAACTTGCTACATTTCGGGGTTGCCAACCTAAATAACTATACTGTAATATTACATATTACAAACTTCGTGCGAGAGGTAAAAACCACTATCCTTTATGTATACTACGTACAATGTATAGGCCTATACAAAATATATCCCAAGGTAGTGTTAATATACATTATACGAAACAAATAACTGCATATTAAATGAACTGAACTTTATTTGAAACAGTATGAAACAATAAATATGTACCTGCCGTCATTTTATACTGATTGGTGACATGACCTCCTGTAGTTTCAACTAATAAACATTGCCCACACTGTTAACGTAGTCAGTTGTTTATAATGAACGCAAATATTTCCAACAAAGATATTATTTTACTATTATTTATTATTTTGAAAACACCATCGGGCAAAAAATAATGTACAACGCACGTTTGTGAAGTGTTTTACAGAATCTCGTAAATTAAAAACCTCGTTATCGCTCGGTTTTTAAACATTTCCTCACTTCTGCAAAAACCACTTCCCAACCTCGCATCGTAATATACTATTAAAGTTTAAGTCAATCTTCACTATTTATTGTAGCGCCAAACTAACGTTAGTGGACATTGCAAGCAATTTTCTTGTTTGACAGTATGCATCAACAATCTAGGAACAGGAACATTTGGCGCTTAGCTGCAACGATGCAAAATTTAGATTAGCACTATTGAAGATCTGGTTTTATAGCCGTTTGTTACAAAACATAGAATCTCTGATAGATAGGAGTGATGGCGTTTACATATTTTCATTAATAGTAAGGCTAGTCTATATTTACAGATTTGGCGCTGAAAGTGTACGTATTAAATACACTTACTTCATGAGCCAGTGCAACACATGGCATCAAAATATCCCTCTTTTTTTAAATGGCGCATAGCCGGCTGATGCATAACGCGTCCAATTATACCTGGACAATGTTTAAGAGTGGTGAATGTAGTATATTAGACAATAGCAAGGAGATATTTAGGGTCAATACACACATTATATTGAGTAATACCAGTAAATTGGGACTAGAGGTAAACATCTTACTTACTTACTCACTGGCACTATCGAACCCGTAGGTTCATGGTCGCGCGGACATAAGCTCTCCATACATCCCTATCCTGAGCTAATGCTTTCCAATCATTCCTGTAGAATCTACTTCCCTCAAATCATAGTTAATGTTGTTTTCCCACCTCATTCTTGGTCTACCAACTGGGCGTTTTCCCTCTGGCTTTCCTACAAGAAGCTTCCATGCACGTCTTTCATTCCCCATACGCGCAACATGTCCTGCCCATCGCAGTCTACGAGACTTAACTGTTCTTATTATATCTGGCTTCCTATAAAGACCATGTAGTTCATTGTTATGTAGTCTTCTCCATTCACCTGTTTGTTCATCTCTCTTTGGTCCAAAAATTTTCCTAAGAACTTTATTCTTCCTCCCTTAAAGTAGGAGTCCATGTTTCGCACCCATATAATATAACTGGTAGAATAATAGTTTTATATATTTTCAGTTTAACGTTTTTTTGAAAGGAGTTGGGACATCAAGAGTCTCTGCAATACATAATAGCACGCATTTCCAGAATTGAGCCTATGTTTAATTTCTTTGTGCATCTCATTCCTATTTGTGATTATTGTTCCTAGGTATTTGAATTCAGCAACTTCCTCAAAATTTCCCTCATTTGTCATTAGCTCTCCATTTCCATTATATAATGCATTTCTACGTGTGACCATATATCAATAAAATTAAATATGTGATCACACATGCAGATAAATTATATAAGCGAAATTGACAGTTAATGACAAAGCAAAATTCGAAGATGTGGCTGAAATAATTACTTACATGATGAGATGCAGAAAGAAGGCTCAACATTGGTAACGCATGCTAATACGAATTGCATGGAATCTTTTCATCCCAACTTCTCTCAAAAGAGTTAAACTAAAATTTATAAAGCGATTATTCTTTCACGAATGCGAAACATGGTTTCTTAGTTTGAGAGAGGAGAAAAGTGTACAGTTCTTAGAAACATTTTTGAACCTATCTTACATGATCTTTATTAAAGGAAACCACATAATATCAAAAATTTAGTCTCGAAGACTGTATGGGCAAGACATGTGTCTCGAATGGGAATGAAAAAGAGACATAGAGGAAAACCAGAGGGTAACTGCCAGTTGGTAGCCCTAGAATGAGATGGGAGAGTAATATTAACCGTAATTTTAGGAAGGCACTTGACATAGGCATGGGTGAAAAACTTTAACTGAGGATAGAGATGTATGGAGAGCTGATATCGCGTGACAATATATTTATGTCATATTTGCCTTGATTGCTAAAATGTCAGAAAAAATATAGTTATAACATCTAAATATACAAGCGTTACTGCTATAAAGTAAATATTCTCATTAAATATGCATACTTGTTATAATGGCCACTAGATGGCAGTTGGAACGATATCCCGCTACCTCTCGTGTAAATTGAGAATACTATATAGGCTATAAGAAAAAAAAAGTTTGTGTTAGGATTCCTGAGCAGCTCAGATGGTTAGAGCGCTAATCGTACAAAATTTAGAAACTAGGGTTAAAAAATCTCGACTCCGGCATTTATTTTTCTTCTCTTGTCATATATATATATATATATATATATATATATATATATATATAATTCTCGCGACATCATACCATATATATGTATATGGTATGATAAGAAAAATAAATGCCTGGACGGGATTCGAATATTATATATATATATATATATATATATATATATATATATAAGAGAAATCAGTGTTTGAATTGGATTCGCCTGGTGGTGTAAAGGATAACACGCTGGGGTACCAACCCAGAGATCCGGGTTGGAATCCCGTCCAGGCATTTATTTTTCTTATCTCATATTAAGCTTGCATTGCTCAATGTCAAAAATTTAATTATAACATCGATAAAGCGTCACTGCTATAAAGTAAAAATATTCTCTCTAATTTGCTTACTTGTTATAGTCAGCTACTAGGTGGCAGTGAAGACCGAGTTCTCGCGACATCTAGTAATAATGGAGAATATATATATATATATATATATATATATAAGAAAAATAAGTGTTTGAATTGGATTCGCCTGGTGATGTAATGGATAACACGCTGGGGTACAGACCCAAAGTTCCGGGTTCGAATCCCGTCCAGGCATTTATTTTTCTTATCATGTCATATATATAGGCCTATATATATATATATATATACATGTATTTTGGTTAAGTTCATTTTCTGTGTCTACTAGATAAGATAGGCGAATATCTGTATAAAATTAAAAAAAAAATAAAACTTCCGACATAACCTCAGTACCTTCAGTCCTTGGGAATTCTCTAAAAGTACGTAACAAGATAATCATATTACTGCGTTGTTTGTATTTGAATGAAACATACGTTTGTCCTGGTGAATGGAAGAGAAGGCAACATGGCGGTAACTCCATCAGGCTAAATAAATAAATAAAATATTCTTTACTGGAAAAACCAGAATATATATTTTGATCAAAGGAACGCATGTCACCATAAAAACATTCCAGATGATCTTGATTACTTAAGTTGGTATGTAAAATTGTTCAATAACGAAATGTAAATTAATTAATTAATACAGTTGTTAACATCATGCATAGTTAATGTGCCAACATGTATTTACAAGCTACATTAAAATTATTCAAATCACCTGCAACGTGTTTCTGCAGGGATGGAACTGAACCACAAACGTCCTTCACTCCGGTAAAACCTGACAAAATATTATGCGATTCTGCGATAAAAAATAATAGTCTGTCACGCCTAATTCCTCAACAAGTCGAATGTATGGTAGCCTACGGTTTTTCTGGTTTATGGATACATTTAAATAATATCTTCTTCGTCTTCTACTTCATGAAATTAAGCCTTTTGGCCTGTTTTCACATAAAGTGGTATTTAATGAATCTTCCCATCTAGTAAATGGGCGTCCAACATTTCTATGTCCTATTGGTTTGTACTTTAATAACAGCTGAGGGATTCTATCTGTAGGCATTCTTTTAACATGTTCATACCAGTTGTTTCATGTTGTCAATACTGTTTATTAAATAAAAATATTTAAGTTTTTTCTAATATCTTCATTCCTTCTTCTGTCCGAAATTGTCATACCTGCTACTGAACGTAAGAACTTCATTTCTGCAGCTTCTAGTTTTATTCTGTCTGAACCGTTAATAGCACAATTTTCGCTTGCATATGTTAAAACGGACACTCCCATAATTTTGTAAAATTTTAATTATGTACTCCTCAAAGTTGTATTTTTCAGTGACCGTTTTATAGTGCCATACATTCTATAAAACCTATTTAATTTAATATTAATATCTTCCTTCTGGAAATATGATACATTGCATCCTGAATAATAGAAATTGTTCACCTATTTAATGGTTAATTAATTTTATTGTACACATTGTAAAAATTAAAATATAAAATAGGTACCAAAGACCTCAGACATACTCAATTTTAAAATGTTGTAAAATATCAAGAAGGTATTTCGGAACATGTTCCATCTTCAGCTTGTATGCTGATCCGAAAGTAGCCTACTTCTTGATACATTACAACATTATAAAGTTTTAAATTCTGAAATTTTAAAAGTATTGTATAGGCCTATATTATGGCGAGGAGGATACTGAAAGCCAACACGCACACACTATTGAGTAACTGGAAGAAATTGGGACTGGATGTAAGTATCAATAAAACTAAATATATGGTCACACATGCAAATACATTATATAATGGAAATGGACAGCTAATGACAAATGACGGAAATTTTGAGGAAGTGGCTGAATTCAAATACAAAGGAACTATAATTACAAATAGAAATGAGATGTACAAAGAAATTAAACATAGACTCAATTCTGGAAATGCGTGCTATTATGCATTACAGAGACTCTTGACCTCCCAACTCCTTTCAAAACACGTTAAACTGAATATATATTATTCTGCCAGCTATATTATAAGGATGCGAAACATGGACTCTTACTTTTAAAGAGAAAAGGGGATTACGAGTATTTTAGAATAAAGTACTTAAAAAATGTTTTGGACCTAAAAGAGATGAACAGACAGGTGAACGAAAAGGCTACATAAAAGTGAATTACATGGTCTTTATGATAGACTGCGATGGGCAGGACATGTGGCATGAGTGGAGAATGAAAGACGTGCATGGAGGCTTCTTGCAGGAAAACCAGAGGGAAAACGCCAGTTAGTAGACCACGAATGAGGTGGGAGAATAGCATTAAATATGATTTGAGGGAAGCAGATTATACAGGGAATTATTGGGAAGCATTAGCTAAGGATAAGGATGTATGAATAGCTTAAATCCGCGCGGTCATGAACCTACGGGTTCGATAATGCCAGTGAATAAGTAAGAGTAAGTAGGCCTAATTGCCTGATAATGCTGGTTATCGAACTTGACCTTACTTTTCTTAATTTATTTTACATTCCGAGTTTGGTTCCGTAAAAATTGCGGCTACTAGATCGATAATAAATTTTACATATATTTTCATTGTTATTTTACTATGTAATTAGAATGATCGAAGGAGAAGTGTAAAAAAGTTCATAAAATATAATAATTATAAAATTGGTAGGCCTGTTTTATCAGTCATCCTCAGCTGATGATGGAAAAGTGTCTTATGAAAGGCCTACATGTTTAATGTTTGACACAGTTTTATAAACGTAAGTTGTTCTAGTTGAGGATGTCTGATACAACAAGTACGAATTTTATAATTTAATGTTTTAATTATTAACCACCGCTGTGGTCTCGAGGTAGCGTGTTGCCTTGTCACGCAGCGGGCCCGGATTCGATCCCCGGTCGGGACAGTTTTTCTGGGTGAGGTTTTTATCGGGGTTTTTCCTCACCTGTAAGACAAATGTCAGGAAAACGTTAAGGCCCAAACGGTCCCCGAAATCATATGGCCATCATCATCATCCTTATCATTATCATCATCATCCTTCAGCGGTGTGGAAAGCAATGGGAAGCTACCACACCTACAATTCCCTAGTAAAGGCAGCATAGCATGAAATGCTATGATTGCTGTGAAAGACCTGCCCTCGGGTAGAATTACTATGGATGGAACCTCGACGGTAGTTTACTATGAATTTTAAAAGTATTGATCTTTTCATAACAACCTCAATACCTTCATTTCTTCGGAATTAGCAAAAATGTATTAAGGAAAGTATATACTTGATAGACCTGAGGTACTTACATATAAAACAACAATATACAGTTTACGCAATAGTGCGTTTTGTCATAAATACATTTCGGGGTTGCCAACCTAAATAACTATACTGTAATATTATATATTAGAAACCACGTGTCGGAAGTAAAACCACCGCCCTCTATGTAGCCTATACTACGTACAATGTATATATAAAAATATATCCAAAGGGTAGTGTTAGTAACATTATATGAAACAAATCACTGCATTTTAAATGAAATGAACTTTATTTGAAACAATATAAAACAATAAATACGTACTTGCCGCCATTTTATTACTGAATTAGTCTCACGGCCTCCTGTAGTTTCAACTAATAAACATTGCCCACACTGTTAACGTTAGTCAATTGTTTATCATCATCATCATCATCATCATCTTCATTCATGGATTAGGTCTGTTGACCCGTTCCGACTTCAGCCCATCTCTTTCTAGGTCTGCCCACATCTCGGGTGTCTTTAGGTTTGTATTTTGTTATTTGTTTTGGATATCTATCTTCATTCATTCTGTCTATGTGTTGCTTCCATTTTTGTCTATATGTATCCATTTTATCAGTTATTGCAATTGTTTATAATGAACGCAAATATTTCCAACAAAATGTTATTATTTTACTATTATTTATGGTTTTGAAAATACCATTGCGCAAAAAAATAATGTACAACGCACGTTTGATCGCTCGGTTTTTTAAAATTTCCTCGCTTCTGTAAAAACCACTTCCCAACCTCGCATCGTAATACACTATCGCCGAATGTACGGGGAGACGTTCACTGTGTTTACAAAGAGACCTAAAACAAGTCTGAGGAAAGAAATCATATATATCCAATCTAGGATTTAAAGAGACATCAGCGCTTGCTTTTTTATGTTGGAGGCATGGAAATTTCTAAAAATTGCCGACGATCACGATATGCGAAATGTCCAATGTGCGGGAGCTTTGAAAACGAAATACATATATTAGGGAAATATAACGATTTAGAATATTGGAGACGTCAGTTGTTACAGGAAAAACTTCTATATTAAAATCGTGAAAGATTGACATGCTACGAGTTAATGGTAAACCCAGAAAATTGGATAAACGGGGTTAATTTCTGGACAAAACGCGGAAAATAAAAATAACACTTATTCGTGAATAAATATATATGTAAACATAGTGTAATATCAGTAATACTTTATAATTTTACGTAACTTAATGAATGTGTAGGGTAATTGTATTGTTTTCTATTGTTTTTGATCTATGTATTGTTGATGTGCATCGTAATTTGATATTCTCGCATACAATCTTGGTTGCTATGAACACAAAAACAAAAAAGTCAATACTTTTAAAATAACCAAAATCACTTGTGTGGTAAATAAAAACATTTATTTTGAAATATTAATAGTAATACTGCAATTAGTATTAATTTCGGTATTAATTCATCACATCCAGCTTCCCACGCCTCTTCTATTTCATCATCACTGCACACATAATCTAAAACTTTCTCCATAATCAGAAATAAATCCCAAATCAAATTGGTTTTACAGTTTTAACAAATATAAGATGGCAACATGACCAACAATACTTATTATTTCTCCATATCAACACATATAGCCGATTCACCTTGTGAAATCTAACATTTATCTTCAACCATATTTATTCAATCGCTGTGGTCTCGAGGTAGCGTGCTGCCCTGTCATGCAGCGGGCCCGGGTTCGATCCCCCGTCGGAGCAGTTTTTCTGGGCGAGGTTTTTATCGGGGTTTTTCCTCACCTATAAGACAAATGTCAGGAAAACTTTAAGGCCCAAATGTCCATCATCACCATTCTTATCATTATCATCACTATCCTACACCGGTGTGGAAAGCAACGGGAAGCTACCACACCTACAATTCCTTAGTAAAGCTGCAAGCATAGCATGAAAATTCTATGATTGCAGTGAAAAGCCTGCCTTCGGGCAGAATTACTATGCATGGATATCTATTAATATTTTAGCTAATATCTTAATTACTAAAATAAATACACATAGTGCAAAAAATAGTACGTTATGCAATACTCATGTGGTAAACACATAACAGGATCTAGGAAATTAAAAAAAAACTCGGCGCAAGCGCCTCGTTTTTTTAAACTTTTCCTCGATCCGTATCAAGTGTTTACCACACTCGTATCGCAATATACTGTTTTTTCTTACTTTACATTATTACTTAGACATTAGTTTATTGATACGGACTGTCAACAGCACATACGGCTTGCTATCCGTGCGACCCTATTATATAAATAACATTGTATATACAGAGTGTCCCATTCAAACCTCCCATATTTTAATTAATCATAACTAACAAAGTATGCGGAATTATGAAATGAGGCCGGTATTAAACGAAACAGAAACTCAAAGAATTTTCATTGTCATGCACTAAAACAGCTCTATATGTGCGCCATTAGTAGCACAAACAATATCAAGTCTGTATTCGATTTCGTGCCACGTTCTGTCCAACATGTCTGGTGGAACTTTTGCAATTATGTCAAGGATACGGATTCTAAAATCATGAAGATCTTGTACTGGACTCGCAAACACACGGTCTTTTACATACCAAAAACAGTTTGTGCTCGTTGATTATGTCATTATTGCCACAGATGCGACAAATGAATTAACTGCAACAATGAAAAAAAATTCTTTGAGTTTATCTTTCTTTTAATATCAACCTCATTTCATAATTCCGCATACTTTGAGAGTTAAGATTAATTAAAATGTGAGATGTTTTGAATGGGACACGGTGTATCTTACTTTTATTCTAATAAAGTACTACAACTACTAGGATATTTTGTTAAATAATTTGTGTACATAGGCCTAAATGAATTTTAAAATGTTTCATTTTATTAAAAAGCTCAATTTGTGTTCGACTCAGGGCCGGGTCTAGAGATCAGATGCGATTTATCCCCTCATATTGAAGGCTTATGATTAACAAGCACGCCGGCCGACCACCCCTAACGCACCATCACAGAGTCAGATGAAATGAATGAGATGACTATGGAGAAATGGAGGATTTTTTTTTTTGCGGGGGAAAACGCAAAAAACCCCGAGAAGAACCCGCCCAAGCTCCGTTCCCTCTATCAAGAAACCTACATGGAGTGACCGAGACGCGATATCAAGACCCCAGCGACGAGAGTCTAACAGCTTGCGCCACGGACCTCCCCCATTTTATTCAACTCGCTTAAAAAAATAGAATGCATTTCTTTTTTGGTTAAAGTTACGCTAAACATAATGTTATCTGTGGTTATCAAGCACTTGATATATTATCTCTGACAATAGCTTAGGCATGTTGGAGGATGTTAATTTCGCTTCTAAAATGGACAAACGCTGTTAGATTGTGATCAGTCCATAACGAAGCATCTGTTTTCTCTAAAACAGCACATATATGTTTAAACAACTTCAAAATTAACACATTTCTTCCTGTTTTACTTTTTAGAGTCGCCTGTTTTTCATCTCTCTATTCATTTAAATAAAAATTATTACCTCTATTATTTTCATTCTTAAAATGCAATCCATTTAGACTTACAATAAAATTAATCCAAATTAAATCATATAAAGCTGCAACTAGTGCTGAATTTAAATACCTAACTATAATTGAAAGTAATAATAATAACAATACTAATAATAATATAAATAATAATATAAATAATATAGAGTGCCTCTATGGAGCAGAAACATTAATTTTGAACAGAAAAAAAATATCGAAAATATAGTGAAAAAATAATGCAAAATTGTGAGAAAAAGTTTAGGTCCTCAAAAGTAAAAACGGAAATAAAATTATATTCATACATGCATAGACATTATAGAAAACGAAGATTAAAATTATATGGACATACTAAACGAATGGACTCGAATAAATGTTCAAAACAAATATTAGAATTCTACGAAAATAGAAGTAAAACACAAGTGGATATTATAAAAATGGATTGATGAAGTAAAACTGGCAGGAATTACTCAAGAAGATATCATACACAGATATGTCTTCAGAATTAAAGCACACAAGTGGCAGGTTGACAATGGGACAAACCCAAGAAAAAATAAGAACATCATAGAAAGAAGAGAGAAAGAAAGCCCATAGTCAAAAAAATGAGGGGCATATGGAGTGAAAGGAAACGCATCTAAGTACGTATATCCTAGTTGGACTCATTCGCAATAAAATAATAATAATAATAATAATAATATAATAATAATAATAATAATAATAATAATAATAATGATTATTTAAACTGATTGAGTTAAGACCATAAGGGCTTATCTTCCACACAACCAGCAAATAATAAAATCACACAAAAATTAAATGCTTAACACAATTTTAAAATATAATTAAAATATAGACAAAAAAGGGATAATGCGGACGTACTATAATATTAACCAAACCTATGAAAACATGGCACAGAAATAAAATAAAGTAAAAAAAAAAACTTCATAGATGAATAATATTTTTAGGTATATACAAAATGTTGAATATTAGTTGTTATGCAGGTAGTATTTTCATATTGTGGAATTTTAGATAGCCTAGCAGTTAATTTTGATATAAATAATGACAGTGTAGATATGACTGGAAACTGAATTCCATGCTCTAGTCATAGATAATGTGTAAGATTCAAAGTATAAACATGTCAACATGTCCTGTGCTGTGATATATAATATATATATATATATATAGTAAACAATAAGATGCACAAAGAAATTAAACATAGGCTAATTTCTGGAAATGCGTGCTATTATACATTACAAGGACTCTTTTCGTCCCAACTCCTTAAAAAAATTTAACTGAAAATATACAAATCTGTTATTCTCTCAGTTATATTATTTGGATGCGAAACATTGAATCTTACTTTAAAGTAGGCAAAATATGCCAAGTAAGACCAAGAAGGCTTTGGGATGAAGAACTAGAAAATAGTAGAAGGCCTATACCGTAAAGTTGATGACTATGATGATGATTAACGTCCCTCCTAATGCTCCAAATGTGTTGATAAAAAGCAGTCTAAGAAGAATTCAGAGACACAAAAAGTCAATTTTGCTACAAAGGTGTACAAGAGACTTTTAAAATGAGTTCGCCAGATGCTAAAGGCACTTACTGTATGATCATTCGTCTTGTAACATACCAACACTACTATATCAGAATTTGTACTTGCATTTCTAATTGCAACTCAATTATAATTTCAAATGAGAATTTCGAAATTAAGTACAAAATGTAGGGCTGCGTAGTAGGTTTAAATTTGCAAGCCATTTCCCGACACCCGCTATATTCCTTATCTGTTTTTACATCAGCTAATATTCTGAGTGCAAGAAATGACTTCTTAACTGTGTGAAAATCCACAGCACTTTTCTCACGAACAGGAGAATGAAATGCGCAGTATATAAAGAAGGGAATTACATTTCCTTAGCAAGTTAAAGTAGGTTATGCAGTAGGCCTACTGGTTCACAAAATACATCATAGAGTATCTTTCATCAATCCTAACACTACACATCTAGAATCAAGATAAAATCCATATGCTTTTTACAGTAATCCTGGTAATGAGCATTTATGCTCCAGCACAATCCCATACATCACATGTGAATAACAACAACAATAATAATAATAATAATAATAATAATAATAATCGCAATTAAAAGAAAAAAACATGAAAAAATGGGCTTAGGAAATAAGATGCACAACACAGAGACTTTTGGCGACAAAAAAGAAAGCTTTACGTTGAAGAAAAATCGCTATAATATGAAAATATAGTAATCATCATCATCATCTTCATTCATGGATTAGGTCTGTTGACCCGTTCCGACTTCAGCCCATCTCTTTCTAGGTCTGCCCACATCTCGGGTGCCTTTAGGTTTGTATTTTGTTATTTGTTTTGGATATCTATCTTCATTCATTCTGTCTATGTGTTGCTTCCATTTTTGTCTATATGTATCCATTTTATCAGTTATTGCAAATATTTCAAGTTCCTGTCTTATTTCTGTGTTCTTGATTCTGTCTTCCTTAGTGCACCCTTTAACAGATCTCAAAAAATTCATTTCTGCTGCCGTTATCCTACTTAGGTCTTGTTTTTTATGTATCCAGGCTTCTGAACCATAGAGCAGTACCGGTACTGCCAACATTTTATAAAATTTCAGTTGGGTCTCTCTTGTTGTTTTGTTATTTAGTGTTCGTTTTATCGTACCACATATTCCCTGGAATTTTGCTATTTTATTATTTATATCATTATCATAATTAAATGAAATGCCACATCCTAGATAATTGAGATGGTTTATCAATCCGGCTTTTCTTCTGCTGAAGTTTATGAGTAAGTTATTTTTTACTAGTAGAGGTTACCAGCCTCTAGCCAAACCCCTCTTCCTGGAGGGCAGGGAACTGGAATTTCGGAGTGTTCGTCTCCTAGAGAAGTTGCCTTCACTACGGCTTTGGGGACTTCTCTTCTCCCCACGTAACCCTGTGGACGGGGCCCTACCCAGGTACTACCCACTGGGCGAGTGGGACCTGGAGCTCACAAAAGGGCAGGGGCGCCTACTCCCTGGAGTGGACCTCTATCAAGGGTTCACTCTGTTACCCTAGTATAATAATATAATAATAATAATAATAATAATAATATAATAATAATAATAATAATAATAATAATAATGATAATAATAATGTAATAATAATGATAATAATAATAATGATAAATAATAATGATAATAATAATAATAATAATAATAATAATAATAATAATAATAATAATAATAATCGCAATTATAAGAAAATGTGAAAAGAAGGAGCTTACGTAAGAGGATGCATTACACAGAGAATTCTGGCGACAAAAGAAATTACGTTGAAGGAAAAGAGCAAAATCTGAAAAATGTACATAAATAATAATAATAATAATAATAATAATAATAATAATAATAATAATAATAATAATAATAATAGCATTTGCAAAAAATGTGGAAAAAGGGGAGCTTAGGGAAGAAGATACAGTAGACAGAAACTTCTGGTGACAAATAGAAAACTTTGCATTGCAGGAATAACAGTATATTCTGAAAATATAGGTAATTAATAAATAATAATAATAATAATATATAATAATAATAATAATAATAATAATGGTAATACTAATAATGGCACCAGCAAAAAATCTGGAAAAAAAGTGGGTTTAGGGAAGAAGGTAAGTAGACAGAAACTTCTGATGACAAAAATAAAACTTTGTATTGAAGGGATAACAGTATATTCTAAAAATATACCTAAATGATAATAATAATAACAGACATCATCAGCTTCATGAATTAAGTATCATGTGGCTTAATGTACAATATTATTATGCGTATTAATATAGAAGATCGTTTTGATGATGATAAAATATATAAAACATAATATCAATTAAAACACAATCACCAAACAAACAATAAAAAATAATAAGAATCGTCGACGCGTTTCGATAGCTAAACAATCATTATCAATACTGAGTATTGATACAATATAGGCCTATACCAAGTTTTGCAAGATATTTTGCAAAAGCTCTGTCCGCTGCAACCTCATGCGTTCTGAGCTAACTAAAAAGCAACTTATGTACTCTTGATTATGATAATTGGCTATCGAAACTGGTCGACGTCTTTAAAATGTTTTTATTTTTTGTTTGGTGATTGGTTTTAATTGATAACATTTAACATAACTCATAAGGCTTGTATCGGTCGTTTAGCCCATATCTTGTAGCAATAATAATAATAATAATAATAATAATAATAATAATAATAATAATAATAATAATAATGATGATGAGTTAATAATAATCTTCACGCATTGACCTGCAAAAGGTTAGTTCCAGTCACATGCAGAAAACTGACCTCTCCATCGTGCTCCTGGCTGACCTTCACGTCTAGGCCTATACATCTCTGGCTTATATGTGAATAACTTTTTGTTATACTTTCTCGATCGTTCTTTGAATGTGGTCGAACCGATTTTGTTTGTGATCTTTGATTATGTCTTTTAAGCTGAATATGTTAAGGTCATACCTAATATATAAACTATAGGCCTATTTTTTATCTTGTAAAGTATATCCAGCTACATGTCTGAGAAAACGCATTTCTGCAGATTCTATTATGTTTAGTTGATTTTTAGTCAAAGTCTAATTTTCGGAGCCATATTAGAACACAGGGACAGCCATTACGTTATAAAATTTTAATTTTGTTTCTTTGCTCATCTATTTGAAACAATTTCTAATTCTTCCACACCTATAGGCCTATATCTGGATTTATTCAATTTATTTTCTACATCCATTTGTTTATCTACCTATGTTATATCTCAGGTAATTAAAATGGTTTACTTTGTCTATTATTCTGTTTCCTATGCATAGTTTTGCACGTAGCAGAGAAAACCCTTTGAATGCTATAGCTTTATTTTTTACAGATATTTCGAGACCATATTCACATTACCATTGTTGTTATTGTTATTATTATTATTATTATTATTATTATTATTATTATATTATTATAGGCTAATAATAGGTTACTAACAATAAGCTATAATAATAATAATAATAATTGATTAATGAGTTGTTACTTTCCATGCTTATCGCCAGCTGTTGGCAACATTGCAACACGGCCTTCTGATAATTCTTCTCAAAACATGTAATTATGGCACGTACTGGTACCTGCGCCATATTGGAACACATAGCATAACACTGTTATACAACCCATGACTTTTATATTAGTTGCACAGTCTAGTACCAAAGTGCTAACTTGAAAATATCATTAACTTTATTTGAAATCACTTTCACTCCTCAGGCTTAACTTTTTTAATTTCCTTTTAAATATTACTTAGGCTCGCAAAATTCAACTTTCGGAAAGTATTTTATATGTTATTTATCTTCCAAAAAATTTGAGACTTTTCGATTCTCCAAGGATACTAGAAGACTATTTTACCTTAGGGTTTTAAAGAGTTGAAACTAAGAGTTAAAACTAAGCTTCTACCAAATTTCCACATTTTTTTAAAATTACTCTTTATCTACATTTTTTAATTGCCTTTAAATATGATGGTTTGGAAGAAAAGGCACCATGCACTAATTTGCCAGGAAAATAAATTATTATTATTATTATTATTATTATTATTATTATTATTATTATTATTATTATTATTATCCTCTGGCGACAAATCATTTTGGGTTGAAGGAGAAACGCTGTATTGTGGAATATTCCTAAATAAATAAATAAATAAATAAAAGAATAATAATAATATATTATTATTATTATTATTATTATCATTATTATTATTATTATTATTATTATTAATCTTTACCTTGTCGTGGTGGAGTGGCTTGCGTGAATGATCTCGAGAGGATTGCTGCCGATAGGGTTACACATGCTGGTCTGGTCGAAGGTGATAAGCCAGACGAAATGAGTACCTTGGTCGAAGTAGTGACATCTTTCACCGTAAAAAATTACAACCGTCAAGAAACGCGGAAAACGCGCGGCCATGAACCTACGGGTTCGGTAGTGCCAGTGAATGAGTTAGTTTGTTCATTATTATTATTATTATTATTATTATTATTATTATTAAAATGTTAAACCAAACATTTAGGCTTAATATTATCTTTCAATTATATGGATGTCAAAGTATATTTCTTAATCTACTTTATGAGAGGAAAAGATTACGAACGAGTATCTGAGGATAGGCCTATAGAGTGCTTAAGAAAATTATTTGACTAAAGAAATACGATAATAAACAAGTTAGAAAACTAAGAGATAGAGAACTCTACGATCTTTATAGGAAATCAGATGTAACAACTGTTAGCAGACCCTAAACTATAAATAATATTGTTAATATTTCCTTCAATACTGACGCCATATATTGAAGCGCGCATCATCATGTTTCAGAACTCAGTAATATTTTCAGTAAATCTCGGTTGTAAAATCCCGATCCTAAACAGATCCATGATGACTAGAAGCCATGTTCTCATTTCACGGTCTCACAATCAACTGCTGTTGAAGGAAATATTGACAAATAAACCACGTAGTCGTTCAAACGGTTCTTCAATATTGATAGAAAAAAATTAATGCCCCATATTGTCATTTCAATATTTCTGGTGTTCTCTCCTGGTTGGCGTAATTGTTACCCACTTCTGAAGTTGGAGCGCCTGAAAGGCGAGGTTACGCTGCCCCGATAATAGATGAGTGATGATAGTGATGATAATGATGCGCCTGGAGAGTCCTTAATCCTAAACTTAATACAAGGCGAATATAAATGATTATGGTTATAACTGCCAAATTATGTTCGGGGACCATTTGGGCCTTGAAGTTTCCTGACATTTGTCTTACAGGTGAGGAAAAACCCCGTAAAAACCTAACCCAGGAAACTTGTCCCGACTGCGACTTGAACTCGGGCCCGCTCAGTGACAAGACAGTACGCTATCTCGAGACCACAGCGGCTGACTTGACAGAATATATATTTTTATCAATATCCGTCAATATTGATAGGATGCTATAGTACGCTCCTAGACGATCAATAATTCCATCAATATTGAAGCGAATATTGATAATATTATTGATCGTTTAGGGCAGATCTGGGCGTCGAGTATTCAGTGTAAGCACGCCTCTCATTGTATACAGTTTTCGATCCCTTAGTTGCATACATAAACGACATGAAGTCTGATCAGTGGGATACAATGCATTTTACGTCACCAGTACATTTCTACTACAGGATACGCATTTGGAAAGACATGCACTGAATTGGTTTGTACTTTCTCTTAGGCTATATATTATCATTGCGGTAACTATTTGTGTGAGCACACCAGCACTCTGGGAGAGCGCAACCCCCACCCCTGGTTTAGGGGCTACTTTAAGACTCGTAGACTGTAATGGGCACGACATGTGACTCATAGAAAACCAGAAGGGAAAACACCCTAGCATTTTTCCAATAATGAGATGGGAGAATAACATTACCCATGATTCGAGGAGTGAATTTTACAGGAATAATTGGAAAATATTACCTCAGGATAAGGATGTATGTGTCGGCCGCGGTGGACCAGTGGTTATGCTCCTTGCCTCTGGTCCCGAGGGTCGCGGGTTCAAACCCGGCCGGTGTAGATTGTTTTTTATTTTAGGATGAAAAATCCAAGGAGCAAGTCCTCCGGGAGGGACTTTAAACCGTGGGTCCCGATTCTGATGATTTTCATGCTCGTAAAAGATCCGTAAGCCTGAACAAAGAAGTCTCTAAGAAAAATTTAACAATCTCAAACATCCTAGTAATATGTAGTTTGCCTGCTAGATGTCTCATTGAATCGATGTGTTGACCGCATGCTACTCATGACATCTTTGGTCAAATGAAGCAACTAAAATAACTTTGTATGTTAACTCCTGACAAAGTAAACGCTGTGGCTGAACAATGGGCTACGTCATTAATCAGCATAAGGATGTATATCAGTGCGGCCATGAACATGCGAGTTCGATAGTGCCAGTGAGATAGTTATTATTGATCGTTTAGATGCCGTTTTAAGACTCTTATTCTTTGATGGGCAGGACACGTGATACATAGAAAACCAGAAGGGAAAGCGCCCTAGTATTTGGCCGATAATGAGGTGGGAGAATAATGTTGTTCATGACATTAGGGATGAAATTTTACAGGAATGATTGGAAAATATTAGCTCAAGATAAGAGTGTATGACTATCTTAATTCCGCGTGACGATAAACTTCCGGCTTGGAGAGTGCAAGTGAGTTAGTTATTTTTATTATAAGAAAATGTGCTATAATTAAACATATAGCGAAGAGAACGAACTATAAAATGTAGTGGTTCAGATAGCACAGCATAATTTCATGGTTATATTTACGATATTGGCTATCAGGCCTTAAGTTTATCAATACCTTAATTAACTAGAAATATTCCACGCCATTTGTTTCCTTATATGATATCTTACATGTCAAAGCAATCAGTTATTTTCAAAATAAGTCAGTGCTGCTTATTTTTAAGAGATTAGTCATTAATAGTAGCTAATATTTAACTTAATTTTACTACTTTCACTATTTATACGGAGATTCTAAGCCATCTACATTAATTCAAATAAAAAAACGAAAAACACAATTTATTGTTGCAGTATCTATGTATAAATAGGCTAAGACAAAACATTTAAGTACCATTTTCTCCTCTGTTTGTCAAACCATTTTTTTTAGTAGCTATTGTCGAGCTTTAGTGTCATCATGCCGGACAGGTAGAAGGTTATAAGCCCAGACGAAAAAAGTACCTTGTTTGATAGAGTGATGAGCACTCACCGTAAAAATGACAACCGTCAAGAAACGCCGACATGGGTTCCACTGGGGTAAAATTTTCTTGAGGTAAATAGTTCACCAATCGATTCTCGGGGAGGAAACTATTTCAAGGAATCCATGACAAAGATTCAAATAAAGGAATATGTTTCTAGGAGCATGGAATTTTAGGACATTATACAGTAGTGGGGCACTGGAAATATTAACGCGGGAATTAGATAAATCGCCCTTTGATTTAGTCGCTTTATAGAAAGTTTGATAGTCAGGAAAAGGTAGTCAAGAATCAGGAAGCTTGGCATCATACTATGGGGGTGGAGTGAGACCTGAAAGTGAAGTGAGGAAAATGTTTGGACCAAAGATAGATGAACAGACAGGCGAATGGAGGAGACTACACAACAGTGGTCTATATGATCTTTATGGGGGGTGGGGTATATTTTTTTGTTCAATGCCACCTGTTTGTCATTCGACATTTCAGGTATTCTCTCCTGGCATTGGCGTATTGTAACCCACTTCTGAGGTTGAGGCGCCTGGAATGGGAGGTTACGCTGCTCCAATGGTATGATGGGTGATGACGATGGGTAAATGATGCGCCAGAAGAGGCCTTAAACCTAAACTTAATCTAATGAGGTGAATATTATATTGATGATAATGATGGCCAGATGATGTTCGGGGACCACTTGGACCTTAAAGTATCCTGACATTTGTCTTACAGGTGAGGAAAAACCTCGAAAAACCCTCACGAAGGAAACTTGTCCCGAGCGGGGATCGAACCCGGGTCCGCTGCGTGACAAGGCAGCACGCTATCTGAGACCACTGTGCGGTGGGCGGAAAAAAAAAGAGATATAATAAGTATAGTTGAGTCTCGTAGGACCGCGGTGTACTAGTGGTTATGCTCCACGCCTCTGGTCCCGAGGGTCACGAGTTCAACTCCGACCGGGGTTAATTGATTTTTTTAGGACGGAAAAAATCGAAGAGGCAAGTCTTCCGGGAGGGCCTCCCAAAATTTACCGATTTCAACGTCATATTAATATCTTAGTTGTCTGCTAGATGTCTCATTGAGAGGGTGTGTTGACCGCATGCCATTATGACATCTATAGACAAATAAGGCAACTAAAGAATCTACTTGGTGTAGTAACTCCTAACAAAGGAGGCAATGGCTCAACATTGGTTTACGTTATTATAGATTGATAGATGTCTCGTAGACTGCGATGAGCAGGACATGTGGCACGAATGAGGATTGAAATAATTCTTTGTAGGAAAACAGAGGGAAAGCGTTCATTAGGTAGACTATAAGATAAAAATTAAAATGTACCTGTTAGCAGGTGCCGTCGTCCTCAACTTTGTTAACATGATGTATATAAAATATTAACTGGAGGCCTTTCGGAAGGTAACTTCCATCATCAGGAGAATGAGCTTCTGCAGCTAGCAGTTGCTGCTACAGACACTTGTAATCTACATCGTCGTAAACAACAACGACGTATAGCAGAAGCTCATCCTACTGATGGTGGAAGTTAACTTCCGAAAGGCTTCCAGTTAATATTTTATATACATCATTTTAACAAAGTTGAGGACGACGGCACCTGCCAACAGGTACATTTCAATGTTTAACTTTTATCTTATGACTAATCACCTCAACGGAATTTGATATGAATTTTATTAGTATTGTTCATTTGGTAGGCTAAGAATGAAGTGAGAGAATAACATTAACCATGATTTGAGGAAAATTGATTATACAGGGATGACCGAAAAACATTATTAGCAGCGATGGACTAGTAGTTTATGTTACTTGCCTCTGGTTCCGAGAGTCGCGGGCTCAAATCCGACCGGGTCGATGGATTTTTTAGGGTGAAAAAGTTAATGGAGCAAGTCTCCGGGAGGGACTTTAAGCCATGAGTCCCGAGTCTGAAGACTTTCAGGCTCGTAAAAGATCCTTAAGCTTGAACAAAGATTACCAACCTCAATTCTAGTAATAACTTAGTTGCGTACTACATGTCTCATATGGTCGTTATGTTGACCGCGCACCATTCATGACATCCACAAGGAAAAAAAAAGTAACTAAATGAATTTGGGCTAGTAACTCCTAAGAGAGGATAGGCTAATGCCTAACATTGAGCTGTTACGCCATTGTAGATATAGATTCGAAAACATCAGCTGAGGATAGGGATGCATGGAGAGTTTATGACCTGCCAGTGAATTAGTTAACGGAAAAGTTGGTGTTGCTTACTACTTCAAACTCCTACATATGATAAAGAAGTATTAAATTGCTATTGCAGGTGACATACTAGTAGAAAGTGAAAATATGAAAGGAATGAATTATTGACAGGGAAAAGCGAATATAGACCAATATAGGCTTGAGTATGATAACACAAATATATGCTGTGATTATTTATCAGTGTCTTCGCCATGCGTTGATAAGAATAAATGCGTGTGGAGAAAAGGTTAAACATAAGAATAAGGCGATATGTTACTTAAAACTAAGGCCTGGGACTTTAATAAACAATACAGTACAGCTAGGTAGTGATGAAGTGGGTTACGCCATCAGTAGGGACCTATAATAATAATAATAATAATTATTATTATTATTATTTATTATTTATTTATTTATTTATAAACAGGTTTACAATGTAATAAAACATCTTCCTGTGCCCAAAGCTTTTAAAATTTGATTCTTCTTTCTCCATTCTTCTTTATCTTCCTACACACATTCAGACTAAACATGGCGAATATGGTAATGATTATGATGGCCAGATGATGTTCGGGGACCGTTTGGGCCTTAAAGTTTCCTGACATATGTCTTATATGTGAGGAAAAGTCCCCCAAAAAAACTCACCTAGGAAACTTGTCCCGACCAGCTTTCGAACCCGCTATATTAGTTATATGGGAGAATCTTAAAATATATAATTTCAATTTTAATATATTGTATAAGCATTGTTTTATTCTTACGCACGCGCAATGCAGAATACTTTGGAATTTCATTTGTTTTAAAATGGCAAATTTTCTGTAGAATTTACTAAACATTGGAAAAGCGGAGAGAAACAAATTATTTACAATATTTTCAAACAGATTTGTGAAAGATACCCCACATTGACCATTGAGGATATGGTAAAATAGCAGCAGAATTTACAGGTGAGTCAGCTTGGAACATAAATTCTGCTCATAACGAAATTGTACTGGCAAATAAAGTATATTTATCGACATCATGGAAAAAGCGTAAACGTCCAATTAGGTAGGTCCATATATAACTTTTTGTCATAAATAGAAAAGGCATATAGGAAGTTCCTAAATGTTGGTACCATCTTATGTTGTGTTGAGTCTTATTTTCGTAAAATAAGAACAATGATTTTTATCGTACACAATTCAGACATATGGCATTAAAAGTAGTAAACGGGTTCCCCAAATGACGGGATCGGCGAAGTAATATATTATACTAGTCTGTTTACAGTACAACTGGAACTTAGCTCGGAATTAGTTTAGGTCCCGGGGCTTAAAAAAAATTGCAGCAGGTTAGAGGCGAGGTGAGTTACGCCATTTGTAGCGGGCCTAAAATAATAACTCAGTATATCAATGCAAACATTGGAAGCATTAAGCCCGAAGATTCATAGACTTGCGGACATAACCTCTCCATAATCTATATCCTGAGCTAATGTATTACAGTCACGTGTATAATTTACCTTCCTCAAATAATGGTTAATATTATTCTCCCACCTCATTCCTGGTCTATCTACCGGGCGCTTTCCCTGATGTTCCTACAAAAGTTCTCCATGCTCCTCTTTCATTCCGGGCGCTTTCCCTGGTGTTCCTACAAAAGTTCTCCATGCTCCTCTTTCATTCCCTATTTGCTCCACGTGTCCTGACCATCATAGTCTACAAGACATAATTACTCTTATTAGGCCAAACGTCTAAGGCGGCTCAATGGCGCAAGCGGTTAGACGTTCGCCTCTCACCGCTAGGGTCTCGAAATCGAGTCTCGGTCACTCCATGTAAGTTTTGAATGGTGGACGAAACGGAGCTTGGGCAGACTTTTCTCGGAGTTTTCTCCCATTTTCCCCTTCCACAATTTCATTCCACCATTTTCTCCATAAAAATCACATCCATGTCGTTTCATTTCGTTCATCTGTTCCTGTGATGGTGCAACAGGCGTGGTCGGGCAGCACCCTTGTCATTCACAGACCTCTACGTAAGGGGCTTCATCTCATCTCTCGACCCAACCCTAAGTTGGACACAAGTTTGAGAATATATATTTTATTTTACATCAGGTTCCCCACAAATATCATGTAGTTCACTGTTATGAAGTAGGCTATTCTCCATTCACCTGACTCTTTTGTAAAAATTGCTTCCTAAAATCTTTATTCTCAAATACCAGTATTTTTTCCCTCTCTTAAATCAATCGAACCCGTGACTCCTGGGACTAGGGGCAAGAAACATAACCACCGAGGCCGACTGTAAAAATGTAAATGCCGTAACTAGAATCTTTGACATTTTTTCCAGTTGAGTGCTCTCTTAAAGAAGTAATTTAACTTGATACATATTATATCTTCAAGGACATGAATAATACTTGTCATGACCTTCAAAATAACTACCTTGATCTATATGATAATACGTGTGTCACGCACAATATTATTATTATTATACTACTACTTATTATTATTATTATTATTATTATTATCATTATTATTATTCACTATGGAACTAGGGCTGGAAGTAGATATCAATAAAACTAAATGTATGGTCACACGTAAAATAAATGTTGTAATATAAATGGACAGTTAATGACAAATGAGGGCAATTTTGAGGAAGTGATTGAATTCAAATGCTAGGAACCATAATTACAAATAGGAATGAGTTGCAGAAAGAAATAAAAATTGGCTCTACTCTGGAAACGCATGCGATTTTTTATTACAGTGACTCTTGTCATCCTAACTTCTATAATAAAAAAGTTAAACTAAAAATATATGAAACGGTAATTTTTCTTGTTATATGGATGCAAAACATGGTCTGTTACCGTAAGGGAGAATAAAATATTATTATTATTTTTGAATGAAGATCTTAGAAAATGTTTGAGCAAAGAAAGATAGTCACACAGGCGAGTGGAGGAGATTACTTTACTCTCAGCTACTTGATCTTTATGGAAAACCTCATGTAGTAAGACAGACGCGTAGACTGCATTGCGCAGGGCATGTGGCGCGAATGACGAATGAAAAAGGAACATGGAATTTTCTTGTAGGGAAACCAGAGAGAAAACGTCCAGTTCATAGGCCAAGAACGAGGTGGGAAAATAAAATTAACCTTGATTTGAGAGAAGCGAATTGCACAGGGAATGTTTGTAAAATATTAGAGCGGCCATGAACCTCCGAATTTGATAGTACCAGTTAAATAGTAGGTTAATAAACTCATTCGCCCTATCGAACCCGTAGGTTCATGGCCGCTCGTACATAACTTTCCACACATCCCTGTCTTGAGCTAATGTTTTCCAATCAACTCCTGCATAATCTACTTCCCTGAAATCATGATTAATGCTATTCTTTCACCTCATTCATGGTTTACCAACTGGGTGTTTTCCCTCTAGTTTTCCTACAAGAAGTTTCCATGCACGTCTTTCATTCCCCATTCGAACCACATGTTCTGTCCAACGCAGTCTGCGGACTTGACTCTTATTTTTATATTTGGTTTCCTATAAAGATCATGTAGCTCACTGTTATGTAGTCTTCTCCATTCACCTGTCTGTTCATCTCTCTTTGGTCCAAAAATTTTTCTAAGAACTTTATTCTCAAATACTCGTAATTTTCTTTCCTCCCTTAAAGTAAGAGTCCATGTTTTGCATCCATATAATGTAACTGGAAGAATAACAGTTTTATATATTATCATTTTAACGTTTTTTAGAGAAGTTGGGACGACAAAGAGTCCCTGTAATGCATAATAGCACGCATTTCCAGAATTGAGCCTATGTTTAATTTCTTTGTGCATCTCATTCCTATTTGTAATTATTGTTCTTAAATATTTGAATTCAGCCATTTCTTCAAAATTTCCCTCATTTGTCATTAACTGCCCATTTCCATTATATAATTCATTTCTTTGTGTGAACACATATTTAGTTTTATTGATGTCTACTTGCAGTCCCAATTTCTTAGTGTTACTCAACAGAATGTGCGTATTGGCCCTTAGTATCTCCTCGCTATCGCTCAATAATACTACATCAACAGTATTTACTAAGCCTTACTTACTTACTCACTGGCACTATCAAACCCGTAGGTTCATGGCAGCGCGGACATAAGCTCTCCATGCATCCCTATCCTGAGCTAATGCTTCCCAATCATTCCCTGTATAATCTACTTCCCTCAAATCATAGTTAATGTTATTCTCCCACCTCATTCTTGATCTACCAACTGGGCGTTTTCTGGCTTTCCTACAAGCAGCTTCCATGCAAGTCTTTCATTCCCGATACGTGCAACATGTCCTGCCCATCGCAGTCTACGAGACTTATTTACTAAGCCTATTAATACAATTTCGGAGCCCTAGTTATTATTAATAATTTTAAACCATGTATTCTGACGATGAGTAGTGTCCCTTATAATAAGGGATGTCCCCTCCACTAGTTTATGTGGTAGTAACAGTGATTCAGTAACTTTCTCGATATTAACATCCCGTTATTACATGTTAAAAATTAATAAAAACATTATAAAGTGGAGTTAAGTGCCACGTTGTAAGTGATTGGTCGTCGTGCTACCTCTTTAAGAACAACAATGAGAAACAAAAGAACAACATCCTAAATCATCATCAGCTGTTTGAAAGAATAAAAAAAAGTACAGTAAGCCATTGTTTTCTTCTCCATACATTACATGTGTGTGTGTGTGTGTGTGTGTGTGGTGTGTGTGTGTGTGTGTGTGTGTGTGTGAATGGGTTCCATTGTAACACCATTCATTCTTTTTGACCACAACTTCATCCGTTCGACAAACAATAACTGACTCAAGTAAGTTCTTTTTTATCTTCATTCATTTTTTTTCTGTATAAAAACAAATACGAGTCCCCATTAATTGTTTATTTGACGAGTTTTTTATAGGTTCTTTGCTTTTTTGTTTTGGTGAAATTGTTTTTTTATTTAATAATCTGGTATCATTCTTCGTTTTTTAACACTTTTTTTATTGCTGAGTAGCTTAGGCGACAAGCTATCTAGGCTGGTACATCTAGTAGGCCTATCATTCCGCTCAACGGAAGAGTGGATTTTTTTAACTTTATTTTATTTATTACTAGCTAATGCCCGGCGTGCGCTGCTACGCCTAAATAAATGAAAATTAATGTGCTTTTATGTTTAGTTGAATAAGTAAAAGGGACAATAATTATAAATTTACATTTTTTAGATACCCCGTTCCGATTACCGGCGTTGCCCGGAAATCTACTTATCCAGATATTCTTGACAAATGAGCTGACATACGAAAATTAATGTGTTTTATGTTTAGTTAGATAAGAAAAGGAAAAATGTACATCGCAATTATTTTTAGATACCCCGTGCTGTTTACCCGGCGTTGTCCGGGAATCTACTCATCCCGATCTTCTTGACATAAATGAGCTGAAGGACTAAAATTAATGTATTTCTTATGATTAGTTGAATAAGTAAAATGAAAAATAATTATAAACGTATATCGTAATTATTTTAAGATTCCCCGTGCTGATTACCCGATGTTGCCAGGGAATCTACTTTACCTATCTCGATCTTCTTGGCATAAATGAGCTAAAAGACAAAATTCGTTATTGTGAGTTATCCATAAAAGAATACCCGTCATGTGCTGCTATGCTTTCACAGGAATCTACGTACTTGTCTCGATCTTCTTGGTATCAATGAAAGACTAAAATGTTATTATGAGTTATCCGTAAGAGATAAACATATGCTGTCGCGGACTTTTTTTATGGAGCATTTTGAGATATTCAATTCTGTGTACATTAATTTTATGTATTTGTTTTGGTTTAGACAGCGTAAGTCATTTAAGCGTCCAAAGAGCTACTTTTTTCACGCTTTACACTCCAAGGGCGATTTTCAAGGGTGTAGGAGTTGAGTATCACAACTCTCTTATAGCCTATGTTCATTCCGGGAATCTCCTGAACATTTTGCAAAAAGCCACATCACAATCTGATCAACGGTATGGCCACACATAAAGTACGAACAAACAAACAAACATTCATTTTTATATATTAGATTATTTCAATGGTAGCATACCTACTTCCTAAGTAGCAGTGGAGGTTCGATGCTCGACGTGGGTGAATTTTTTAACTGAGGCGGTTAGAAGTAAAGGGGTGCAAGTTTTTTAGTATTGTCTATATATTCCCTGAGAGTAGTTTAATAATAATAATAATAATAATAATAATAATAATAAGCCTATGTTTTAAATAAAACATAAAAATATTACAATAAGAGAAATAATGAATGTAGAAAAGGATATTGTGCAAGAGATTGAAGAAATGCAACTAAGATGGTATGGACACATAATGAGAAGAAGGGACACAGAAACAAACAAATTAGTATTGAATTGGATACCCCCTGGAAAAGGGAAACGTGGATAGAGGGAATTCAAGACAACATGACGAAGATAAATGTGAGAGTAGCAGACACGCGAGACCGGGAAGTGTGGAAGAAAAAAAAAAATGTATATTTTGGTTGAGGATACCTGTGTAAATATCAGAAACAATCCTGAAATAAAATAAATAGTAACAAAAATAATGAATTCGTTATCTCAGTCAAATATTCAATTTATTCAAGTCGACGTTTCAATCTCCTTGTGTGACATCATTTTCAAGACATTTGACATTTCCAGTTATCCATTTTATTTGGTTGTTCATACTGCGTTACCAAGACAATTTTGCGTGTGTGTGTGTGTTTTTTTAACATATTTAAATTAACAAAATCAAAATTCAAATTTTATGATTAAAATATTTTAACTTAGAATCATATGCATCACACCATTCATTTTAATCTTATTGTTTATTGAATGCTTTATTTTGTTCTTTTTTTTAAAAAGGTAAATTCTTCTTTCAATCTTTTGTGGTAATTATTTTCTTTATGCAACATTTTTATGTCATCCCATTTCATTTCATGATTATGATTAAATCTATGTTCACTAATTACCGAAAATTCCGTATGTGGTGTATGCATGTAGTATAAACAACCATATCAAATGGATGACAGGAAATGTCTTGAAAATGATGTCACATAAGGAGATTGAAACGTCGACAAATTATTGAATGAATTGCTTATTTGACTGAGATAACGCATTAATTATTATTGTTATTATTATTATTATTATTATTATTATTATTATTATTATTATTATTATTATTATTGAGAAAACATGTTTAAGACTGAATTTGTATAAGAAAACCATAAGTAAGTGAAAATTATAACAATCATAGCTATATTATCTGCATTACTATACAAGACAATTATAAGACCCGTTTGGACATGTGGATGTAAAACATGGATGATGGGGGAAAACAATGAATGCACTCTACAATGTTTTGAAAGAAAAATAATAAGGAGGGTGTATGGTCCTATATGTGAGAATGGTGTCTGGTGGAAACGCTATAATCTGAAGTTGTATGCATTATTCAAAGATGTGGAGATTCGTAAATTCATTAAATTAACCAGACTACGATGGCAGGGCATGTAAGAAGATAGGAAGAGTCAGAAATATGTAAAATGATATGGTCCACTCAACCAGATGTAGAAAAAAAGAGGAAGATCGAAACTATGATGAAAGGATGAGGTGGATGGAAATGCTTAGAGAGTTGGGATTGAGAAATTGGTGGAGAAAGGCACAGGGCCGAGCTAATTGGAGGAGGCTCCTTGAGGAGGCCAGGACTCAGGAATGAGTTGTTAGATGAGTAATGATGGTGATGATGATACTTTATCTACCCATAACGCATACACTTATATCTCTTTGCAATTAAATAAAATGTTGTATTCTAAAATACCTTTTCGGGATTCTTGGCCGTGCCTTGTTGTATTGTCTTCTCGACTTTTTTGTAGATGACATCTTCAGGAGATTTTGCTTGTGTAAATAGTCATAAGTAATGCTACGAGTGATTTCCAAATTATCGACAAATTCACGACTCACGAAGTGAGGAGTGAACTTATCTAGAGAATTTGGAAATCAAGAGTGGCATTTGTTACGACTATTTAACGAATAAAATTAAGCTGTTTAATCACAAATCATTATTTAAATATAGTTATTTTAAAATATTTATATGTTTAATGTAAACGGCGATGTTTGAAAACAAATGAGAAACGATTGGTACGCTTCATACGCTTCTTTTGTTCATCACTGCAACCAGATCATACTATTATGTATTGCCAAAGGATCGCAATGTTGTAAGAATGCACCCTAGTGGAGAAATTTATAATCAACGTTATATGTATTAATTAACTTCTGATGTCCTATGATATAAATATGTCAATTATATTTTTCTGCGTCATTTCCTGGAAAATAATTCGTTTAAGAAAGTTCAAACAGTGTTGTTTTTTTTTGTGGTATAATCAATTGTTACAAATGATGATCTTGTAGACGATTTCCGGGCTGTTGGCCGTGGTCTTGAGGCTTGTAGTTCCCCAACGTTTCGCCAGAGACTGCGTCCGGCATCCTCAACCCTTGAGGACGTAGACTCTGGCGAAACGTTGGGGAACTACAAGCCTCAAGACCACGGCCAACAGCCCGGAAATCGTCTACAAGATCATCATAGTAACTCCGGCCGTGAAAGCCTAAGTCAATTGTTACAAATGTTTTTATATTATCTCTCGCATGCGCTTTCTGTTGACATTCATGCACTATATATACAATCTGATAGCCGTACTTCTTGGAGAGTCGGTCACTGCAAAATATTGAGAATATTAAAAAGGAGGTGCTTTCTTTATTATGATAAACTTCAGTTGGCAAATTTTAGGCGAAACACGACTGTGATTGGTTGTAAATAAAAAATCATTGAAATGTGATTGGTAATTGACTCCCATTTGGGGTATGAGTTAAATAGTCGTAGTAAACTGTTAACTAGTTGTTAATTTGTGTGATTTTACCGTAACTATGATTCTTAGTAAATAATTTCTAATTGGTTGAGTTAAACATAGAGCAGCTGGGCCATCTGCTGTTGTCATGGTATATGTCAAAAGGTTTTATTTGACACTTTTCTAGGGCAGGATATATGTTTTATTAATTGTCAAACCTTCCTCTATTCTATTAAAATTTTGTTTATGTTTATATATGTCAAAAGCTTCTCTGTTCAATCGAGTATACTAACACTGGTCAACATGATTTTTGTCTCATGAGTACCAATAGTTGTACTTAATGCAGTTTTCTTATCGTGTTTTCAAATATGTATTCGGAATTTCTCCATCACCCACAGTTTTTTTTATTTCAATTTCAATTAATGGATTTAAATAATTATTTTTTTAATAAACGTTTTTTCGTCCATTTGTCCATTGTAAAATAAAATGAGCTAATTCAAATGGTTTCAGCTATGTAAAAGAGATATCAAAGCAAATGGAATCCTAATATGTTGGGCGATTATTGTTGGACCATCAAGAGGGTGCTCCACAGGCGAAATATAGCAGAAGATAGTAATTTATTACTTTCTAGGTGAGTTCGAATGTTCGAATATTGTGTAGTTACGAATGTAGGAAATATTAAAGTGTTTGAAATTATAAATTCCTGTCTCTCGGAAACCTTGCGTGATGGAGAAAAACCGATGTCATATTTGATTTCAGGAGAAAAAATACTATCAGAATCCCATATTTTTCTTTCTGAGACAAAAAAAGGTTTATTTTTTGTTGCTCAGTGTAACGTATCGTTTTACATAAAACCTGAGTGTCATTAAATAAAACCATGTGATTAGTATTATTGTGAAAATGTTCAGCTACAGCAGTTTTTTCTGGTTGACCATGTCGACAATTTACTTCAAAAATCTAATTATGCACCAAATTCGTTATTTTTTCGAGAAAAAAAAACACCTTTGTTTCTAACCGCCTCAATTAAAAGATTTTCAATTTCCGGATAGGATAGGTGGATAATGTAGGTATTCAATTCTAATCCCTAGATTGTACATTATGTTCCTAGATTAAATTCACTTCATATGTTGACAAAGGCTGTGACACTGTTGATGGCGATTCGTTCGTTAGATGAAGACATTTTCCTAGACACCAGATTAAAAACTGTTCAAACGTCGCACAGTGTGGTATTTTGAGAATCTAGCTGGACAAAATTATTTTGTCCCATATTTTTGTGTTATTAGGTGGTGAAATATAAATGAATAAATAAAAAATATATTCTGAAAGTTTTAGACGTATAATTAAAAAAACTAACTCTACTGATTGTTGCTTTTAAACTCTTCAAAATATCTTCCGAAACTGAGTGAACACCAAGTTTTTGCAAAATATGATGCAACAAAGCATCCTATCTTGATTCTTTGGCGTTAGAAAACCAAACATCAAAAAACGAACGACGAGAAATTTGTGCAGTCATTCTGAAAATAAGAAAACGTTGTAAGAGTTCGCAAACTTTCGCAAGCAAATGAACATGTTTCTTGTAGTGTAGAAATAGACTTCAGAAAAATATACCCAGTGCACAGGGAAATGCGGGGAAATAAACTAAAACCCTAGATGAAACTAAAGAAGTACTGTTTTTGATTAAATAAATACCTCACTCTGCTAATTTAATATTTATGATTAAACTAAAGTACATACTAACAAAATAAAATATGAGAATTTACCTTGAGACTCCCACAAAAAACGATAATAGTGCAAAATCACCACTAGCACACAGAAACAAAGCGTATTCATCGAGCAAACTCAGACGAATAACATGATAGTAGGGAGCGGTTGGTCGGTAAGGCTCAGGTAGCCGGCCGTTCCGACCTGTTTATACCTATTACTGTTTAGTGGGCGACCCCAGAAAATGTACTGGGTTGTAATATAACTTGTTTGTTTTGAATTTATTCCGCAAAATGACCAGTTAAGACATGTACCTAAATTGACTTTTGTCCAGCTAGATTCTCAAAATATCACACTGTGCGTCGGTCTTTGTGGAACAGTAGTAACCATGATTGATTCTTGATCCAAGGTTCTCTTAGTAAACTCCATCTGGGTTTGTTTTTCTTTCAAAACAGTTTTACAACAGTTTATTTTTGTGAAAAAACTAGACTTACAAGTTTGTGTTCTAGAAATTTGTAAGCGTCCAAATTTACCTAAAATAACTTGAAATTTGAAGATAATATGTCACGCATCATGTAAACCAGTTTGTTAAGGTTTAGTATGTAATTATGATAAAAACCCAATTTGAGGGTCATGACCCCTAATGATATACGCGTTTTCGTGATAACGCTGACAGGAAGGCACAGAACGATTCCTAGTATTACCAAAATTAACAGTAAAGAAACATTTGTAAATTACATGCATGATGAACTTACATCATATACATTATAACGAACTTAAGGTTCAGGAACCCTAAAATAGTAATAGATTTATTATTATTATTATTATTATTATTATTATTATTATTATTATTATTATTATGTTCAGAAAATTATTGGACGAATACGATATCTGGGGTTTGAAAATTAATTTAGAAAAAAACATTTTATATGGGATGTCGAGCGGAAAACCGAAGATTTAATATTAGAACATCAACAGGGATATATTAGAGGATGTGATGAATTTGAATATCTAGGAGTAAAAGCAGATAAAGATTATGGACAAGAAAGTGGTATTAAGAACAGAAGAAATAAATGTAGAGCAATAACAACAATGATAAATGCAGTCTTATGGAAAAGGCATATAACTAGAAAAAATAAGTTACAAATATATAATTCAATAGTGAGAAGTACTGTCACATATGGAGCTGAAGTTTGGAAATTCAACAAAAAACTTAGAACAAAAACCTGTGTCGATGGAAATGGATTTCATAAGGAGAGCAGCAAGATGTTCAAAATTAGAAAATAATAAGAAATACTGTCATACGAGGAAAAATGAATATTATATATTCAATAGTAAACTATATACTATCCATCCATAGTAATTCTGCCCGAAGGCAGGTCCTTCACTACAATCATAGCATTTTCATGCTATGCTTGCAGCTTTACTAGGGAATTGTAGGTGTGGCAGCTTCCCGTTGCTTTCCACACCGGTGAAGGATGATGATGATGATGATAAGGGCGATGATGTTGATGATGGCCATATGATTTCGGGGACCGTTTGGGCCTTAAAGTTTTCCTGACATTTGTCTTACAGGTGAGGAAAAACCCCGATAAAAACCTCACCCAGAAAAACTGCCCCGACCGGGGATCAAACCCGGGCCCGCAGCGTGACAAGGTAGCACGGTACCTCGAGACCACAGCGGTGGACCTATATACGATATAAGCAATTAATTGGTATGGGTATGTACGACGAATGCAAGAAGAAAGGTTACCCAGGAAAACATTGGAATGGTCCACCTGGAAGAAGAAGGAAATGAAGACCTCGAAAGTCCAGGGTGCAAGAAATAAGCAAGAGGTCTGGAGGGAATGGAGTAGATGGATAGAGACGAGTGGAGAAATAAAATAAAACTTTAGGCGCAGAAGATCCGTAAACATTAAAAACCTGTATATAAATAAATAAATAAATAATAATATTTATTATTATTATTGTTATTATTATTATTCATTGAGAATATTCCTCATCTTTCAGGTGTTCCTCCAACATGAGTTTTAAAAAATACATAAATGAGTACGAACATTCAGATTACCAGTTTATAATACACATTCACAAATTTCCCTTAATTAAAGTTCTCCATCGTGCTCTGTCATCTATGTCTTGATCCGTTACACCTAATTTCCTCATTGAATGTTGAATGTTATTCTTTCAGGCGTTCTTGGTCTTCCTTTTCTGCGCCTTATTTCAATTTTCTATGTATGGACGGCTTTTGGTAGTCTTTCATCCTGTATTGTTCTTATGTGTCCATACCATATTAGTCTTCTGTATTCAATCTTATCCATTATACTTCTTTCTGCATTCAACCTCTTCTAATTTCTGTATTTCTAATTCTTTTCAGTCGAGATTTTCTGGCAGCTCTTCTCCAAAAATCCATTTCAACTGCAGTTATTCTGTTGGCGTGTTGTTGTGTCATTGTCCAGACTCCCCACCCATATAACATAATACTTTCTAGTATCGACTTATGAATTGGTTATTTGTTCTGTTAATGATGTTTTTACTCCATAATATAGAGTTCAGCAATCCTCTGGTTTTTCTTCCATTACTGATCCTTTTTGCTGTTTTTTTTTTATTTCATGTTCCATCTTTCTGTATAACTTAATAATAATAATAATAATAATAATAATAATAATAATAATAATAATAATAATAATAATAATAATAATAATAATAATAATAATAACATTAATAATAATAATAGGCCTAATAATAATAATTTTATTTCGGAATTTATCCACAATCCAATGGTTTTCCGTCACCTCAAGTTCGCCTTTTGTATTTGTAGCGGTCCTGAACATCTCTGTAAATCCCAGTTGACTCATACTTCTTCTAATACCATCCATCCAACAGATAAGTAATTGTTTATTATTTACTATTGTTGTAATTTCTTGTATTCAAATGTACATATGTTTGCCCTGATGAGTGGAAGAAAAGGTCACATGGCCTTAACTGTACCAGGCTAATAAAATATATTCTATTCTATATTAAAGCGCCTACAAATAAATTCAATATTAATTAAATAAATATAATAAAAACTGATTGGATCATTTATTTTTAAAGAAATGTTGGATTAAATTTTCCTAAGAAAGTCATGTGAAAACCTAATGTAAATAAAATAAATAAGAAAAACAAAGGAATATAGGTTTGTTGACCATCTATTGTTTGTGAAAAAACGTCTCGACGGTAACGGTTTATTGTTGTGCAGCATGCGCGCGCACGCACCAAAACGGAAGCGACATAGGTACGACTAGTGTGCGCGCGGGGAGGGGGAGGAGAATACGAGATGTGAATATGGATGGATGGAAATTATGTAAAAAAGAGAAAAGTCATGCTTAGAATTAATAATACATTATATCGAAGGGGACCCACCGGCGTCGAGTCTCTACGACGTCCAATGTGGGAGTGTCTGTGTCAAAAATCACGGCATGACGTAACCCAACTCCACAAATATAATTCCTTGTCATTGAGATTGACACCGCAGGAAAGACACAGTAAGTTAAATTTTTACCACTAAATTCACAGCAGGTCTAGAAGGCTCTTGGACCAACACCCGGCTACAGAATAATAATAATAATAATAATAATAATAATAATAATAATAATAATAATAATAATAATAATAATAATAATAATAATAATAATAATAGTAGTAGTAGTAATAATAATAATAATAGTAGTAGGCCTAGTAATAATAGTAATAATAATAATAATAATAATAATAATACAATATTAACAAAAACAATGATAATGACAAAACCGATAATAATAATAATAATAGCAATAACAACAATAATAATAACATCAGCAGTAATAATAATAATTATTACTATTTATATACAGATTTGTAATGTTTACACATCTTTCTGTGCCTAAAGATCTATTTTCCTTCTCCACTCGTCTCTATCCATCCAATCCATGTCCTCCAGTCCTCTTGTTCTCATTCCAGTTCTTATTTCTTGCATCCATGAGTTTCGAGGTCTTCCTTTCCTTCTTCTTCCAGGTGGATACCATTCCAATATTTTCCTGGGTACCTTTTTTCTTGCATTCGTCGTACATACCCATACCAATTTTATTGCTTATATCTTATATAATCTACTATTGAATATCTTATATTTATTTTTTTCTCGTATGACGTATTTCTTATTTTTGTTAATTTTGAACATCTTGCTGCTCTCCTTATGAAATCCATTTCCATCGACATACGTTTTTGTCCTAAGTTTTTGTTGAATTTCCAAACTTCAGCTCCATATGTGACAGTACTTCTCAATAATAATAATAATAATAATAATAATAATAATAATAATAATAATAATAATAATAATAATAATAACAACAATAATAATAATAATTTATTATTATACAGATTTTCAATGTTTACACATCTTCCTGTGCCTAAAGTTTTATTTTTCTTCTCCACTTGTCTCTATCCATCCACTCCACAATAAAATAATAATTGATAATTAATAATAATAATTACAATAATAATAATAACAATAATAATAATAATAATAATAATAATAATAATGATGATGAGTGGCCGGCAATGAAACAGCTGATTTTATAGACAAGAAAGGCTGGTAAAATTGTCTACTTCAATTTCCTTTCACTATATCAAACGAACCACATCAAATAAATATAGCAATAATCTTAGAGAAGAATACACCTTCAAAACATCTGGAAAGGAATGGAAAAAATTACAAACTTACAACTACTAACACGACACGACTGTCTAAATAAACACCTACACATATTTGGCATAGCATATTTACCAAAATATTCTTTTTGCAATTTAAATGAAAACATGGAACGAAACCATCTCCTCCATTGTCCAGTTTTTGTAGAAGAAACAAACCCTCCTGCAAAATTTTGGAGTGCAATAGAGCGAATGATTTCATTGTCAAGTGCTCGACATTGTATACCAACCAACAATAATAATAATAATAATAATAATAATAATAATAATAATAATAATAACAATAATAATAATAATAATTTTTATTATTCCGGCTTTAACAATGAATATACATTTTTCCGGTACCCATGTTCACAGTTAACTACACATTTGATTCAACACATTTTTCCATTCTTGTCTGTTCATCCATATATCTTCTTCTATTTCCCATTCCCTCTTAGTTTCATTGATTCCCTGAATCCACGTAATATTTGGTCTACCCTTCTTTTTTCTTCCCTGTGGTTCCCAATCCATGATTATCTTAGGTAGTCTTCCTTCTTCCATCCTTCTAATGTGTTCGTACCAATTTAATTGTTTCTTCTTTATAAAATCTAATATTGAATATTGCACCTGCATTTTTTCTTTTATATATCAATTTCGGATCTTATCCTTCCTGGATATTCTTGAAGCACGTCTCCAGTAGTCCATTTCAGTGGCGAGTATTTTTTTTTAAGATATACCATCAGATCGGAAAATAGGATATATTTCAACCATACATAAAAAAGGAAAAAAAGATGAATGCAAAAACTATAGGGGAATTACAGTCAATAGTACACTAAGTAGACTATATGGAAAGATAATCAAGTATTTCCTAGAAATTGAATACAAAGAGTTAGAACCTGAGGAACAGGCAGGATTTAGAGTGGGGAGATCAACAATAGACCACATTTTCAGCATACGACAGATTATAGAAAAGAAAACAATCAGAGCACAACCAACGCTACATTCTAGTATTTATAGATATAGAAAAAGCCTACGATAACATTCCTACATCAAAATTATGGAAAGTCTTAAAACTAAAAAAAAATAAATCCAACACTGATTGAAGCAATTCAAAAACTATATTCAGAATCATATGTGCAAGTAAAAATGGGAAAGTGCTTGTCTAAAGGTTTTCAAACAAATAAAGGATTACGACAGGGATGCTGTATATCTCCAACATTACATAAGATTTATGCTGAAAAAGCTATTGAAGAATGGAAAAAGAAATGTAAACCGATGGGAATACCACTAGATGATAATTCAACAATATATACACTCCAGTTAAAATTAATACATGAATATAGTTTATGGGGTTTAAAGATCAATATGGATAAATCTAGATATATGACAATAGGGGATCTTCCTCAAGATTTAATACTAGAAGAAAATTCAGGGACAATTAAATACACTGAAGAATATAAGTATTTGGGAATTAAAATTACTAAAGATGGAAAACAAGAAACAGAGATAAGAAACAGGATCAATATAGGAAAGTATGCTATATCTGCCCTAAATGGAATAGTATGGGACAAACATATCTTCAAAGAAAAAAAAACTATTTTTAATACAATAATCAGAAGCATTATTACCTATGGAGCTGATGTGTGGGCTTTAAATGCACAAATAATAATAATAATAATAATAATAATAATAATAATAATAATAATAATAATAATAATAATAATAATAATAATAATAATAATAACGACAACAACAACGATAATAATAACGATAATACTAACGATAACGATAATGATAATGATGACGATGATGATGATGACGATAATGATGACGATGATGATGATGACGATAATGATGATAATGATGATGATGTTGCTGCTGATGATGATAATGATAATGATGATAATGATATTGATGATAATGATGATGATAATAATATAATAAATAAAAATAATAAATAATAAAAATGAGAATATAATTGGTGACATAGATATTAGATATGACATAAATAAATTGATAAATATTAGTGACAGAGATGGGCGTTTGGAAGAGGGCTTCTAGAAATTCAAGAAGAGACAAAATTACAAGTACTAAAATCAGAGAAATAATGGATGTTCAAACAGATGTTCGACAAGTAATTGAAGAAAGAAAACTGAAATGATTTGGCCACGCAAAGAGGATGTCAGATGACAGGGTATCTAATATATTAAATTTTGAAGCGGTGGGCAACTGAAGAAAGGGAAGACCAAAAGAACAGTGGGTATAATGAATGCATATGAGTATGGGGTCGAGAGGATTAACATATAGAGATGCAGAAAACAGGGATTTATGGAGGAGTAAAAAGTACAATGGGTTGTAGGAAAACTACTGTATTGTAGAGAAATTCCTAAACATAATAATAACAACAATAATAAACCAACTCACCATGGTACTATTCAACCTTTAGCTTTATAGCCACGCGGTTATGAGCTCTCCACACATCCCTATCCCGAGCTAATGTTTTTCTTTAAATAATCTCATGTATAATTCACCTCTCCCAAATCATGGTTAATTTTATTATTCACTTCATTCTTGGTCTATCTACTGGGCGTTTTCCTCTGGTTTTCCTATAGAAAATTTCCGTACCCCTCCTTTATTCTGTATTCGGGCCACATATCCTGCCCATCGCAGTCTATGAGACTTACTGTTCTTAATGCAATCTGATTTCCCACAAAGATTGTGAAGCTCACAGTTATGTAGTCTTATTCATTCGTCTGTTCATCTCTCTTAGGGGGAAAAAAAATCCCTAAAAACTTTGTCCTCAAATTGTCTCCTCTCTTCAATTAAGAGTCCATGTTTCGCATCCATACAATATAATTGGAGAATAACAGTTTTATATATTTTCAGTTTAATTCCTTTTTAGAGAAGTTTGGTTCGTGTAGGCAGTTTTCATATACACCTGAAAATTAAGAATGGGTTAAAGCAATGGGACGCATCATCTCCTCTACTATTCAATTTTGCACTAGAACATGCCATAAAATCTTTAGAGGTGAAGAAGGCCTACAAAATTTGTTCTGTTTTAAATGTATTATTATATTATTAATTAGGGTTTTCCTCACCTGTAAAACAAATCTCAGAAAGCTTAGGGCCCAACGGTCCCGGAAAATCATCCGGCCAACATCATCATCCTTATGTTTATCATCATCATTTCTTCACCGGTATGGAAAACTATCACACCTATAATTCCCTAGTAAAGCTGGAAAGCATACTATGAAAATGCTATTATTGCAGTGAAAAACCTGCCCTAGGGCAGAATTACTATAGAATGGAATGATTAATTACAAATATATTTACGTAATTTATAGCAAGTATCCCCACTCTTTTACCTATGTGTTATGATTGGTGGTTTTAACATTATGTCAGGTTGTTTTACATTCTTGTTGACACACTAAATACGCAAAAATTGTCTTTATCGACAACAAGACAGTTTACGAGTTGAAGTTTGTAATTGCGCATATTGTTTAAAAATGTTACACAACTATAGATAATAAAATTACTGGTTTGCAGTTTGTGGAAAGTTGTACATACGTTATGACTTCCTATTTCATGAATCATTAATAAGGAATCCATAAAATCCCAAACAGGAATGAGGTCCTGAAAGAAATTGGATATATGCTCAACTCTGGAAACGTTTGATATCATTCATTACAGGTCCATTTGTCATCATAACTATTGCATGACCACCTCTTACCTGCAGTACCGACGTAATGTACGTATCTAGTTTTTTATTCCAAACCGTCAGAAGCTTCACTTAATTTTCACGAAAACTAGCAATTCTATTGCTCAACTGGAAAGGAACAAAAACATGTATATCCTTCGCTTTTAATTATCCAAGTAAATATTATAGCTGTATGGCAAATATTTATCGAGTTAGGCGGAATTTAACGACTAAACTTTACAACATGTGACATGATTTTTTAAATTAATTCATGAACTCCTAACAAATGTTATTCTTATGATTTCATTTTTCATATTACGTTCCACCATTTATAGTGATTTTTATATGTTTTCTAACGATTATTTGAATATATTCTTCACAATATTGAACAACATGAAGACGTGGCATCCATATTGATTTTAACGAATATTCTGTGTTCCAGTGCAGTCAACATAGAGTCTGTACTAACTATTTAATTTACACCAAATAAAGTCAGCGAAATCTTTCACAGATTAGAGTACTTGAGTTGCGTTAGATTAGATTTTAGGTTGGTCTTTCACAGGTTAGAGTACTAAAATTGCGTTAGGTTAGCTTTTAGTTCGGTTGGCAACGCGAGTTCAAATATAATGTATACGTTGGCTGGAACTCGTGATTCCATAGTATAAACCACTTCGCGTCTGTTGGTGTATGGTTGGAACTTAGAAAAAATTGCTTATCACATGTTGTAAAGTATTTCCAAAGTTTTTTTTTTTTTTCGCTCAATGAATATGTAATTAAAATAATTATACTTATATTACTTTTACCCTGTATTTTGTTTTATTTATATATTTTTTCCTCCTCCAGTTTCTTACTGTTATTTAATTGAATGTGCGTTGAGCTTTAATATTTCCCGATAAGTCCTCATAATACAGAGTGTCCACAAAGTCCTGCTACCAAAACATTGTAACTTAGTTCGTAAACTGTTTGAGATAGAGACCTACGATTTTTGCAACCTTTTTACATCTCTCAAAGTTTTGTTTACATTTGTTGCAGATTATGATTTAAACGGTAAAGACAACACCACAGGAAAATACCCAATGTATATGGTGATATGCTGAGTCTGGTAAATCACCAGTACTCCCACATCCGAACGTTACGGCGATTAACATGTCCAGACATAAAGAAAGTCGCTTCATCAGAGAACAACACCTTCTGCAGGTGCTCATTGTCTTCGTCAATTATGTTCAGCATGGTATCAGCAAATTCAGCACGCAGAGAGAAGTCAGTTAGCAGCAACGCTGGCGTAATTTGCACTTTATAGGCCTGAAGATGTAACTGCTTATGGAGGACTTTATGAATGGTTGATTTTGGTAAATGCAGTTCCCGTGAAGCACAACGAACCGAGTTTTGAGGACTGCGTTGAAATGCAAGTTGCACATTGTCGATAGTTTCTTGGCTCACACCTGATTGTCCACGCCGTGGCAAGTCATTACACTGCCAGTCACTCGGTCCATCTAATTATGGATTATTTAAAGAGATGATCTCTTCCATATTGCCGGCGGAAATTTCGTTGAACAGTTACTGGTGATTTACCAGACTCAGCACCCCACCATACACATTGGGTCTTTTCCTGAGGTGTTGTCATTGTTGTTTAAATCACAATCTTCAACAAATGTAAACAAATCTTTGAGAAATGTACAATACGTTGCAAAAAACCGATTCCACCCCTACCTCCAATATTTTACAATGCAAACTGGTTACGATTTCTTTTATCAGTGGTCACTAGGACCTTTAAATGGACACTTTGTATTGTATCAATAAAATAGAGTGGACTCGGTATTTTAGTTTCCAGGCCGCATCAAAGGCAACTGTTTCCCTCTGGTTTAAAAAATACATTGTTTCTACCAGGCAGAGCCAGGGAGTTGTTGTTAGAGGCTTCTAAGACGCCCGTCCAAACACCAAAAACTCAAAACAGTTCTCTGCCAATAATGTCTTCGCATTATAATTGACGTATAAAATGATGTTTCCATGTCAACTCCACGTGGATATAATTATCTTAACAGCGTTCCAACTATTGTCTGTTGCAGTGATATTATAATGTAGTATGTTAGTGCCAGTGAATTAAACCTGACAACGCCACTTGATATGCTAAATATTTATCCGTGCAAAATAGACCTACCGAACCACACAGCAAAGCGCCTGTAAACTAAAATACTGAGTCCACTATACCAACTGCTTATTAATACCATTGTTTTAAAATTTAAATATTTGATGGTACGTTATACTACAAAACTGAATATCAGAGGACAAACAATAGGTGTATTTTTTTCCATCCAAAATTTAAATTGGAATATATCATATAGGTAGAAAATAGTTGTTAATAGGCCTAATATAAATTAATTTGTAATTTATATTATTAATATACATCTCTATCATTTACAGTTCTTCTTCCCCTACTTTTATGAGTCCTGCTGGGATTCCATCTTAACATTCCATCTTATCCCGTTGTTAATTTCATCATATCAAATTGTTTGCTTATTCGCACCCTACTCTTTGTGCCTTTTATACACATTCCATTAAATCTAACTTTTTTTTAGGAATTCCGAATTTCAGCAGGATACTATACAACTTCTCCCTCTTAATTGAATCATATGCTTTCTTGAAATCTACACATAGTTGGTATTCAGAGCAGTTAAATCCCCAATACTTTTCTATAATCTGCCTTATACTAAAAATCTGATCTGTTGTAGAACTACTTCTAAATCAGTTGTAAGACCCTCTTTATCCCAAATCAGGACAAACAATAGGCGTATCTTTTCCACCCAAAATTTAAATTGGAATGTATCATATGGGTAGAAAATAGTTGTTAATAATATAAATTAATTTGCAATTTATATTATTAATATATATCTCTATTATATAGAGCTTTTCTTCCCCTAATTTTATGAGTTCTGCTTGGATTCCATCTTAACATGATGCTTCATACATCATATATATATAAAGAGAGAGGGAGAGAGAGAGAGAGAGAGAGAGAGAGGAGAGAGAGAGAGAGAGAGAGAGAGAGAGATATGCATCAACTTACTCGACAATTTTATGTTAGCCAATCAAGTTGGAAGTAGAATGATGGAATGGCAGAAAAATTAAAACAAGAATTGAAGGATGCATAATCTAACGCAAAAGCACGTTTTTCCTGTTCATAATCAGACACTTGTTGTCTAAAAGCAAGTTCCATACACAAAAACACTCAACCAACATACCTAAAAACACTCAATGAGTTTGTCTACATAGCACATAAAGTAAATTAGAAATGTTACCTGTTATTCTTCGCAAAACCACTGACTGAACCTTGAAAATCTACTTGTTCCAACCACAACACTCACCTGAAAAGAAATAAATTATTTATTGAAAACATATTTGAAATAAATGCATTCTCCAGATGAGAGTATTTCCAAAAGTCTCTTATCCATCTTATACCAAAACCGGCTTTTTAATATCTGAATTCTTCTTAGATTCATTTATGTACAAATGTCACAGTTTGATTTAGAACGTAATTTAAATCACTATACAAGATGATTCTTTAAGATCGTACAAATACTAAATAGGGCATAGGGGATGTTCCACTGAACAATTTGAGATAGGGAACCTAGGGGCGAGAAGCCAGCTTAAGGAGATATAGGAGTAAACTTGTCTTTCACATTACTGGCTAGTCTTTTTTAAATTACATTATTTATCAGTTAACTGTAAGTACCATCATTGACACAATTAACATATAATTTTGTATCTTACAACAGTTGCTCAAACTGACGGCCATCAACCTCAATGCAAGCATGACATCAGAGAGTAAGATTCTGCCGCACCCTGGTGTGTTTCTAATCACGTCACAGGCAGCTACAATCCTCGCAACTAATTTCATGCTCGTTTGCACTGGAGTCTCGAACACAAGTGACTTTAGATATCCTCATAGGAAATAATCAAGGATAGTCAGTGAGGTCACATCCTGCATCATGACTTCCTAGTCATCAAGGATATAGTACGTGTAAATAAACAGCACAGTACATATAAGCTTGTACGTACTTTAATTGTTAGTCAGCTGGAAAACAGTAGCCTAATACTAGACAATGTGATAGACATGTTTACTTACATATCTCCATAGCCTGGGCGCTAGGATCATACATTTCCAGAATTGAGCTTATGTTTAAATACTATCCAACCTCATTGTAATTATTGTTCCTAGGTATTTGAATTCAGCCACGTCTTCAAAATTCCCCTCATTTGTCATTAACGGTCTAGTTTACAATATATATATATATATATATATATATATATGTATATAAGGGGCACGCCGTAGCGTAGTGGTTAAGGCACTGCGCTACATGCCGGAAGGTCGAGGGTTTAAGTCCCGGTAGGGTCAGGATTTTTAAACTGACCCAACCCTTCTGGCGGCACCATGACCCTGGAGTCGACCCCAGCCTCTAACGGAAATGACTACCAGGCACTTGTTCTGGGGTAAAGGCGGCCGTCACGCAGGGCTGACAACCCGGCTGACATCAAGTGCCGATTGTCCAGAAAAAATGGGAGCCTTAACCTCCCACTACCCCAAGGGCCTCCTGAGACCTGTAGTGGGACCACTTTACTTTATATATATATATATATATCCATCCATCCATAGTAATTCTGCCAGAGGGCTGGTCTTTCACTGCAATCATAGAATTTTCATGCTATGCTTTGCAGCTTTACTAGGGAATGATAGGCGTGGTAGTTTCCCGTTGCTTTCCACACCGGTGAGGGATGATTATTCCGATTGAGGGTCTTTCCACTTTTCAGCGGTTGCCCTTTTACCAGCCGGCTGCTGGCCCTTCACATCCACATGTGTCAATCACAGAGGTAGATGATCAACATCCAGTGTAGGGGTGACATGTGGTTAGCATGTCGAGTCCCCCAGCCGTTATAGCTGGTTCCTCAACCTGGAGCCGCTACTTATTGTAGCTACCCAATTGCCTCACGATGCTGGGTGGGCACCGGTCCCATACTGGCCGAAATACCATGAGAAAATTTCTTCCCCCATGGAGACTCGAACCAGCGCAAGTCCCGTAGCTCTGCGCCAAGGCTTCCTACCTTAACCGCTCGGCTACGGCGCGGGACGAGGGATGATTATGATAATGATAATGTTGGCCGGATGATTTTCGGGGACCGTTGGGCCCTAAGCTTCCTGACATTTGTCTTACAGGTGACGAAAAAACCCGAAAAACCCTCACATAGGAGGCTGTCCCGACCGGGAATCGAACTCGGGCCAGCTGCGTGACAAGGCAGCACGCTATTTCGAGACCACAGCGGTGGACTATAGGCCTATATCATTTTAATTCAAGTATTATTTAAATTTAAGTTATAGATTTAATATCATCGCTAATAAATAGATTGTCTTGCGCCGTAGCCAAATGGTTAAGGAAAGGTGCCTTGACTCAGAGCTACGGGACTAGCGCTGGTTTGAGTCTCCATGAGGGAAGAAATTTTCTCATGGAATTTCGGCCAGTATGGGACCGGTATATAGTGAGGCATTTGGATAGCTACAATAAGTAGCGGCTCCAGGTTGAGAAAACCAGCTATAACGGGCTGGAGGACCCGACATGTCACCCCTACACTGGCTGGATGATCGTCTATCTCTGTGATGAACACGTGTGGATGCGAGGCCTGTAGCAGGTTGGTAGGCCAAGACTCTTCTAGGTCTGTCGCGCCATGGACATTTTTTTAAAATAAATGTATGACATAATAATTTAGGTACTGAGATGGTTTATGTGAAAAAGAAAGTGAAACGATTGGTTTTGTAGAACATAACATTACTAGAGCAATAAAAAGACAAGATATGGCGTAGGAGGAGCATAAAATACATAATTATGTAAATAAAGTTGTTATTGTATCGCATGTGAACTCCGCATTAGATGTTATCTGCGATTCAGATCTACAGAAATCATTACTACTCTTGTAATACATTAATTCTCGTCTACTTTTCGTAACGTTATTTACTTTACAAGGACTAAACGTGAGATTTTCTGGATGAATTCAGATTTATAGGCCGAAACTCGAGACCGGAATTTTTAAAATGAATTCCTTATTAACAGATATTTTCATTTTTTGTTTTGTTTTAAATATTATTAGACAGGTACAGGCTACCAACAATTTAATTTATCTTGCTTGAATACATTTTATTATTAGTTTTAGTCTTAATCTTACCTATTATTAACTGGTTGTATTATAGATTGTAATATAATAGATATTATCTTAGTGATCAAATTTTGATTTCGTGTTTAATATTAGAGTTAATTGTGATTGTTATATTCTGATATATATATGTTTGTCCTGGTGAATGGAAGAGAAGTCCACATGGCCTTAACTCCACCAGGCTAAATAAATAAATCAAATAAAAATAAGTAAAACCCTTGGGGTGCAAAAAAAAACTCAAGCAAAAATTAAATAAAAAAACATCCCTCACAAAAGGAATGCATAAACTAAGCGAATTATCAACAAGACAAAGTTTCGATCTGATTATCTGGTTTACAGAATATACCTTAATTTTAGATCTTTTAAACAATTTTTTTTTCACTGTGGGTAGGCCTATATTGCAGGACATTTAATCTACAAAAGCTATTTCTCAAATACGGAAAATTGGTCCTTCATTATACAGTGTTTCAGTTATTGCTTTGCAGACCATTAATTTATAATTTATTCCAGTGTCTTCAACATTTTATTACATTTCAAAATAAGGAATGTCCACTGCTGTGGTCTCGAGGTAGCTGCTGCTGCTCGATCCCCGGTCGGGGCAGTTTTTTCTGGGCGAGGTTTTATCGGGGTTTTTCCTCACCTGTAAGACAAATGTCAAGAAAACTTTAAGGCCCAAACGGTCCCCGAAATCATATGGCCATCATCTTTATGTTTCTTCACCGGTGTGGAAAGCAACGGGAAGCTACCACACCTACAATTCCCTAGTAAAGCTGCAAAGCATAGCATTAAAAATGCTATGATTGTAGTGAAAGACCTGCCCTCGGGCAGAATTACTATGGATGGATGGATGGATAAGGAATAAGATCTCGCGCATTGGAAGGCGAGGTTCCATCTCTAGTTATTAATTAGATCAAATTTAGATTATGTTTAAATGTGAATACTTCATATTCGAGATATTATTTCGGGATTCTATATTCGGAAAAAATGACGTTCTTAAGCATTTTTTTTTTGTATAAAATTCAGTTGTAGTGAGAAAAGTAGCTTTTGGAAGAAGGAATTGGGAAGTGAATTCGGGGAAAATTATTAGGAACGAAGTTTTATTAAGTCCATGGCCTCTCGAATCTAAGCCCCTTAGGGCAACATGCTGAGTTTCATCTTCTTTCTCTGGAAGTAAAGACAAGTCGTTTGAGAAGTAACCAATAAAATCGCATTTTCAGAATGGAATAAAAGTGAGTGTGTGGGTTTAAACCCGAAAACTCTGAATACGAATCCCAAATTTTATCGGATGGTCAACTCGCTCGATTTCATCTATTTTCTATAGAAATGTAGGAAAAAAGTTTCAGAAGCAACCAACAGAAACGCGTTTTCAGGTTGGAAAATAAGTGGATATCTGATATGCTTTTTAGTAGGCCTATATGGATGCCAAAAGAGGAAAAAATATTAGGAGTATTTGAGAATGAAGTTCTTAGGAACATTTTTGGACGAAAGAGAGGTCAACAGACAGGCGAACGGAGAAAACATACATAACAATGAGCTACATGTTTTTTTTTGTCTAGGCCTAATGTCACCGGGCTGTCTTTTATGACATTTCTGACTTTCTCCCCTGGTATTGACTGAATTGTAATCCATTTCTTAGGTTGGGGCACCTGCAAAGCGGAATTACGTTACCCCGATGACATGGTGGGTGATAACTGATAATGAAAGACCAGGAGAGTTCTTAACTTAAACTTAAACCTAAATTCCAGACCATGGGCAACCATAAGAGTAATTCCCTTTAAGGGAAAATTCCCATGGTGAGTCCGGGAATCGAACCCGGGACCTCACAAACTGTAGTCAGAAACGCTGACAGGGAAGCTTATAGTAGGAAAACCAAAAGAAACACATCCATTTGTTGGGCTAAGAATGAGGTAGGAGAATTACATTAACCATGATTTGGGGGAAGTAGATTATTCAGGTCCACCGCTGTGGTCTCGAGGTAGCGTGCTGCCTTGTCACGCAGCGGGCCCGGGTTCGATCCCCGGTCGGGACAGTTTTTCTGGGTGAGGTTTTTATCGGGGTTTTTCCTCGCCTATAAGACAAATGTCAGGAAAACTTTCAGGCCCAAACGGTCCCCGAAATCATATGGCCATCATCACCATCATCGTCCTTATCATTATCATCATCATCCTCATCCTTCACCGGTGTGGAAAGCAACGGGAAGCTATCACACCCACAATTCCCTAGTAAAGCTGCAAGCATAGCATGAAAATGCTATGATTACAGTGAAGGACCTGCCTTCGGGCAGAATTACTATGGATGGATGGATGGAGATTATTCAGGGGATGATTGGAAAACAATCACTCAGAATAGGGATTCGTGGAGAGCTGAGCTTATGTTCATGCGGGCATGATCCTATGTGCTCGATAGTGCCAGTGAGTTAGGAATATAGACAAACAGTTTCTGAAGTAACCAAGAGAATCGTGTTTTGAGGATGGAATAGAGAGTGTGATTTGTTAGTGTTAGTTAATTGTACTTGGTAATGTAAATGTGTTTAGAATAGAGATTCGTATGTTCCCACGTCACTGGCCGCAATTAGAAGTTGTCACGGACTCTTGCGCACCCCAACATTTATGTTTCCGCTCTCAAATTCTTCAAGCAGCCCAACGCACCTCCCTATCTTCAAATCTCTCACATACTCAGGTAAACCCTCTTCATTGCAAAACGTTTCTCGACCTACTTCTGCCAAAACACACACATATCTACCTTAAGCTTAGCTGTTTATTCTTTCAAACCATGCTTTTTTTCTTCACCGACCCTACCTAAAGAAACACCGAAAAAGAACAGGACAAATATAGAACTATTATCGTAAGTAATGTCACAAGCGATTTCCAAATCATCGATAAATTTATCTAGAGGATTTGGTAATCAAGATTGGCATTTGTTAGGACTATTTAACGAATAAAAGTAAGCTGTTTACTCAAAAATCATCTTATGTAAATATAGTTACACGGTATTTTAAAATATTTTATATATTTTATGTAAACGGCGATAGTTGAAAACAAATCAGAAATGTGTGGTTATGTATCATTGTTTATTCACTGCAACTTGTTCATATTATTTATTGTCAAATGCAAGAATGCACCTTAGTGGAGAAATGATAAAACTGTAAGAATGCCCTCTACTGAAAAAATAATTAAACACATGAAACTGCAGGCCTATATTATATCCAAGATTATAGGTTATTAATTTATTTTTTTATTAAACATCTCAGTAAAATCATTATTTAAAAACACAATTATTGAACACACAATTATCAAATGTGTAGTTCCAAGGAATCTGTACATTATTTGCTATATTCAGTGTAACTTATTTGTTGGAGAATCAGTCACAATAAAATAATGATCTGATCTGTTCAGAACATTAAAAGGAGGAGCTTTCTTAATCACCAAAGCAGGAGCTGATAAAGAGAAATCGATAAAGAATTAGGTGAAACACGACTGCTATTGGTTGTAAAACAAAATTCATTGAAACATGATGGTCATTGACTCCCATTTGGGGCATGCATTAAATAGTCCTCTATATATCATATGTAAAAACGAATGCACGTTTGTCCTTTATAGACGTTTAAACCGTTCAACCTATCTTCGTGAAAATTTGTATGTACAGGTTTTCAGATGCGGCGAGTGTTTAGCCGTTATCCATTAGGTGCAGGACTTCACCTGAAACGAAAATTTAAAAATTGCTCTAGCGATCGTAATTTTAGATGTTTCACAACAAAACCCGGAATATCGTATTAAAATAAACCAGCGCACGTCGCGTATTCCCTAATTATATATATATATATATATATGTATATATATATATATATATATATATATATATATATATATGACATGATAAGAAAAATAAATGACTGGACGGGATTCGAACCCGGAGCTATGGGTCGGTACCCCAGCGTGTTATCCATTACACCACCACACCACCAGGCGAATCCAATTCAAACACTTATTTTTCTTATATATATATTCTCCATTATTACTAGATGTCGCAAGAACTCGGTCCTCACTGCCTTCTAGTATATATATATATATATATATATATATATATATATATATATATACATACACACACACTGCTCAAAAAAATTAGGGGATATTGTAAATTACCTATTAAGACTATGTTTTTTGGAATAGTATTAGATGCAATCACTTTCTATTACTCCACGATAATGTAAACAAGAGTTTGAAGTTGTTACGTAACCTCGGTACCACACCAGAGGGCAGTGTCTGTACTGTTGATGTGAAAGGGTGGTGTGGAGGTGAATGTTTTGTTGCTGTTTTTAAATCCAGTCCAGTTTTCAGTTAGTGAATGACTTGCCTTAGGGACAGTAATGCCTCGACAACGTGATTTACCTGAACCAATGGCTTGGAGGGTCATAGGAAGGATGGAAGCTGGACAGACACAACAAGAGGTGGCACAAGCCATTGGGGTGTCTCAAAGCGTGATTTCCAGACTTTGGAATTGTTTTCAAAGAACATACTGTTCATAGAAGAGCCGGACAAGTCGACCGCGGGCAACAACAGCAAGTGATGACCGTTACCTCATGTTAACAGCCCGTCGGAATAGACAGCAGAATGCAACTCAACTGCGAAATACACTTCAAACAACAACAGGATGCAGGGTGTCAACTCAAACTGTCCGTAATCGACTGCATGGAAGTGGTCTCTATGCCCGTAGGCCCATGGTGTGTACCAGGTTAACTCCACAAACCGTAGAGATCGCAGAAACTGGGCGGAGGAACATCGTGGGTGGAGGCATGCCGAATGGAGATCAGTTCTTTTTTCTGGTGAGTCGCGATTCAACGTGGAATGTGATAGTCGGCGTGAATTCATCTGGAGGGAAAAAGGGACACGAAACAATCCAGCTTTTGTACGTGAAAGATCCCCATATGGTGGCGGTGGATTGATGGTGTGGGCAGGAGTCAGTAGTGGTGGACGTACGGACCTCTACGTCATCCAATGTGGTACTTTGACTGCGGTAAGGTATAGAGATGAGATTATCCGACCTTTTGTCGTGCCTTATGCTGGTGCCATAGGTGATTTTTTTCTTTTATGGACGATAATGCACGACCCCACAGACCTGGCTTGGTGGACGACATGCTGGAAGTGGAGGGTATCGAGCGTATGCAATGGCCAGCTTCCTCCCCGGACTTAAATCCGATTGAGCATATGTGGGATGCATTAGGCAGGCGCATTGCAGGCAGACCAGCACCTCCCACAACTGTTCCATTGCTCTTATGGAAGAGTGGCCACGTATCTCCCAAGAACTCATTGCTAACCTCATTGCATCAATGCCACACAGGTGTGAGGCAGTGCTGGCCGTTCGAGGAGACCATACACCATACTAAAGAAACATTTTCACCTATGTTAATGCTGCTTTGTTTGTTTGCCATATTCCTAATCAGGATCTCTTTGACATCTGGTGTGGTACAGAGGTTACGTAATGACATAAAACTCTTGTTTACATTCTTTTGGAGTAATAGAAAGTGATTGAATCTAATACTGTTCCTAGAAACATAGTCTTAATAGGTTATTCTACAATATCCCCTAATTTTTTGAGCAGTGTATATATATATATTCACAATTGGACGCTATAAAACAATTTGGTGCAGGAGTTCACCTGAAGCGAAATTTTAAAAATGTCTCTTCTGATCAAAATGTTCAATGTTTCACAACGACACTCAGTATATCCCATTATAATAAACCGAAGTAGGTTTTAACAAAAAATGAGCGAAATCCGACAATTAGAAGTGGAGGTTTACCTGATATCCTAAATTAAAAACTGCCTAAACGACTGGATCGATTTTGATGAAATGTTTCGTTTGTGTTTGGATGGGTCCCTCGAAGGTTCAGATTCACAATTGGACCGTCTAAAACCATTAGGTGTAAGAGGTCACCTGAAGTGAAAATTTAAAAATCACTCTAGCGATCACAATTTTTTTGTTTTACAGTGAAACTCAGTATATCCTATTAACATAAACCGAGGTAAATATTATTCATTATAACTAACTAACTCACTGGCACTATCGAACCCACAGGTTCATGGCCGCGCGAACATACGCTCTCCATACATCCCTATCCTGAGCTAATGTTTTTCCAATCATTCCCTTATAATTTCCTTCCCTCAAATCATAGTTGATGTTATTCTCCCATCTCATTATTGGTCTACCAACTGGGCGTTTTTCCTCAGGTTTTCCTGCAAGAACCTTCCATGCACGTCTTTTTATTCCCCATTCGGGCCACATGTCCTGCCCATCGCAGTATACGAGACTTAACTGCTCTTACTTTATCTGGCTTCCTATAAAGACCATGTAGTTCACCGTTATGTAGTCTTCTCCATTCACCTGTCTGTTCATCTCTCTTTGATCCAGAAATGTTTCTAAGAACGTTATTCTCAAATATGCTTAATCTCCCTTCTTCCCTTAAAGTAAGAGTCCACGTTTGGCATCCATATAATATAACTGGTAGAATGATAATTTTATATATTTTCAGTTTAACGTTTTTTGAAAGGAGTTGGGACGTCAAGAATATATGTAATGCTTCAATCCATAGTAATTCTGCCCGAGGGCAGGTCCTTCACTGCAATCATAGCATTTTCATACTATGCTTGCAGCTTTACTAGGGAATTGTAGGTGTGGTAGCTTCCCGTTGCTTTCCACACCGGTGAAGGATGATAATGATGATGGGCATATGATTTCGGGGACCGTTTGGGCCTTAAAGTTTTCCTGACATTTGTCTTACAGGTGAGGAAAAATCCCGATAATAACCTCAGCCAGAAAAACTGCCCCGACCGGGGATCAAACCCGGGCCCGCTGCGTGACAAGGCAGCACGCTACCTCGAGACCACAGCGGTGGACATGTAATGCATAATAGCACGCATTTCCAAAATTGAGTCTACGTCTAATTTCTTTTTGCATCTCATTCCTATTTATGATTATTGTTCCTAGGTATTTGAATCCATATTGAATATATATATATATATATATATATATATATATATATATATATATATATATATATATATATAGATATAGATATACGTACAGATTCATTTTGGAAGTTCCTATCAGGTCAATACACTTTTTCCTTGAACTAAATCAATGTCTATGTAAAACTCAGGCTGAACATTAAAGTAAAAAGTGCATGTAAAGGGCTATCATGACGTACGTGACGTCAGTGCAGTGTTGACGGAACATTTTACTATTGTTCCGCTTTTTTCTCTAAACATTGCACCCAGCTGCTGTAATCCTACCTCTGACCTCAACTCATAAACAGTTGTTAAATTATGCGCGTTAAGGTGTAAAAAAAAATATAGTTTTTACACTTACAGGATCGATGACCTAATAAGTATTGTGTTATTCACACTCGGCCATTTTATGCTGTACTTTCCTGCTCTGTTTAATAGTAAGGCAGGTCAGGTTATTGACATATTACATACCCAAGGAATTTTTCTCCAGTTTCCTATATTTTATAATTTACCTATGTGATCTATCAATATAATGGATCTACATAAAAAGTAAAGTGATCCCACTATAGGCTTCAGGAGGCCCTTTGGGTACTAGGCCTAGGAGGTTAAGGCTCCCACTTTTTCTTGACAATTCGCACTTGATCTCAGCCGGATTGTCAGCCCTGCGTGACGGCCGCCTTTACCCCAGAACAAGCGTCTGATGCTCATTTCCGTTAGAGGCTGAGTCGACCCCAGGGCCATATTGCCGCCAGAAGGTTTGGTCAGTTTAAAAATCTTGACCCCAGCCAGACTCGAACCCTCGACCTTCCGGCTTGTAGCACAGTACCTTAACCACTACGCTATGGCGTGTCTGCATGGATTTACATAGATAGATGTAAAAAGGCATATATATACATATATATATACATATATATATACATATATATATTCCGATGTTATAATTAAATTTTGACATTAAGCAATGCACTACATGGTCTTTGTAGGAAGCCAGATATAATAAGAACAATTAAGTTTAGTAGACTCGATGGGCAGGACATATGGCACGAATGGAGAATGAAATAGGTGCATGGAAGCTTCTTGTAGGAAAATTAGAGGGGAAAACGCCTAGTTGGTAGACCAAGAATGAGGTGTAAGAATAACATTAACTATGATTTGAGGAAAGTAGATTATACGCTACAAGGAATGATTGGAAAAACATTAGCTCAGGATAGGGATGTATGGAAAGCTATGTCAGCGCAGCCATGAGCCTACAGGACATGTGACACGAATAGGAAATAAAAGAGGCATGGAAGCTTCTAGTAAGAAGACCATAAGGAAAACGCCCAGTTGGTAGATCAAGAATGAGATTGAAAAATAACATTAACTATGCTTTGAGGGAAGTTGATTATACAGGAATTATTGGAAAACATTAGCTCAGGATAGGGATGTATGGAGAGCTTATGTCCGCGCGGCTATAATCCTACGACTTCGATAATGTCAGCGAGTTAGTTAACTAGTTAGGAAAAAGATAAGAAATATTTTATTAGTCATATTATATACTTGTTTAGACATATTTTCGTTAAATAAGAATTAAGGTGGCCTACTGAAGAAGTATTTTAACAAAATGTATAATAATAATAGTAATAATAATAGTAATAATAATAATAATAATATATATAATAATAATAATATAATAATATAATAATCATAATAATAATAATAATATAATAATAATATATAATAATATATAATAATAATAATAATTTAATACACAATTGATCTTCTTGGTGAGTACAATATTAAAATATATATACAGTCAATATGCCCATTTCACCAATAAATGTTTAAAATGGTCAACAAGTTTCTACAGCCAAGCTGTCATTCTCAAGACCAGATATTGACTGTCAATATCTGGTCTTGAGAATGACCGCTTGGCTGTAGAAACTTGTTGACCATTTTAAACATTTATTGGTGAAATGGGCATATTGACTGTATATATATTTTAATAATAATAATAATAATAATAATAATATAATAATAAAAATAATATTATAATAATAATAATATTATTTATTATAATTATAATTATAATTATAATATAATTATAATTATAATATAATTATTATTATTATTTTATTATTATAATTATAATTATAATTATTATTATAATAATTATTATTATTATAATTATAATTATAATTATTATTATAATAATAATAATTATTATTATTATAATTATATTTTAATTATTATTATAATTTATTATTATTATTATTATAATATTATTATTATTATTATTATTATAATTAGTATTATTATTATAATTATTATTATTATTATTATTATTATTATAATAATTATTATTATTATTATTATTATTATTATTATTATTTACTTCACATTATTATTATTATATTATTATTATTATTATTATTATTATTATTATTATTATTATTATTATTATTATTATTATTATTATTATTATTATTATTTACTTCACGGGTTAGGCAAATTGCCTGTTCCGCCTCACAGTTGTTCTGTCCATATATTCACTGGCCTTCCTACATTCCTTGAACCTCTTGGTTTGTAAAATTCTGCTTTTGGTAATCTTGTTACATTCATTCTTTCTACATGTCTAAACCATTTTTCTCTATATTCTTTGATTTTATCATTCAATGGATATATATTTAGTTCTGTTCTTATATCTTCATTCTTTATCCGATCCATTCTTGTGCAACCTTTTATTCTTGTAAGGAAGTTCATTTCTACGCTTTGTATTCTACTTTGTAATTTTTTGGTCATTACCCAAGTTCCACTCCCATGAAGTAATGCAGGAACTGCCAATGTTTTATAAAACTTCAGTGTAGTATCTCTTTTTGTTTTGTACTTTATTATTATTATCATTATTATCATTATTATTATTATTATTATTATTATTATTATTGTTATTATTATTATTCATAATTCCGTCCGGCATTCTTCTCTTTAGGTTTTTTAGCATTGTATATTTTTCGGTAGAATGAGGAGCTGGCCCATTGCTACAACCCCCAACCTGGAGGACCAGGTAATTTGTAATCAAGGTTGTCTTCCTCTAGCCTTTAGTGAATCAACACTGAACTACAAGGCAGTAGCTGTTAGTTTTGGTGCGCCTGGATTTTTGGAGGCGATCGACAAGAATTTCAAGAAAGGATAAGGTCATAAACAGCTCAATAAGGGAAATTACGCAAGTCGAAAAAACGTATTAGGGAAAATAGAAGAAAAACGTTTGAAATGGTATGGACACCTCATAAGAATGGAAAAAGAGAGATTACCAAAAAATATCCTTAATTGGAAAGCTAATTGAAGAAGTGGAAGAGGCAGGCAGAGAACGATGGATGGATGAATGAATGGAGTGATGAGAAGTATGGAGCTAGAGAATTGAGGGTAGAAGATGTTTTAGACAGGAACCTTTGGTGACAAATCACTTTGGATTGAGGGAGAATCACTGTATTGTGGAATATTCCTAAATAAAAAATATTATTATTATTATTATTATTATTATTATTATTATTATTATTATTATTATTATACTTAAAATTCAGTAATGTTTTAATCTGTGCTCAGAAAGAAAATCTGTTTTTGAAGTTGGCAAGCCTTGAGTTTAGATAATACTTTTAAATACAAATAATATATAATCATGGTTTGAAGTTCGTCCTCTATTTGTTGCGAAATTCTCATCAGATACACTATCACTACCTTTGATCTCATTAAAACAAATGACGATTAAATCGCGTATTAGGAACGTCATACAACAAAGATGTCACCACTAGTAAAACGCTCCATTATAAAGTAATTAAAAATTGCTTCCTGTTTGTTTCTTCTTTTCCGACAATTATCTTTGCTTAATGTTGTGTTGCGATTCAACAAATGACTGATAATTCCCAAACAAATGAGAAATTTATTTATGCTTAATTATTGTTATTATATTATGCAATTAATGTTCATCATTAAATGTTAGTTTTTTATACAAAAGCTATTTGCCTCCCCAGATGTTAGAAGATGGTGGACTTTTTATAAAGTTAAGACTTTCAAATTTTAGTATGGATAATAAAAAATAAATTCTAAGACAAAATGAACAAGTTATTATAAATGGACAAAAATATGAAAAGCTTAATCGTTTTAAATATTTGGGTACACAAGTGAACAATCTAAATGATAGGCTATACAAATAAAATGAAGAATAAATGCTGCAAATAATTTATATTATGTATCTTAAAACACATTAAGGAAAAATATATTTCACAACGCCTTAAAATTTAACTTTATAAGACGGTAATAAGGTCTATCGTATTGTATGGATCTGAATCATGGACTTTGACTAGTAAAACAGAAAGACTTCTAAGGAATTGGGAGCGGAATATTTCAGGAACAAATCATGAATAAAGCCATACGAGAAAAAATGAATATTAACTATTCAATAGTAGATTATATAAGCAATTAAGCTAGTGTGAGCATGTACGGCGAATACAGTAAGAAAGGTTGCCCAGAAAAACTTTGAAATTGTATCCACCTGAAGAAGAAAGAAAAGAACACCTCGAAACTCATGGATGCAAGAAATAAGAACTGGAGTGAGTACAAGAGGACAGGAGGGTATGGAGCGGATGAATAGGAACGAGTAGAGAAGGAAAATAAAACTTGAGGCACATAAATATGTGTAAAACATTGAACAATCTGTATATAAATAAATAAAACTAACTAACTCACTGGCACTATCGAACCCGTACGTCCATGGCCGCGCGGACATAAGCTCTCCATACATCCATATCCTGAGCCAATGTTTTCCAATCATTCCCTGTATAATCTACTTCCCTCAAATCATAATGTTATTCTCCCATCTCATTCTTGGTCTACCAACTGGGCGTTTTCCCTCTGGTTTTCCTAGAAGAAGCTTCAATGCACGTCTTTCATTAAAATAAATAAAATAATAATTATTATTATTCTATGAAAATAGAAGTAAAGCACCAGTGGATACTACAAAATGGATTGATAAAGTGAAAAAAAAGGACTTAAATCGGTAGGAATTACTCAAGCAGGTATCATAAATAGGTATGTCTTTAAAATTAAGATGCAAAAGTGGCAGATAGAATAAGAGGACTAACCCAAGGAAAAAAACTGGAATAATATGGACTTAAAATAGAAAGAAAGCTCATAGCCAAAAAATGAAGGCCAAGGTGGAGTCAAAGGATACGCGTCCAAGTACTTTGAGTAGTCCTATATGGGCTCATTTGCAATAAATAATAATAATAATAATAATAATACTAATAATTATTATTATTATTATTATTATTATTATTTATTATTATTATTAAATTATTATTATTGTCATTTTTGGAAAAAAAAATTATTATTATTATGTTCATTAATAAAATAATGTTCCCACAAATTGTTCGCTACACTCTTTTTCGAGAGAGCTCATGAAATATGAGGAATTTACTGCAATAAAGTTGAGATAGGGGAAGGAGTATAGCTCGGTGCAGGAATGAAGGCAATAAAACTGCTTGGAAGGTAATGCTAGCAAATCGATTTATTCTGCAGTGAAGCATAAGTTGTAATGTGAGCATTAAGTCACCGGCTTGACAAATCCGTAGCCAATACGAGGTCGTTGCCCTCCAAATTACTGGCAGATAAGATAATTCTTAATTCGTTTTACAAATCAAACACAATCAATAAGTGCAATGGCCCTTTCTAATTTTCATAATTTCTTTATGTTTTTGGATATTTTTTACGAGTTACTTTTTACGTCTAAATGACAGAAGCTCTACATTCACATATTTTGCTATTCCAAATCCTGCACACGTATTTACCATGATATTTATCAACGCGATCTTAAAATGTATTGACTCACCACAAATTAGGTATAAGATCACAAAATACTTCCTTACTTTCGATATCCCAGCACAGGACATGTTTATAATGAATCTTACACAATATCTATGACTAGACTATGGAATTCCCTTCCCATTCATGTCAGGGTACTGTCAATCATTACCATACAATTATGGAATATTTACCCGAAACGCCCCTCTCCTCAACTTCATTAGTTATTTAACTGTAGCACTTACGGGACTAGTCCCATCATCGGCAGGATTCAAAACTGAATCTTATAAAAATCACTATCATTATTTAATTCCAAATTAACTGATATCTTAAGTTCCACATAATGAAAATACTACCTGCACAACGACTATATTCAGCATTTTTTATATACCTATAAATTTCATCTAGGAAGCTCTTCTTACTTTATTTTATTTTACTTCTATTCCTTGTTTGTTAATGTTAGCTAATATTAGACCACATCCACATTGTCCTATGTTTAATCTATTTTGTAGTAATATTTTAAAATTGTAATAAGTATTTAATTTTTATATGATTTTATTTATCGCTAGTTGTGTGGAAGAGAAGGCCTTATGACCTTAACTAAATCTAATTAACTAACTCACTGGCACTATTGAACCGTAGGTTCAAGGCCTCGCGGACATAAGTCTCCATACAACCCTATCCTCAGCTAATGTTTACCAATCATCCCCTGTATAATCTACATCCCTCAAATTATGTATAATATTATTCTCCCACCTCAATCTTGGTCTACCAATTGGGCGTTTTCCTACTGGTTTTTCTACAAGAAGTCTCCATGCTCCACTTTCATTCCCCATTCGTGCCACTTGTCCTGCCCATCGTCTTCAACGAGACCT